>OZ012708.1:17029607-17458015 GCA_963942595.1 Cylloceria caligata
TAGGATGGGTGAACTGCCGCGTACGCCAACGAGAAGAGCCCATCCGCTGCTTCCGTTGCCATGGTTACGGACATTGAGCTGCGGAGTGCAAAGCGGCCGATTGAGGCAGTCTTTGCTGGAAATGTGGACAGGAAGAGCACAAGGCAGCCCAGTGTAAAAGGAGCCCAAAGTGCCTTTGTACGGAGAGGAAAGATGGATCTCGGCTAGACCATGTTCCAGGGACCAGCAGATGCGCGGTGTGCCGGGATGCCGGGAAACCTGAGGGAAACAAACTGCGATGGCGGCAATTCTTCAGGGAAATGTGAGTCGATGCCGGCTGGCACAGAACCTACTGATCCAGCATGCACATGAGCGAAGTGTGGATCTCGCTATAGTCTGTGAGCAGTACAGAGACCTAGGAGGTGGGGGGTGGTACCCCGACCTAACAAAAACTGCGGCCATATGGGTAAGGAACCGTTCTGCGATCCCGGTCACTAGCTGCGGCAGTGGGAGTGGCTATGTATGGATTACCAGTGACGGGGTGACATACATAAGCTGCTATCTGTCTCCAAACGAGGATATCGCGACGTTCCGTGAAAAGCTGGAGGCAATCGAAGATGCTTGTCGAGACATAGGAGGGGAAATCCTGGTTGCCGGAGATTTCAATGCAAAGTCCCACGAGTGGGGCATGGATAGGTCGGATACGCGAGGAAATGAAGTCACCAAAATGGCCTCGAGACTTGACCTGACTGTTCTCAATGAGGGCACGACGACGACGTTTAGAAGGAGCGGATATCGAGGAACAATCATCGATATCACGCTAGCAACTTCTGGGTCAGCGACACGAGTCGCGAATTGGCAAGTACTCGAAGATTTCACGGCAAGTGACCGTTGGCTTCACTATTGAGCCAACACACAGACAGTCATGGGACCAGCGTCGCCGACCGAACCACATGGGCTGGAATGTCGCCAAACTGGATACCCAGGCGCTCATCCGAGCGGTGTCGCGAGGAGGTTCATTGCTCGCTGAAGCAGCAGAGAATCCGACCAACAGGGAAGAAGCGGAGGCCCTGGCTGACCAAACGATGAGTCTGATCAAGAAAAGCTGCAAAGCTTCCATGCCGAGGAAACCTAGCAAGCGGCGAGGAAAGCCCGCTTATTGGTGGACGGAGGAAATTGCAGAACTCCGCAGAACGTGCCTTAGAGCAAGACGCAGAGCCCAGAGGGCGCGAAGAAGAGACGATGTCGAACGACAAAGGGACAATGCTGCGTGCAAGGCAGCAAAAAAACAACTGACAATCGCCGTCAAGCGCAAGCAAGCCGCATGCTGGAAGACGCTGTGCAAGGAGGTAGACGAGGACATGTGGGAACGCGGCTTTCAGATCGTCACGCGGAAGCTCGGACAACAAGGACCGGAGGGCCCGAAGGATCCAACAACGATGGAAGGAATAGTCAGCGCGCTATTTCCAGACCATCCACTCAGAGTGAGACCCCAATTGGTCGTTCCAGGGGGCATCCCATTTTTCTCGCTAGAAGAGTTGCTCAAAGCGGTCGAGCCGCTTGCCAATCCGAAGGCGCCGGGACCGGACCATGTCCCTAACGAAGTGATCAAAGTCATCGCGAAAAAGTATCCGTTCTTACTCTTGAATATGTTTAACGCGTGCCTTACGGCGGGAGTTTTTAGTGCTAGGTGGAAAGTTCAGGGCCTTGTCCTACTGGACAAAGGCAAAGGGCCGCCTATAACCTACTCATCGTATCGCCCGTTCTGTATGCTCGACACAGCAGGTAAAACGTTCGAGAGACTCATCCGAGGAAGACTGCGTGCGGCCATAGAGGCAGCTGGAGGATTCGCTGACCCGCAGCACGATTTTCGAGAGAAAAGATCGACAGTCGGAGCCATCCGGGAGGTTGTGGATACGGCAAGAAGAGCGTGGGTAGGAAACAGCCGAACAAGATGTGTCTGCGTACTGCTCACGCTCGATGTTAAAACCGCCTTCAACTCGATAAGGTGGAAGGATATTACGGAATGCCTGACGGAGCGCTTCAGGCTCCCAAAGTATCTCCTCAGGATCATAGAGGACTACCTCGATAATAGGAAGCTGCTGTATGATACAACGGAGGGACCCTGTAGCAAGAACGTCACGGCGGGCGTTGCACAGGGATCCGCTCTGGGCCCAGACCTCTGGAACGCAGTATATGATGGTATACTTAGAATGAAGCTCCCGGAAGAGACAAAGCTGGTCGGGTTCGTGGACGATATAGCGGCCTTAATCCTCGCGAGAAACGAGCAGCAAGCCAGAATACGAGTAGGACAAGTCACTAGAAGAGTCAGCGATTGGCTCGAGCAACATAGGCTACAACTCGCTGCCATCAAGACCGAGATGACGATGCTCACAAGAAAAAGAAAGTTCGAACGCCCGTTCCGTGCAAATGTTGTGGGCCACGAGATAACTTCCGCTAGGCAAATTAAATACCTCGGTATGCTGATTGATGCCAAGCTCGCGTTCTGGACGCAAATCCAAAGTGCCGCTGGTGGGGCGGCAACCATGGTCGGTATGCTGTCCCGACTCATGCCCAACGTGGCTGGACCAAGAAGCAGCAAACGCAGAATCCTGATGAGCGTCGTGCACTCGATCATTCTCTACGGAGCTGAAGTGTGGGCAGAGGCTCTAAACACCGAAAAATACCGGAGAAGGATCTCTTCGGTCCAAAGAAGGGAAGCCCTGAGGGTAGCGTCCACGTACCGAACGGTGTCCGGAGCAGCCGCGTTAGTGGTGGCGGGAGTAATCCCTATTGATCTTCTAGCAGCGGAAAGGAAACGCATATACGATAGAAGAGAAGAGCCAGACCAACGAGGAGTACGCAAGGATGAGAGGTCACGCATCCTGCAGGAATGGGAGGAGCGCTGGAGACTCGATGACACAGGCAGATGGACTGCGAGACTCATCGGAAGGCTCTCTAACTGGGTGAACAGAAAGCACGGAGACGTGAATTACTATCTCACGCAGATGATCACAGGGCACGGCCACTTCAACGCCTATCTCTTTCGATGCAACAGGAAACCCACCCCCCTTTGCGACTACTGCCCTACCCAGGAAGATGACGCGAACCACACTCTCTTCGAGTGTGAGAGGTGGGCGATGGAGCGAAACGAGCTGTGCAACGCAGTTGCAACTAGCATAACACAGGCAAACCTCGTGCAAGTGATGCTTGAATCCGAGAGGAACTGGGATGCTGCAAAGGAGTACGCTGAGAAAGTTCTTCGCGCCAAAAAAAAGGGATGAGCAAGAAAGAGACGCCGAGCCACAAGAAACGTAGCAGCATCGTTTCAAGCGGCTCGCACTCAATTAGGCCAAGTGAGAGGCAGGCACGAAGGGGAAGCATAGAGATCGATGCATAAACACATGCCCCTGAAGTAATGCGAAAGCGGTTCCGGGGACATTGTGTGGTGCTATGGAGGAGGTGTTTTTAGTGGGTAGGGCCATGTATAATACATTGTGGAGTCCCACACTACTGAATGGCACAAGCCAGCCGGTGTGCGTAAACGCATTTTTCCACAGCCAGCCGGTGTGCGTAAACGCATTTTTCCACCTCCTCATGAAAAAAAAAAATTAAAAATTAAAAATAAAAATAAAAAATTAGAAATTAAAATTAAAAATTGAAAATTAAAAATAAAAATAAAAAATTAAAATTAAAAATTAAAATTAAAAATTAAAATTAAAAATTAAAATTAAAAATTAAAATTAAAAATTAAAATTAAAAATTAAAATTAAAAATTAAAATTAAAAATTAAAATTAAAAATTAAAATTGAAAATTAAAATTAAAAATTAAAATTAAAAATTAAAATTAAAAATTAAAATTAAAAATTAAAATTGAAAATTAAACTTAAAAATTAAAATTAAAAATTAAAATTGAAAATTAAAATTAAAAATTAAAATTAAAATTAAAAATTAAAATTAAAAATAAAAATTAAAAATTGAAATTGAAAATTAAAATTAAAAATAAAAATTAAAAATTAAAATTAAAAATTAAAATTAAAAATTAAAATTAAAAATTAAAATTAAAAATTAAAATTAAAAATTAAAATTAAAAATTAAAATTAAAAATTAAAATTAAAAATTAAAATTAAAAATTAAAATTAAAAATTAAAATTAAAAATTAAAATTAAAAATAAAAATTAAAAATTAAAATTAAAAATTAAAATTAAAAATTAAAATTAAAAATTAAAATTAAAAATTAAAATTAAAAATTAAAATTAAAAATTAAAATTAAAAATTAAAATTAAAAATTAAAATTAAAAATTAAAATTAAAAATTAAAATTAAAAATTAAAATTAAAAATTAAAATTAAAAATTAAAAATTAAAATTAAAAATTAAAATTAAAAATTAAAATTAAAAATTAAAATCAAAAATTAAAATTAAAAATTAAAATTAAAAATTAAAATTAAAAATTAAAATTAAAAATTGAAATTAAAAATTAAAATTAAAAATTAAAATTAAAAATTAAAATTAAAAATCAAAATTAAAAATTAAAATTAAAGATTAAAATTAAAAATTTAAATTAAAAATTAAAATTAAAAATGAAAATTAAAAATTAAAATTAAAAATTAAAATTAAAAATTAAAATTAAAAATGAAAATTAAAAATAAAAATTGAAAATTAAAATTAAAAATTTAAATTAAAAATTTAAATTAAAAATTAAAATTAAAAATTAAAATTAAAAATTAAAATTAAAAATTAAAATTAAAAATTAAAATTAAAAATTAAAATTAAAAATTAAAATTAAAAATTAAAATTAAAAATTAAAATTAAAAATTAAAATTAAAAATTAAAATTAAAAATTAAAATTAAAAATTAAAATTAAAAATTAAAATTAAAAATTAAAATTAAAATTAAAAATTAAAATTAAAAATTAAAATTAAAAATTAAAATTAAAAATTAAAATTAAAAATTAAAATTAAAAATTAAAATTAAAAATTAAAATTAAAAATTAAAATTAAAAATTAAAATTAAAAATTAAAATTAAAAATTAAAATTAAAAATTAAAATTAAAAATTAAAATTAAAAATTAAAATTAAAAATTAAAATTAAAAATTAAAATTAAAAATTAAAATTAAAAATTAAAATCAAAAATTAAAATTAAAAATTAAAATTAAAAATTAAAATTAAAAATTAAAATTAAAAATTAAAATTAAAAATTAAAATTAAAAATTAAAATTAAAAATTAAAATTAAAAATTAAAATTAAAATTAAAAATTAAAATTAAAAATTAAAATTGAAAATTAAAATTAAAAATTAAAATTAAAAATTAAAATTAAAAATTAAAATTAAAAATTAAAATTAAAAATAAAAATTAAAAATAAAAATTAAAAATTAAAATTAAAAATTAAAATTAAAAATTAAAATTAAAAATTAAAATTAAAAATTAAAATTAAAAATTAAAATTAAAAATTAAAATAAAAAATTAAAATTGAAAATTAAAATTAAAAATTAAAATTAAAAATTAAAATTGTTGTGTCGCGGAATATTCCTCTAACGTATTCTCAGGAATATTCCTTAGCGGACACAGTTAGAGATGGAATTCTGAAAGATAGCTGTCATACAAGACGGGATGCGAAGTAGACGCCGACGCAGCATGAAGCGACTCGCGAGGCGATCTACGATAGGCTAAAGCTAAAGCTGCCAACTAAGGGATTTTCGTGAAGACAGTTAGCAACTGCTTTACGAAAGGGCAGAATTAATTTCGACTTAGCAGAGAACGGTTGGTTCCTCGTAAAATTCTCGAAACAACGCATTATTGTACTTTCTTACTTTACTTCTAAATAGACAACGGAAAGTCACCGTTGCCTATAATAAATACTTCCTTTTACATAAATTCGTGTTTTCATCGATAACTCGAGATCCATCTCCTTATCGGCAAACGATCCCGAAAAATAATAACTTTTTAATATTATACCGAATACCGAATAATCTAATTACCCGGTACCGGCATAACATTTGGTGGCAGCGGTGGGATCTGCCGAAGTTAAGTGATTCGCGATTTATTAGGACAAAAGTGTTTTGGACAAAGTTGAGAATACTCTGAAGTGACGACTACGACGCGTGCAAGGACACCAGTGTAGTTCGTGAAAACCCGACTAATCTAACGCGAAGCGTGAAGTGAACGTCGGTGCGGGGTGACGTATTGGTCAACCGTTTAAAGTCCCGATTGACGGTGTCACGTCAAGTCGCGGAAAACCGCACAAAGTGTGCAACCGAGTACGCATAGCAGCTACTCGAAAAGAAGCCGTCGCGCAATCGTTGGCGACGCACCAAGGACGAACCCAGGAACCAACGGAGATACGGGTCAACGGTACCAGGGAGGACAACTGGACCAACCTTCGAGGAAAGCTAAGAGACAACGGGTCTACAGCACCGAAGGAACAGCACCCGCGGACATCGCAATGAAAAGGACCGTCTACCAGATCATCTTTCTGTAAGTGGCGGTTACTTTATACTCATACATAGCCAATAAACTGAAGCCAGTCAGGAAAAATATTTTGGAAAATTTGGAGAAAATATCTCTAGAAATTTTGTGGGCATATTTTAGAGTTTTGTTCGCCGCGAAATTAGCAACATGCCGATATTTAGGGGAGCGAAACCGAAACGTAGAGTCAATTCATTAGGAACTGCGATTCCCGGCGAAGGGGCAGACTCCACAGCTGGATTAGCTGCCGCCGTAGGGGAAATAGTATACGAAGCGCGCAGGGCGTTAACAGAGCTCTCGCCGTCGGGACGAATCCCCACCGATAGGCAAGAGGCCGTCGCGGGCCGACTGGACGCCGAGTTCGGCGTAAACCCTCTCAGGGGCACGGCATTTCGCGATAACAGTAGTATAGGAAGCGACGACGTGTTCAATATGGCAACTGGCGAACGAACGCCTGAACGCCTTGAGGAGGACATAGATGATCGGGAACTCGGAAGCTTGCAAACGATAGATCGCGTAGGTTTCCCGTCAGCTACCGGTACGACGGCACGATCGGTGACTTCGAGAGTACAAGATCGTTTAGAGGCGATCGACCGGAGCCACCGTGACTTAGTAAGAGCTCGACGGCAGTGCGAAAGGCTGCAGCGCGAGCACGAGCAAAGTCGACGCGAACTCGATCGCGAGCTACAGGGGGTTGAAACACCGTCAGCAAGACGAAACTTGGCGAGCACGCTCAACGAGGTAGGTGCAGACGAATACGAACTAATCCACTCCTTACGGGAGCAAATTGCCGAGCTCCAGCGACGGCTAGGAGGAGCTGGGATGGAGGACATCCCGCCCCCCGCGCTGCCCCCGAGACGCGCGCGATTCGAGGAGACGCAGAGGCCCTCAAACATGCTCAGCCTCAGTCTCGGAATAAAAATGGTAAAAACATTCGACGGCAAAGATTCAAAGGCATTGCCTCTCTTCCTAAAGTCCTGCGAGACGATATTCCGCAGGGTAGCAGAGGAGGAGCATGACACTCTCCTCGAGTTGATCGTTATGAGTAAGCTAGAGGGTGCAGCAGCAAGACAACTGCAGCACAAAACCATCAGCACCATGGCGCAACTCAGGAGCGAGTTGGAAGCGTTGTACGGACAACGGAAGTCCCTGGCCGCGCTGCAAATGGAGTTCAGCTCCCTCCGGCAGGGACAGAACGAGGACATCGCCGCCTACGCGGCACGGACGGAACGGATCACGGTAGACATCGCCGAAATACTCTGCGAGCCGTTGCAAACCGAGGATCAAAAGATTACCGTCGAGAGCGTCACACGACGAAGCGCACAGGCCAACTTCGAAAACGGCCTGCACGGCCAGGTGCAAGTGCTGGTACGTGCTCGAAATTACCAAACGTTGCATGACTCCGTGGCCGGGGCCATAGAGATAACCAACATGGTGCAGCCTAAGGGAGGGCTAGGGGGAGCGTCGAGCCACCCCAGAAGGTCCCAGGGCGCACCATCCCGGCAGAACGAAAATTGTTTCACCTGCGGGAACGCCGGACACTTGGCACGAGACTGCACCCGGAGATCGGGAAGAGTGAGCCTGCCAATGCCCAGTGAAAACAAGTCCATACACAAAGTCGACATCGTGTGCAACTACTGCCAGAAGAAGGGCCACGTGTGGAGGGACTGTAGAAAGAGGTTATCGCTAAACCAGAGCGAACCCGCTCGGACGACACAGCAGCCCCAACGTCAAAAGGACTCGGAAGATAAGGAAAAAAAAACGACAGTAACGACGGGTACCGGTCGGAATAACACGGACACCCGCCCGCTGGCAACGATGAGGCTGAACACACTAACAGCCCAGGAAAAGCCCGCAAGCAAGCTACAACTGCTACAAGTAACGTTGCCGGCGTCGAGTGCCACCGCCAGTGATTTCGATATTATTGCATCGCTGGCCGTGTCTGGGGTACTCACCCTCAAGGCAGACACCGGAGCCCAATGCAGCATCATTAAAGAAGACTGTCTCAAACCCGAGACTATGGTGAAAGACTGCAAAGTGGAATTACAAGGGGTAGCGGGCGAAAAATTTACTCCTCTAGGAATAGCGAAAATCACGCTCGAGACGCCGGCTCTAAATGTAGAGCATTGGTTTTACATCGTTCCGAGCACCGTGCCGCTGAGGGTCAACGGACTGCTTGGTATGGACTTCATTAAACATCATAAAGCAGACATCTTGCACGGCGAAATGATTAAACTATACGGACATTGCATGCCGCTTCTAGATGGTTCGGCGAAGATGACCCTGCCGCCGCGCAGCGAGACCGTCGCTTACGCCGCGACCAAGAGCAAATTTATCGGACTGCTCTCTAAAATGGAACTCGGAAAAGGAGTAATAATGGGAGCCTGCATCACGCCGCCGCACGGCAGCAGCTGTGCAGTAAGTCTAATAAACACCACAGAGAAGGCTGTTGAGGTACAACGCCCGGTGGTGGAACTCGAGCCGCTAGAGATAACGGCAGTGGGTCACGGTCCCGAGGCCGCGACGCCCGAAGTATGCACCGTCAGCGCGGAG
Source organism: Cylloceria caligata (assembly GCA_963942595.1). Taxonomy (NCBI): domain Eukaryota; kingdom Metazoa; phylum Arthropoda; class Insecta; order Hymenoptera; family Ichneumonidae; genus Cylloceria; species Cylloceria caligata. The sequence goes on from OZ012708.1 coordinate 17,038,607, forward strand.
CGAGGGGCCGACCGCCTCGCGCGACTAGCTCAAGAGCTAGACGCACGAAATCTCAATAAGGAAGAGCGCGAAGCGCTCGATGAGATCACGAAAGAATACGAAGATGTGTTCCACCTCCCGGGGGACAGGCTGCCATGCACGCCTATGGTAGAACATGTGATACCCCTAAAGGAAGGGGTGCAGCCCATTAAGGTGCACCCATACAGGCTGCCCGAGACCCACAAGAGAGAAGTGGAGAGGCAGACCCGCGAAATGCTGGAGGAAGGCATAGTCCAACCTAGCCGGAGTCAATGGAACGCCCCGCTGCTGGTCGTAGCGAGGAAACCTGACGCAGCCGGAGAGAGAAAAATGCGCGTAGTCGTGGACTTTCGGAAGCTGAACGAAGCCACCATCGGAGACTCGTACCCACTGCCTAATATCACCGAGATATTGGACCAGCTGGGAAGGGCCCGATACTATACGACCTTGGATCTCGCCTCTGGATTTCATCAAATCCCGATGGCAAAGCAAGACAAGGAAAAGACCGCATTTTCCACACCACAGGGCCATTTCGAGTATAATCGAATGCCTTTCGGACTCAAAAACGCCCCACCGACCTTCCAGAGGTTGATGAACTCCGCGCTGGCAGGACTACAGGGCGTCAAATGCTATGTGTACTTAGACGACATAGTAATTCACGGAAAAACCTTCAAGGAGCACAATGACAGGTTACGAGAGGTACTGCAGCGGCTAAGAGAAGCCAGATTAGCAGTGCAACCGAGCAAGTGCCAGTTCCTGCGAAAGGAAACGCAGTACCTCGGCCACATCATATCCAAAGAGGGCGTACGTGCTGATCCGCAGAAACTGGAAGCAGTAAGAGAATTCCCAGTACCGAGAAATATAAAAGGAGTACAATCCTTCCTCGGACTAGCTGGCTACTATCGAAAATTCATCAAGGACTTCTCGAGAACCGCGAAGCCACTCACAGAATTAACCCAGAAAGGGGTCGCATTCGAGTGGACCGCAGTAAGAGACGCTGCCTTCGAAGAACTGAAGACAGCCCTTACCACAGCACCGATACTGCAGTATCCAGACTTCACTAAGCCGTTTGTTGTAACGACGGACGCCTCAGACAGGGCGCTCGGCGCAATCTTATCGCAAGGCAAAATCGGGGACGATTTGCCCATATGTTACGCGAGCCGCACCATGTCAAAGGCCGAGCTCAATTATACAACCACGGAAAAAGAGCTACTCGCCATAGTTTGGGCTCTCGCTCAATTTCGACCATATATTTATGGTACACGTTTCACGGTAGTGACGGACCACCAACCGCTCACCTGGCTGTTCGGAGTAAAGGACCCAGGTTCGAGATTAATGCGTTGGAAAATTAAATTAGCCGAACACGAATTTAACGTTGAATATAAGGCCGGAAAGCGTAATACAAACGCCGATGCGTTAAGTCGTATATTCGCTACTACGAGGACCCAAGCGAGAGCTAGGAACGAAGTCCGTGAGTCGGAAGAGGACAGCACGACGGGGCAAGTAGGCACGACGAAAGACCGCACAAAGCGGACAGCCGAAGATACCCCGTATAGCCATGGTAGCTCGCTGGAGCGAGAGGTCAAGCTCGCCCGTGAGCGAGACGAGGACAGCAAGCGCCCGGGTACGGACAGCCGCACAAAGCGGAGAGCCGAGAATACCCCGGGCCAGCCTAGCAACGCGGCAGAGAGAGAGGCCGCTCTGGCCAATGAGCCAGAAGAGGACAGAGAGATTCGCAGCGTGCCTGCAGAACGCTCTACTGAACCCCACAGCCCCGCCGAAAAGCCGTGCGGACGGGGAAGGGGTAGACCACGCAAGCTACATACGCAGGCCACTGGTAAGACTGCGAGCACCGCTGACAAGGACAGAGCGGGCCCAGCACAGTATGGCGGACCCGCGAAGCGCGGAAGGCCGCGAAAGGCGAACGTTGCAAGGCCGCTCGAGAGAGAGAGCGACCCAACGGCGGAGCCACCGGTGGGCACACCGAGCGAAGAAATTGCGGACAGAGCACCGCAAAGGCCTGCTGAGGAAGCGCGGCACGGAGGGGCCCGTAGCCTACGAACTTCCAGCAGCACAGAAGAAGACAGCGTTATGAAAGAGCGCAGCGACTGCCACAGTGGCGTAGCCGCTCCCTCCTTCGAAGACCGCCTGAAAATCATAAAAGAATACCACGACACCCCCTTAGGAGGGCATCAGGGTATCAGGCGTACACTGCATCGGATCCGGACCAAGTACGACTGGCCCGGCATAAGAAGGGACTTAGAAAAATACATAACATCCTGCGAATCCTGCCAGAAAAATAAAATCGGGAAAAGGGAACGAGTACCGATGGTGGTAACTGACACCCCATCGAGGTCGTTCGAAAAAGTTGCGGTCGACATCGTAGGACCGTTACCGGAAAGCGTCAACGGAAAAAAATATATACTTACGATCCAAGACGCACTTACCAAATACAGCGCAGCAATTCCACTACCGAACCAAGAGGCTCCGACAGTAGCGAGAGCGCTCGTAGAAGAATTGATTTGCCGGCACGGGACACCGGAAATAATATTATCAGATCAAGGCACGAATTTCCTCAGCTCGACCTTCAGAGAGATGTGTCGACTGCTCCGAATCAAGAAGATACAAACGACTGCATACCACCCAGAGTCAAACGGCGCGCTAGAAAGATCGCATCGCACCCTCGCTGAATACCTGAAAAATTTCATAAACGAGGACCAAGGTAATTGGGACGAGTGGCTGCCATACGCGATGTTCACGTACAACACCACTCCACATACAGGGACCGGATTGTCACCCCATGTATTGGTGTATGGACGCGAAGCGGAGTTACCGACCGCCGTGAAGCAGGAGCCCCGTCGCACCTATGCATACGACGACTACGTCCAAGAGCTACGCGAACGACTACGCGCCGCATGGACTGTAGCACGAGACAACCTGGAAGGCGCGAAAAGACGGTCGAAGACCACATACGACCAAGGCGCACAGGAGCAGGAGTACCGCGTCGGTGAACGCGTACTCCTCCGTGACGAGACGGTGCGCAGGGGGCGGACGGCCAAGCTGACCCCGAAGTGGACGGGACCCCACGAGATAGTGGAAGCAAGGCCTCCCGTCAATTACGTCGTCCAGAAGGGACGGAAAATTCAGGCGGTCCACGCCAACCGCCTGAAACTATTTATTGATCATTAAAAAACTAAATAAGAGAGGGTTAGGAGCTCCACGGAGCGCAAGGCAAGGAGATTCAATAAAGTTGGAAACTTTTAAAGAAAGAGAATATAATTAAACTTTTGAATTATAAATGAGATATAAAATAATATAAAATAATATAATAATGAATGTTATAAATGAGAATATGATATAATATAATAATAAATGAGAAAGTAACATAAAAACATAAATTTTCCGAAAGATTATTATGAAACAAAGACGGTTCCGCAATCAGGGCAAGTTTGAAGCGGCTCCTCTGCGAAGAGCCGGCGCAGCCCGACGAAATCAAAATATGGCTCCTCGTCCCCGAGCCAAGGCCCCAGGCCCCACAAACAGTACACCGCTCGCCGGTTGTCTCGGCGGCGGCTGCGTATGGCCGCGCGCTCGTGAAACTCGTCGGAGAGCCAGCGACGACTGGGCCCTCTGGGTACAACGATCAGGGAGCTCTGAAAACCAAAATTAACATAAATAAGAATTTTATAGAAAAAAAAAAAAAAAAAAAAAAAAATCCAAGCAAGGTAAGGAGGATACTTACGATTAGCTCTAACACAGCGGGAGACAAATCGTCCCCCCTACAGAGGGCTGCCCCATAGGGCGAGGTCCTGGACACACGGACGAGAATCGTAGACATTGTTCCGGTCGGGTTGTGAGAACAAGAATGAGCCAAAAAGCCCTCGTGCGAAACTCGCGAGACTGCAACGAAAGAGGGAGAACTCACGCTTTCCTCCCCTCGTCTGATTGCAGATTAATCGCAGCAAGGTATGGACAAACCACAGCCACACCGAGTACAGCCGACTACGTCGTCAGCACTTTTGCCAGCACTCCGGGCATCTACTACGAGAACATAGGGAGCCTTACAATAATTCAATCGACGTGGCGACTGATAATCAGGCTGGACCTCGCTGCACTACTGCACCGAGAGGGGGAGATAAGCAAAAGCCTACAACGTCTGACGGAGCTGTGCGAGAGCGAAACTCGCGCCAATGATATATGCCCCGTCATAAGCGACTCGGTTCCGAGAATGAAGAAAAGAATAGAGACAGGAATACTGACCGTATTCGACCTCCTCGGGACGCGCCCCGTCAGAGAGCGCCGAGGATTGATAGATGGCCTCGGAAGCATAATCAAAGCCATCACGGGAAACATGGATGCCACCGACGCAAAGGAACTACACGAAGAGATAACGCGCCTGGAGGCGTCCCACCAGACCCTGAAGGAAGGATTAAAAAATCAAATACAAGTCATAAAAACCACGCTCTGTTTATTTAATGAAAGCGCGCAACACATACAGGCTAACGAACAGACCCTGCTGTCCCTGATGCAGCATATCAACCGCACGCTTAACAGCGAAGTATACTACATAGAGAGACGCCAACACTTGGACGAGACGCTCAACGCGATAAGTATTGCGGTCGAAGCATTACTCGGCGACGTACAGGAGCTAGTGTGGCTGGTGGACGATATAGCCAGCGGTAAGGCCCGAGCAACGTCCCTGCCGCCACGCACACTCGCTAGGCACCTCGTGAAGGCACTACCACACCTACCGTCGGGCAGTAGTTTCCCGGTCGCAATAGCACCTGACCAAGTGTCAACACTTATGCGACTGGCCGATACCAGGGCTTACAGCGAAGGCAACGCAGTGGTACTCGTGCTGGACATACCGCTGATCGGGCAGCAACGATATAGTATGCAAAAAGTATACCCCATACCCACGCGAGCGGACAATGGCAGGCACTACTACATAGAAGCGACCGAGTCCCACTTGGTAATAGATATAGAGAATCGCAAGTACCTAAGGTTGACATACGATGACATAAAAATTTGCAAGGTACTGGGCAAATCGTACATTTGCCCACCAACACACCCTACTATGCCGGTCACACGCGACGCGCCCTGCGAAGTCCTAATCTATGCGAAAATGGACACCGGTAACGGAAAAAATTGCGCGAAAAGGGTTGTCGAAATCACACATCCCTTAATCGTTCCAATGCAACAGCAAGGACGATGGTTATACGTCGCGCCAACCCCGGTCCCCATAGGGATAAAATGTCGGAAAAATCCCACTCAGCACGAAATATTGAATAATTCGGGAATACTGGCTTTGGTAGGCGTATGTATAGTAACCGCCCGAGATTTCAGCATCAAAACCATCGGGCGAACATCGCAGATCATACAGGAAAACTACCTCCCGTCGTTTAACTTGACATTAACGGAGATCGAAGCTCGGGCACCCCCGCCGCAGACCGAGCGGACCATCCCACTACAGAGCGTGCTGCGAGACCCCGAAGAGCTTCGGAAGCTCGGAGCTCGAGCCGACCAAATCATGGACAACCTCCATACTGCCGGAGACGGGATGCAACACATCCACAACCTGAGTTTCTACTCCTTAATTAAATTAAAATTAAAAATTAAAATTAAAAATTAAAATTAAAAATTAAAATTAAAAATTAAAATTAAAAATTAAAATTAAAAATTAAAATTAAAAATTAAAATTAAAAATTAAAATTAAAAATTTAAATTAAAAATTTAAATTAAAAATTTAAATTAAAAATTAAAATTAAAAATTAAAATTAAAAATTAAAATTAAAAATTAAAATTAAAAATTAAAATTAAAAATTAAAATTAAAAATTAAAATTAAAAATTAAAATTAAAAATTGAAATTAAAAATTAAAATTAAAAATTAAAAATTAAAATTAAAAATTAAAATTAAAAATTAAAATTAAAAATTAAAATTAAAAATTAAAATTAAAAATTAAAATTAAAAATTAAAATTAAAAATTAAAATTAAAAATTAAAATTAAAAATTAAAATTAAAAATTAAAATTAAAAATTAAAATTAAAAATTAAAATTAAAAATTAAAATTAAAAATTAAAATTAAAAATTAAAATTAAAAATTAAAATTAAAAATTAAAATTAAAAATTAAAATTAAAAATTAAAATTAAAAATTAAAATTAAAAATTAAAATTAAAAATTAAAATTAAAAATTAAAATTAAAAATTAAAATTAAAAATTAAAATTAAAAATTAAAATTAAAAATTAAAATTAAAAATTAAAATTGAGAATTAAAATTAAAAATTAAAATTAAAAATTAAAATTAAAAATTAAAATTAAAAATAAAAATTAAAAATTAAAATTAAAAATTAAAATAAAAAATTAAAATTAAAAATTAAAATTAAAAATTAAAATTAAAAATTAAAAATTAAAAATAAAAATTAAAAATTAAAATAAAAAATTGAAATTAAAAATAAAAATTAAAAATTAAAATTAAAAATTAAAATTAAAAATTAAAATTAAAAATTAAAATTAAAAATTAAAATTAAAAATTAAAATTAAAAATTAAAATTAAAAATTAAAATTAAAAATTAAAATTAAAAATTAAAATTAAAAATTAAAATTAAAAATTAAAATTAAAAATTAAAATTAAAAATTAAAATTAAAAATTAAAATTACAAATTAAAATTACAAATTAAAATTACAAATTAAAATTAAAAATTAAAATTAAAAATTAAAATTAAAAATTAAAATTAAAAATTAAAATTAAAAATTAAAATTAAAAATTAAAATTAAAAATTAAAATTAAAAATTAAAATTAAAAATTAAAATTAAAAATTTAAATTAAAAATTTAAATTAAAAATTTAAATTAAAAATTAAAATTAAAAATTAAAATTAAAAATTAAAATTAAAAATTAAAATTAAAAATTAAAATTAAAAATTAAAATTAAAAATTAAAATAAAAAATTGAAATTAAAAATTAAAATTAAAAATTAAAAATTAAAATTAAAAATTAAAATTAAAAATTAAAATTAAAAATTAAAATTAAAAATTAAAATTAAAAATTAAAATTAAAAATTAAAATTAAAAATTAAAATTAAAAATTAAAATTAAAAATTAAAATTAAAAATTAAAATTAAAAATTAAAATTAAAAATTAAAATTAAAAATTAAAATTAAAAATTAAAATTAAAAATTAAAATTAAAAATTAAAATTAAAAATTAAAATTAAAAATTAAAATTAAAAATTAAAATTAAAAATTAAAATTAAAAATTAAAATTAAAAATTAAAATTAAAAATTAAAATTAAAAATTAAAATTAAAAATTAAAATTAAAAATTAAAATTAAAAATTAAAATTAAAAATTAAAATTAAAAATTAAAATTAAAAATTAAAATTAAAAATTAAATTTAAAAATTAAAATTGAAAATTAAAATTAAAAATTGAAATTAAAAATTAAAATTAAAAATTCAAATTGAAAATTAAAATAAAAAATTCAAATTAAAAATTCAAATTAAAAATTAAAATTAAAAATTAAAAGCTTTAATTTTTTAAATAAAAAATTAGAAGCAGATTGTGGCGTACGATCTGTAATTTGAGTAATTACTCTGCAGATGGTCCAGCACAGGTCTCGCATAAACGAACGGCTATCAAATCGTCGTGGTCGTCGTAGGGGTCGGATTCAACACCGACATCTCTTTTTGCGTTGAAATACGGCATAGTGATCAACCGAGCCACATCCTCATTAACCCTTTGCGGTCCGAACGCTTTTCACCGTTTCGTTTCAGCAGGTCCGCGCAGATTTCAACAGTCGTTTTTCGGCGCAGATTTCAGCAGTCGCTTGTCCGCTTGGTAGCGTTTATTGTAGAAAGCATGCATGATCTTACTGACATTCTGTTTATACGTCTTCTCTGTCTGAATCCAACTACATTCTCTGATTCTTCACTACTTCCGATTCCAGATGCACATGTTCTCTGAAATTCTTCTTCTATGTCGCTCAAACAAACACTATCATCACTTTCAAATACAGTGTTACGCACTGTTGTACGTTGCCGACCCTGTTGTTTAGCCATCTTCTTTACAAAAAAAAGTTATTTTGTGAAAATATAGGACTTGAAAATGCTTTCTTGGTGTGCTACGAGTTCGAACTGTACGCCACGGGCGGTTTGGAAAGACTAAAACCAAGGCGTGAAGTTCAAGATGCATGTAAACATAAATACCGGTGAAATTTGATACAGGACGCGAAAGTAAACAAAGCGATACCGAGTCACGCGCGACATCGGACCTGCTAGAAGATAAGGCGAGTCGAGCCACACTCGACATCGGACGTACTGAAACGAAAGGTCATGTCGACTCACACTCGACATCGGACGTGCTGAAACGAAAGGCCATGTCGAGTCACACTCGACATCGGACCGCAAAGGGTTAATAGGTATAAAAATACCCCTTTCATGAGGTGGTGGTGACTCGGGGCTGTCCGGTATTCCGTCCCCTTCGCGATCGCCAAACCATCCGTGTGGCTGTTGCCATACAGCAACTCTGAATTTATAAAATAATTTAATTATATATATGTATATAAAATTATATTATATTATATTATAATAATATAATTTTATATGCACATATATAATAAAATTATTATATTATATATTATATATAAATTATATGCTATATAAAATATATATAATTATATATATATATTGTAACATAGTTACATGCGTTAGAGCGATATTGTAATTCCGAACGGCTAGAAGAGCACGAATAATATTTAAGAGGTCCCGAAAACACCTGTGCGACAGACTCGGTACAGGCGTACCGAGTTTTGCGGGCAATAGGCCATCGCCCCTAATGCAAAAACAAGAGCTGTCGCCGCTCCGAAATTCCCTCGATAACGAAAACAGCAGGTCAGCGACCGGCCGGCCTTGCTGGGAGGCGAGGGGAAGGCGGTAAGCGCGGCAACGGCGTACCGCAACAGTCAGGAAATGCTTTAGATTTTAAAATTATTGGCAGAGGGGACTGAGGCAAGGGGAGGCCTATAAAAGGCCAGCGCGGGGAGAGAGACGCGCTCTTAGCGAAATCGTTTAAACAGTGGAGGTACGAAAATTGAGAAGAGAAAATTCTAATTAAAAATCAAAATTCAAAAGTTATTTCAAATCATACCTATCGTAGCGTCTGTGTTCACTCCAGAAAATAAAATCAGTGGGTAGTGCTCAGAGACGAGAAAGTGCCCAAATCATTAACAATATAGTGTAAAAAATTATCGATTTATCACAATTTAACTAGACGACGAGTTAAATAGAGCAGATGCGTAGGAATAATTAATACAATTGAGCAAGTAGTTTCTAAGAGTTTTCAAGAGAATAGGATTAAGTGGATAAATTCGAGTATAGAAGATAAGTGCATCATATCAGGCGAACAGATTCCGGAAATAAAATAAATAAATTGGGTCTTCAAACCTACGAGAGAATCGAGAAACGAAAAATCGCATAAGTGGAAAGGAGACAGAGTGCGAGTAAGACGGGAGAGAAAGAGCAAAGAATTGTACATAGAGTTTCTACACTCTATCCAAGTAGTGCGGTGTGTGTGTGTGTGTGAGGCGACAAGACCGAGGCGTCGTCCCGTAACCGTAGCTCGAGCCCCGAAATACCAAGAATTCATGCTCGAATAAGTAGAAATAATCATAAATATAATCGAGGGAATTCCCTAAATTGTTGAAACCGAGAGGATCGAATCAGGAAATGTAGAAGATAGGAAAATTAGAATTAAATAAGAGTAAGTAGAATTAAATAATTAGGATAAGAAAGGATTGATAAATATGAATAAGCGAATCCCGGATAGAAAAATATAAATGATAAAGTGTGTAAAAGTGAAGCAAGAGTAAAAGAAAAAGAATTGTGAACCGAGTTCATACACTCGGTAAAAGGAGCAAGTGCTATGCGAGTGACGGATGGTATGAGTATGTCGGTGTGTCAACCGTACAGAAATACTGCGGTGTGAAGAGAATAATAAACTCTCGAGGGCACCAAGAATAGGTGCACGCGATTATAAAAATATAATCATAGAAATAATCGCTAGAATTACAAAATTAGTATAAGATTCAAATGAACGTAACTCGGAAGTGCCGTTTTTTATGAAACTATTTTCTTCAAATAAAGCCGTACTGTAAACCACCATGAAGTCTAAATTAATTAGTTATGTGTTGAGCCCAAAAACCCCACGATAAATAAAAATTTATGTGAACGTGAAAAAATTACCGTTACAATATATACAAAAGTAAAAGAACATTTTTTACTTACCATTGTCTGAAGCATCATCGTCGTTGTCGTCGTTGTCCTCAAACTCCGTGGACGCCTCGTCAATGTTGAACGGCCGCTGAATTATATGCTGTTCCACCAGCTCAGCGGCCTCCCTGTCGTCGTCGTCGTCGTCGTCAGTACTTTCACCGGCGACTACAGACAAGTTCTCGTCATCATCATCGTCGTTGTTGTCACCCATGTAGGCATCATAGTATTCGTCTGAATTATTGTTGTCATCATCAGTGATGCAGTCGGTATCGATAGAGCCAGACGCCACTGCTTCATCGACATCCATTTCATCCCCCATTGTGTCGGTGTCACTGGTGTCACTTGAAGCTAATATATTGCGTCGTGCTGTTACGAAAATTATTTTCTATTAGAAATATTATTTGTAATCATGTTATTTAATAATATACGTTTTTAAAACATAATACACAATTGACAACATGGTTAATGTTTTCGGTATAATTCAAAACGTGTTCACTACTCACCATAAAAATTTTCGACTCTCATTATGAGGTCCCGCAATGGTTGGTGAAGCATCCCTTCATGGCTCGCTAGATGCTTCACAACGAAACGTTGTGCAAACGCCGATCCGGAGAAGACACCACTGTTGAAGGCTGCAGTGATACCTTCAACACCACCTTGAGGAAGCACTCTAGTGAAATCCGTAGTCAACCGATCGAACGTAAAGTTCGAGATATGCGCAAGCCACCGCACCGTATACCGTGGCACAAATCGTCGATCATGTACGATAAAAGCACGAGCCGTTGCACGCACTACTTCCAAAAGTGAACGACGCGGAAAAACCATTTTTAAAAAGCGAGATAGATTGAAAAATACAAGAGCAAAACGAAACTGTGGTTGCACTGCTACGTTTCAACACGGAATTAAATGGAAATTTTTATTCCGTTCGCTTTTATATTTTGATCATAGCCCCCCCCCCTCTTCTCTAGCTATAAATGCATTTTTAATTTTCACCCTATACACTGTATAATCTAAGTACGGTAGCGAAAGTTCTTTTCAGAATGGTAATAGTTGAAGTCTACGATGTGCCCTGGTATATTCAGGATCTACAGTCATCGTACCCCTGGTGTCTATTCATAAAGATACCTTCATATCGTATTATGCATTACATAATTCTGTGGTAACCATTTTGAAAACCCTCTAAATACGAGTCTTTGCATTCCTACGTTTTCTGTAACAAGCTGTGGGGGCGAGCATTAGTCATTTCAATTTTTATATACATCTGTTCACAAGCCAGTAAATATGAGCTCTCGTACTTCTACATTTTCGAAAGCAACCTGTATTGTCAGAACGAGCATCCCCAATTTATGTATACACCTGCACTTTCTGTCTACTGTAGCGTAGACTTTATACTTAACAGTAAATACAAGCTCTCGAACTCCTTCATTTTCGATAGCAGTCTGTATTGTCAGACCTCGTATCCCTAATTGTAATGTATACACCTACACAGTCTGTCTACAAGACAGTGCATATGACGCCTTGGACTCTTGCATTTTGGAATCAAACTGTATTATCAAAACGAACATACATAATTAAAAATATTCATCTGAACAGTCTGTTTACAATGTGACTAATACGATGCTAGCAGAGGGTCTCGCAGGAAGCTGTACACCTATTTTCCTCCCCGCTCCATTCAATAATATAAAGGGTGGTTAAATTGTAAGGGCCGATGTTGAATGTGAACCACACCTAAACGTCAAGTTTTTTTCTGCATTTCATTTGACATTTCTCAATTTTAGACTAACTCAATTTGAACCATGGAAAGATACACAATCGAGCAACGCGTTAAAGTTATTCAGGCTTATTATGAAAATGGGCGTTTAAATCAAAATGCATATCGTGCACTTCGTGATTTTTTCGGTCAATTTAATCGTCCAAATGTGCGTACAATCGGAAAAATCGTGCAAAAATTTGAGCAAACCGGGTCTGTAGGAGATATTAAAATACCAGTGCATGCTCGTACAGCTCGTACTGCAGAAAATATTGCTGCTGTTCGCGATAGTGTCGCTGAAGAGCCGTCCACCTCAACTCGTCGTCGTGCCCAACAATTGCACCTCTCACGCTCGTCGTTGATGAACATTATGCATAAAGACTTGAATTTACACGCTTATAAGGTGCAATTGACTCAAGAACTAAAGCCTCTTGACCATTCCAAACGTCGTCAATGGTCAAAATGGTGGCAAGAAATGGCAACAGTGGATGATCAATTTTCGAAGAAAATCATCTTCAGTGATGAGGCATATTTTCACCTCAGTGGATTCGTCAATAAGCAGAATTGCCGCATTTGGGCGAATCATAATCCAAGAGTGATTGTCGAAAAACCAATGCACCCACAAAGAGTGACTGTTTGGTGCGGTTTATGGGCTGGCGGCATCATCGGGCCGTATTTTTTCAAAAATGAGGCCGGTCAGGCAGTTACTGTGAATGGTGTTCGCTATCGTGAGATGATAACGAACTTTTTATGGCCCGAATTGGAAGATATGGATGTGGGCGATATGTGGTTTCAACAGGACGGTGCCACTTGCCACACAGCTAACGAAACAATGGCTCTTTTGCGCGACAAATTCAATGGCCGTGTTATCTCACGTGGTGGCGATGTCAATTGGCCGCCAAGATCATGTGATTTGACACCGTTGGACTTCTTTCTTTGGGGTTATTTGAAAGAAAAGGTGTACGTCGATAAGCCAGCAACAATTCAAGAGCTAAAGGATGAGATAATTCGGCACATTAACGGCATAGAACCTCAATTATGCCTAAGCGTCATCGAAAATTTGGACCATCGGATGGAGGTGTGCCGCCGAGGTCGCGGCGGCCATTTGGCCGATATTTTGTTCCATACATAATTGAACCATACCATATTATCATAATAAAAAGAATTGACAATAATTTCCTAAATAATTTGTGTTTTATTCAAAATCAACATTGGCCCTCAAAATTTGACCACCCTTTACAATATGGTTATTCATACTTATCTATAAAATGAATCGTTGAAAGGGTTAACCGGCAGTCAAGCCCGTGACACACTAGAAACTACATCTAGCAGCGATAGATTTCCGACCACCATCTCTTTCGTCTAGTTTACACGTGTTGCTCAATATGAGTTCCACCGATATGGGTGTGGCCACTATGTACCGGCTTATATCTGCCGATGAGAAGAAAAATCTCGAGATGCCACTGCTTCTCGGTACAACATACAATCTCAATTATTCAGAAACAAAGAAGATAAGTGTGGGACTTCAACCGCGTATAAACGGCGATGTCGTACCAATCATCAAGCAACAGAATAATAACTCATCGGGAGGAATTATCGTCAATATCACTACCTGGGGTAAACTACAAGACGCACTACTTGAAATAGACTCATATTTCAAGGAGTGTAGGAATTATGGTAAGCGCACCAATTACCGTACCCCAAACACCCTCAAATTTGGAAACTTCGAGGTACACTTTACAACATCGTTCGGGTCCAAACCCATTGTGTTCGATCGATTGTGATGCAAAAGAAATCATTTGACGGTTTATGTGCCGTAACAGTGTGCGTCGATGAGCGCGTGAGACGGCTCCAACGCTACACCTCTTATGTGAAAAACTGTATCCAAATTCTATGCGTTGAATTACTTATTCATATTCCCGCTAAAGAGCTAGCCGAAGATGTGGATCAAGTGCGCGTTAGAGAACTCTTAACACAGAATAGCTCTAATCTGTGTGAGGCTGTACGCCATCGCGTCGATCCTTCATTCATTGAATATTTAGATATACTGTTCCTGGAGGTGAAGGTATTTTGTATTCCATTCATAACACATGAAGTGAAAAAACCACTCACAGACATTTCACTAGTAGCTACAAATCCGATCGAATAATAATCGGAGAACGAGTGTACAAACTAGTTAAAAAGTAGTATTTAATCATTTTCATAATAACACATGTTTATAAAAGATAATAATTAATTTTACTACTTGCAGATGATAAGATAATTATTGTATGACTTTGTATTAATTATGTGCTGCCCCGTCTCGTCGTCATCCTGTTTCGCTTAATTTACATCAGAGTTATTAAAGCTGTATACATAATGCTATTCTCAATAAACATATTTATTCTTCAAATGTTTTTACCTATTATTATTACTATTAATATCGATAACTGGTTTTTGAGTATCGAAAGATTTATTTTTAATTAGTGTCAAATAGTAAAAAAGCAAAACCTCGGATGTGTAGGACACGACCGGACGCAAATCTTTTTACCGATGTCAAGCTACAATCTTCTTTTTCGCTGGTAGGACCCAATCTGTGGTATCTCATGTAGGACCCAATCTACTTATCGATAGCTGCACCGAATATACACTACCGCCCGTCGGTAAGTCGCTCTGTTTTACCTGCTATCGGTAACATACCTCCTGTCGATTATTTACAATAGATGGCGTATCAGCAACAACCGCCGGTCCAGCGTCCGACAGATGGCTCACGTGTCGTCTAGGTGGCGTAACAGTCGGGGGCTTAAGGTGGAGTGACCAATCAGGTGCAGGGAGACGTGGGGGTAAGAAGGTGGGGGGACCAATCTCAAGCCAGCAAGGAGAGGGAGGCCACGCCCACAAGTCTCGCGATCTTGGGCCCTATCTACTCCCGTACTTAGAAATGTAACAAATATTCGACAATTTCTGGTATTAACAGGTTATTATAGGCGGTTCATAGAAGGATACGCCAAGATATCAAAACCTCTCACGACTTTATTACGCAAAGAAAATATATTTGATTGGGGACCCGAACAACAGTCATTCGAAATTTTAAAGAATAAACTTTGTACGGCTCCAGTTTTGCGATACCCTGATTTTTCCAAGCCTTTTATTTTAACAACACATGCATCGGGTTATGCTATCGGTAGTATACTTTCACAAGGAGAAATTAACAACGATCATCCATGCGCTTACGCCTCGCAAGCTTTGAGTTTAGTCGAAGAACGGTACGATACTTACGAAAAGGAAGCATTGGCTATAATATACTCTATACTCCACTTTCGGCCATATCTGTATGGGCACCATTTCCCTGTAGTAACCGACCATAAAGCGATGTTGTGGTTCCGACGGGCTACAGATGGAAATCCTAAAATCCTGCGCTAGCGACCGAAACTCGCCGAGTACGAATACGACGTAGTGAACAAGGCCGGAAAAACTAAGCTTAACGCCGACGCGCTCTCAAGAAACCCCATAGAGTCATTAATTACCACACACGATATTTACATGGTTCGCTCGAATCCTCCAAAAAGTCACCGTAAAAATAATCAACGTATCTTATCGGATACCGCTATATCTCGGCTATTAGAAGAAGATTCAGAAGAGGAAGAAAATCCAAGGAACGATGTCCCTGGAAATTTCGGTTATCTTAACGATGTAGAAGAATGTGACTGGGTACGTGAGTCGGTTGATCCTTTCGAACAGCTGGAAAACATAGCCTCTCTATACAAATCAACGACCACTGGTCACGAAAGCGAAATTTTTCAGACGCCCGCAGCGAACAAGGCACCACTAAAGAAACCCACCGTAAAAATGAAAGCTAATATGCCTCGGGAGACACGCAAGAATGAAAACATCGAAACTAAGACTAAGCAAGTGACCTACAGTGTTGAGAACTTTCCTCTGCCATCCGACACTTCTTCAGATCGACCAAGTAACCAGACACATGTGCCGTTACAAGGCCTATCCTACAACGATGTGCCTCTTAAGAACAACGAATCTAGCGACGAAAGCGAACTCAAGGACCATAACCCTTGTTTATAACGTGAGCTCAATCCTTCGCGAGGCGACCGCGCGATGGAGCGCATGTCGTTCTCGGGTTCCTGGGCCTCTCCCCTCTCGCGTAGCTCCAGCCGCCTGCGGTTACGAGCCGTAGTTCTCGCTCAACGCTCGACGAGAGCACATGTATTCAAATAAAGGAAAACTAAATGCAACGAAGTAACACATTAATCGAATCATACCCGTACCAAAAAAAAATAGAACAACAAAAAGTGAAAATACGTGCCAAGCACTCAGCCAAGCGAGGGCTGCACAGAACATGGTCCTTCGAGCCGGATAACGAGCAAGTTTGTGAAAAAATATATATCGAGTGACGAGTGCATGTGATATCGAAACACATCTAGCACGTGCACCGAGATTATCAAGACCGCAAACATTTACGCCAGACGATAAATTCCATGAACATCGCTAAGCACACATAGTGCGCAGTGTCGAGCAACTCGAGGCGTTCGACAGGCGGATCACGGCGTCACAAACGGTGGCGGCTCTACACAAGGCGGCGTCATATGTCGGCCATCGTGCTCGCCATCAGTGACGCATCTATACGAGGCGAAGTCGTATGTCAGCCATTTTTTTGTCATAAGAAGCACGGCAGCGACGCGAGGCGACGTCCAGTGTCGCACATTATTCTCAACGAGCAGCGACAGGGCTGGCGGACAGCTGTGAATCAACAGAAATTTGGGTCAGTCTCCGACGTCCATTCCTTACCCATTATATAATTCGCATCGAATTCAGTATTGCACGAGGTAAAAAGAAAATTACAATTATGGATCGCACGCCCGCCGTCGTGGCGCAACTTAAAGCTCACAAGACGAAGCGAACACGTGCTAAGGCTGCATGCACGCGTGCCAATACGTTCGTCGATGATCTAGGGGATCGCGTAGTATCGTTGGTTGACTTAAAACAAAGGCAAATAAACTTCCGCGAATGTTGGCAGCAATTCCAGGATGCACAAGATGACATCGATCTTATCGAAGACACGGAAGAGGAAATAGCAGGAAACGAAGAAGAGCGTGTTGCATTCGCGGATAAATACTTTATAGTTGACGCGAAAATCGAAGAAATTATAATTGCGCGTATGAGGGCTAACGACGTAGAGCGCGCTATCGGTGGCGGCGTGAATGACGCAGTGAGGCCTAACCCATTTCAGAGTCGCGCGCTAGCAAGCGGCGACAATGGTGCTAAACCCCTAAACGGAAACGTGCGACTGCCGCGCATCGAACTGCCGACATTTTCGGATTCATATGAAGATTGGCGCCCGTTTCACAATATATTCAAGTCAATGATACATGACAACAATGTATTACCAGTGATTCAGAAGCTGCATTATCTAAAAGCGTCACTCAAAGGTGAAGCTGTTGACGAGATCAGCTCTCTTGCAATCACCGCCGAAAATTACGACGAGGTGTGGAAACTTCTCACAGAAAGATACGATAATCAACGAATAATCGTCCAAAAACACGTAAAGGCTCTCTTTGATCAACCCGTTTTACATAAAGTAAATCACGTCGTACTTCGGCAGTTGTTAGACACGGTTCTTAAGCATTTGCGCGCATTGCAAGTTCTTAATCGCCCCACAAATAATTGGGATGACTTAGTCATACGTCTTATAACGAGCAGGCTGGCTCCACTAACAAATAAGGAATGGGAAACCAGCCTCAAGGACGCTACCATACCGACATTAAAGCAATTAACCGATTTCCTCACGCATCGATGTCACGCGCTCGAGGCTGTAGACAGAAAACCACAAACACAAATGTCCTCGTCCAGTAACGAGAAAGCGTATTCGAGAAAAATCACGGTGGCAAGTGCAGTCACGAACAAACCAGCGTGCAGCTTTTGTAAAGGCGATCATCTAATTTATCAGTGCTCAAAGTTTCTTGAGCTTTCAATCGAACGTCGATTTCAGGAAATGAAGGCAGCTAAGCTTTGCATAAACTGCCTCTAGACTACCGAACATCGAGCTAAACAGTGCACCGCGGGATCGTGTAGGGTCTGCCACAAGAGGCACAATACGCTACTGCACATGAACTCGCTCCGCAGTCAACCGCACCTGTTTCTCTTCCCGCAAACTCAGCAGCTTCGTCGTCGTCGATACCATCGACAGTTGCAACGCACACCTCTATGGCAACGGGGCATCAGGTACTGTTATCAACAGCTATCGTTCAAGTGCGAGATGTTAAAGGCAGCTTATGTTCGTGTAGAGCTCTCTTGGATTGTGGCGCACAGTCCAACTTCATAACAGCTGATTTTGCGAATAGGTTGGGGCTGCCCCAGCGCCCCACCTCTGTGCCGATAACTGGTGTTGGAGATTCCAGAACCGAAACGCATCGCATAATGAAAGTGACTCTGTAATCACGCTTCAACGCATTCAAGGAGGACCTCGACTGTCTGATCCTACGTAAAATAACGCAGGACATTCCTGTGGTATCCCTCGATCGGTCCGAGATCCGCGTTCTTGTGGGAATCAAGCTAGCAGACCCGGACTTCCTTCAATCTGCACGAATCGACATGCTCATCGGCGTAGTTACATTCTGGAAACTAATGTGCGTGGGCCAGATTAAGGCCACCGAGACACAACCGTGTTGGCAAAAAACGCATGTCGGATGGATAGCAGCGGGAGGAATTGTCGCCAGACAGCATAGCAACACGCCTACGATCTGCAATGTGAGCACAAACAACGGCCTACAGGATGCAGTGACGCGATTTTGGGAAATCGAGCATGGCGCGCGGAGGAGCAGTTTATCCCTTGATGAGCGTAAATGCGAACAGTACTACAACGAAACCGTAAAAAGAAACACGCAAGGGCGATTCATCGTGAAGCTGCCGGTAACAGAAAAAATATTCAGTCTCGGTCAATCAAAGGAAACGGCTATACGAAGGTTCAAAAACATTGAGAAATGGCTCAGTCGCGAACAGAGCGTCAAGAGAGACTACACAAAATTTATAAAGGAGTACGAGTCGCTTGGCCATCTGAGAGAGCTACGAAGCGGCAGTGACACACCAGGTCCTCAGTACTACATGCCTCATCATTGCGTGATAAAAGAAGAAAATAGGACATCCAAGCTAAGGGTTGTTTTCGATGCTTCATGCAAAACCAGCACCAGTATTTCGCTCAACGACGCCCTCATGGTCGGACCGAGATTACAGCAGGATATATTTTCAATCGTCGCAAGATTCCGCACGCACAGGTACGTTCTAGTCGCTGACGTGGCAAAGATGTATCACCAAGTGCGTGTGGATGAGTCGCAAGTGCCGTTACAGCGAATTGTATGGCGAGATAATCCAGAAGATCCAATCAAGGAATTCGATTTGTTGACCGTCACTTACGGTACAGCGCCAGCCTCGTTCCTGGCAATTAAATCGCTTAGGACCTTGGCTGAACTCGAGGTTAAGGACTTTCCCATTGGATCGCTGGTTACGTTACGAGATTTTTATGTTGACGACATGCTCACCGGCACTCATTCCAAGGAATACGCGCTGCAGATTCGCGACGAGGTAAAAGGGCTTCTAGCGAAAGGTGGATTTGAACTGCGGAAATAGGCTTCAAACGCGCCGGACCTGCTCGATTCGATGCCTTCAAATACCACCGTTAATTCGGTCCTATCGTTGGACAAAGAAGGGATGTTCAAAACCCTCGGAATACAATGGAGTCCAGTTGAAGACGTATTCCAATACAGCATAGCTCCCGATGCCCGTCAACCTACGCGTACCACGTAGAGGATAATCTTACCTTGCATCGCGCAGATTTTTGATCTTCTTGGGCTTCTCGGTCCAATCATCATCTCAGCAAAAATTCTGATCCAGAAGTTGTGGAGCCTGCAACTTGGCTGGGACGAGGCCGTTACAACTGAGCTCTACACAGAATGGCATTCGTACAAATCACAGTTCAAGCTGCTGAATCAGTTAAAAATACCCCGATTAGTGGTACAAGGTGAAGGAATCAAACGCATTGAATTGCACGGGTTTTGCGACGCAAGCCAAAGTGCATATGATGCTTGTCTATATATACGCTCGACCGATCACCACGGAAAACATCATTCAAGTCTGTTGTGCTCAAAATCACGGGTAGCCCCGCTTAAGGCGGTCTCGCTGCCGCGACTGGAATTGTGTGGCGCTCTGATTTTGGCGCAAATGATCGACAAGGTGACCCACACACTGGACCTAAAGATAGAATATACATGCTGCTGGACCGACGCCACAATCGTCTTGGATTGAATCAAATCTCCAAGCAGAAAATTTAACACGTTCGTCGCAAACAGAGTGGGGGAGATTCAGGAGCTTACGTGCATAGATTATTGGAGACATGTGAACACAGACGATAATCCCGCTGACTCTCTATCTCGAGGCACGAATGCCGAAGCATTTATTCAAGCTCGACTGTGGTGGTATGGCCCACCTTGGCTAATTAACGACGAGAAGTTTTGGCCGTGTGACAAATGCTCAGTGGGTAACCCAGACGAACTACCTGAGCAACGAAAGACTGCCATCGTCACAGCAGCGTCACAGGAGGATGAAGACATTGTGCAACGATTCTCTTCCTACATACGGCTTGTAAGAGTAATCGCATGGTGTCTACGTTTCAGACGCAACGCTCGCGCAAATCAAGAAAACAGAACTCAGGGAACAATTTCCGCTTGAGAATTTGAAGATGCTCGAAAGATGATAGTAAGGAACGTTCAACAAGCCACGTTTACGAGAGAAATCGAAGCCATTGAAAGGCATGAAGCAATTTCCCGTAGCAGCCGGCTCCTCCTTTAAATCCCTTTTTGGACCACGAGGGCCTCTTGAGAGTCGGCGGGAGATTGAAGAACGCGGACGTTCCTTATGATGCGAAACACCCATTGCTGTTACCAGCTCATCACTCTCTTACTCGCCTCATTGTTAAGTACGAGCACAGTAAATGTCTTCATGCTGGTCCACAAGCAACGCTATCTGCCGTGCGATCTCGCTATTGGCCCCTCGGGGCAAGGTGAACGGTGCGCAGCATCGTACACCAATGTGTAATCTGCTTCAAGGCGAATCCTTCCCCAGCGCGACACATCATGGGCGACTTGTCTCAACCGCGTGTAACGCCATCGCGTCCGTTCAGCAACGTAGGGCTTGACTACTGTGGCCCAATATATATTCGAGAAGGGAAACGCCGAAATGCGAAAAAGACAAAAGCGTGGATCGCAATTTTTATTTGTCTTTGTCGATTCACATCGAGATGGTGTCCGATTTATCGGCTGAAGGGTTCCTCAACGCGCTGAAGAGATTCATAGGCCGTCGGGGCAAACCTTCTGACATCTATTCTGATAACGGGACCAATTTTGTAGGAGCCAACTGTGAGCTCGAAGAGCTGCGAAATTTGTTCAACCAAGAAAAGGTAAGAAGCCAAATCGTTAACAATACGTCCGCCGATGCCATCAAGTGGCACTTCATTCCTCCGAGAGCTCCGCATTTCGGCGGGCTCTGGAAGGCAGCTGTTCGATCAATGAAGCATCATTTCAATCGAATCGCGTCGGACCAGTCACTCACGTTTGAAGAAGCCGCTACTTTATTAATCGAAATCGAAGCAATACTGAATTCGCGCCCCTTAACTCCCATGTCTCAGCCCTGGACACTTCTTAATCGGAGACTCACTTATATCGTACCCCGAGCCATGTCTCCAACATTTGCCGGTCAACCGACTATCTCGCTGGCAAAGAATTAAACAAATTCGCCAACATTCTTGGCGCCGCTGTTCTAACGACTGTCTACACAATCTGCAGCAGCGCACAAAATGGAAGAGAGAAGAGGGTCCGCCGCTCCAAGTCGGGCAGTTGGTCGTAGTCCGAGAAACCGATCAGCTTCCCCGATCGTGGGTTCTCGGTCGCATCGTCGAAACCCATCCTGGCTCTGACGGGGTTGTCAAGGCGGCCAGCTTCCAAACAGCGAAGGGAATCTTCAAGAGACCTGCTATAAAACTTTGTATTCTTCCAATCGAAACTTAACCTTAAATGACTTCGTCAGCTTTATTGGGTTCTTTGTGACCCTCTTTTGTTTTACAATTTACCACACGTTTCTTTACCTTTTATAACAAATGATTTATATTTTATTGATGGGCCCACCCATCAAGGCGCGCGGTATGTTTATAACGTGAGCTCAATCCTTCGCGAGGCAACCGCGTGATGGCGCGCATGGCGATCTCGGGTTCCTGGGCCTCTCCCCTCTCACGTAGCTCTAGCCGCCTGCGGTTACGAGCCGTAGTTCTCGCTCAACGCTCGACGAGAGCACATGTATTCAAATAAGGGAAAACTAAATGCAACGAAGTAACACATTAATCGAATCATACCCGAACCAAAAAAAAATAGAACAACAAAAAGTGAAAATACGTGCCAAGCACTCAGCCAAGCGAGGGCTGCGCAGAACAACCCTCGAGAAAACTCAGACAGAACAGTGGAGGGAAAACATGCACGTGAACTCTTCAAAGGTAGCGAAACAGAACCCCTAAGCGACAACATGTTCGACGTAGAACCTGAGAATTCACTTATATTGCCCGCCACCGTCCTGCATAAAACCACGAAGGGTAGAATTATTGCTTTCAACGTCAAACAATCACGAGACTTATTTCACACTCGAAAAGATTATTTAGTTTATTTTGTTTCCACCGACTGTAAACCGATAGACACTGGAGCTATGGCATTACGAGATAACGACAATTTTCCACACTTAAAGAATCTAGAATTAAAGAAAGCTCAATCTATTATAAAGGGTGTCCCAGCAAGAGCGCCGGATTTTAATTTGCCGCCATTTTATTAATACGAGTTGTACGGTGATTTTTTTTTGACATTTGTCACGTATAGGCCACGCGATTTAAGAATATGGAGAAGTATTTAAACGAACAACGTTTAATTATTGTAAAAACACATTACAAAAATGGTAAACTTTTGCGAAAACAGTTCGCCAATTACGTCAAGTTTTTGGTCGCAATAATGCGCCAAATGAATCGACAATGAGGCGTTTAATTACAAAATTTGAGACCAAATTTACGCTGATGGATCAGAAGATCGTTGTTCGTCGTCGTCCTTGTCGGTCACTCGAAAATATAGCCACAATAACGGAATCTGTGGCCGAGAATCCAGGAACTTCCATTCGGTATCGTGGTCAACAATTTTGATAAACGAATTTTTGTAAAAGATCTGCATTTGCACGCGTACAAGGTTCGAAATGTTAACGGAGTTTTTGTGGCCCGAATTGGATGTAATTGATGTGGAAGACATGTTTTCCCAACAAGACGGTGCGACCTGCCACACAGCACGTGAAACAATAGTGTTACTGCAGTCTAAGTTTCCAGGCCGTGTCATTTTTCGATTTGGCGATCAACATTGGCCACCAAGATCGTCCGATCTAACACCGATGGACTTTTTTCTTTGTGGCTATTTGAAGGAAAAGGTGTATGCGAATAAGCCTGAAACAGTTGAACATCTTAAAGAGGAAATACGATGCGTTATTGGTGGAATACAGCCACATTTATGCGAAAACGTTATTCAAAATTTCAACAAAAGAATAACCCTGTGCCAGAGGTTTTGTGGTGGCCATTTGCCTGATGTTGTATATCACGGTTAATCGGAACTATTTTTCTTTATGTTGAAATAAAAATGTTTGCTTAATTCAAAAATAAATGTGTTTTTTCTTTAAAATTATATCCGGCGCTCCTGTTGGGACACCCTTTATTATGAAACGAGCTCACAGATTCAATATAGCTTTGCCTATCACAGATAATTCTGGAAAAGGTCCCACATTAAGTTTGGTAATATAGTAGAAGCTTTTAAAAGTGTTCGTTATTTAGTTGACAAGTTATCATTGCAAACCGTTAGCATTGCACAATCAAGTTTTATGTTAAACGTGCCATGGGAAAATATTATGACTCAAATTCGATTAATATTCGCGCAAAGCGACGTTAAAATCATTATTTGTCACGGGTTAGTTAGACAACCCCCAGTGGAAAGACAAAATGAGATTATTGAAGAAATGCATTCGTAAACCATAGGCGGACACAGAGGTGTCAGTAAAACATATAATCGAATTCGTCACTTGTATTATTGGAAAAATTTAAAAACTGACGTCCAATTGTATATTCAACGGTGTTTACAATGTCAATTAAAGAAATTAGTCCGCGTAAAAACGAAACAGCCTATGATCATAACAGATACCCCAGCAATAGCTTTCAATACAATTGCAATGGACACAGTAGGCCCTATGCCAAAAACTAAACAAGAAAATGAATACATACTTACAATTCAAGATCAATTAACAAAATATTCAATAGCAATCCCTTTACCTAATGCAAAAGCAGTAACGATAGCAGAAGCATTTGTCAAACGATTCATTTGTTATTTCGGCTCACCCAAAGCGGTACTCACTGACCAAGGTAGTAATTTTTGAGTAATTTTTTAAAGCAAATTGCTAAATTGCTCAAAATACGTAAAGTTAGAACTACAGCATTTCACCCTCAATCCAATGGATCATTGTAAAGATCGCATCATGCTCTTGGTGAATATCTTAAACAATTCACCACTAAACAAAATAATTGGGATAAGTGGGTTGAAATAGCTATTCACAATTACAACACGAATATACACGAAGGTACTAAGCATACTCCATACGAAATGGTTTTTAGCAAAATAGCTCGTACCCCTTCTAGTATGCCCCCTGCCGAGATGGAAAAACTCGCCACGTACGACGAATATCTAACGCAACTGGTCACGCAAATCCATGAAATACAGGGTTTGGGACGACAAAATTTGATAAAGACTAAAGAAAATTCCAAAATATATCAAGACAAAAAAATTAATCCTGTTGCATTTAAAGTGGGTGAACCAGTATTTTTGCTTAAAGGACCAAAACCAGGAAAACTCGGTGACCACTACACCGGCCCACACGAAATAAAGACTATATTAACGAACGGCAACGTACGTATTAAACTCCCAAATAGAGACTTTATTGTACATTCGAATCAATTGAAAAAATCGAAAATTGCATTCTAAGATTTTCGAAATAATTCTTCCAGAAACATATTTTGCATAAAAATATACTCCAGACATCCTACGATTGACAACATCCTAAAACAATACCAATACTTCTAACATCGTATAAATTAATCACATGTAATTATTGCAGGAATAGTAATATACAAATATACAATAACCTCTGAATTCATAAATAAATTGTTCAATGTTCAGTTAATCTATCGACCGAACAGCATCCAGATCGCAAGTATGATTCTCGGCCCTGTCACTAGGAGCAGCACCAAGATTCCCACATTTTCTAATCTAGGAAGACCAGTCACTAGTTCTACCGCTGTGTCTCCAATACCTACCCTTCCTATTTCTAAAACCCCACGTAGTACCGAACAGAATACGATCCAAAACTTGGTAGACTACGTGTTGGAAAGCGACTCTACATTACGCCACCAACCACAAGCCCACACCGACGATATACACCCTCTTATCGACAAGTCGTGTGATTATTCAAAAACGCCATAATGGGACACTGGTACCACTTTCGCCACACAAATGGTATATATGAAAAAAATGTATAAGCAAAAGAATAAAACTATATAACCATACCCTTACATATATTTTTTTGATTCATAATACACAGAATTATTTCATTTATGGCTTTGCGCACTCTTAAAAGAAAAAGTGTTACATTTTTTCTCATAATAATAATAAAAGACATATACAAATACCTAAAATAAAACAAAATAATATTAAAAAAAAGAGCAAAGAAAATAATAATAATAATAATAATAATAATAATAATAATAATAATAATAATAATAATAATAATAATAATAATAATAATAATAATAATAATAATAATAATAATAATAATAATAATAATAATAATAATAATAATAATAATAATAATAATAATAATAATAATAATAATAATAATAATAATAATAATAATAATAATAATAATAATAATAATAATAATAATAATAATAATAATAATAATAATAATAATAATAATAATAATAATAATAATAATAATAATAATAATAATAATAATAATAATAATAATAATAATAATAATAATAATAATAATAATAATAATAATAATAATAATAATAATAATAATAATAATAATAATAATAATAATAATAATAATAATAATCCCTCCCAAGTGTGTCGCCTTGCCGCGGCGGGGGGGCTTGCGTTTCTGCAATGAACTTTGGAGCTCAGCCGGCGGGGGCTCTGGCCCCTGGCAGGTCTAACCTTGCCGGACAGGTCCATGGGGAGCAGGCAGACTAAGAACACACAACATCAAAAGCTACGGTGGAAGGCATCGTGCCTACGGCTGCATGGCCGCAATGATGTAAACTAAAGCGGTCGCGAACGATCCCTGCAGGGCACCGGGTGGAACCCTGCAGTATTTACACCTTACCTAGACAAGGCGGCTCTGCCTAGGCAGACCTACATTCCGACCTACTCGTGGGATTAATATGGAGAAACTTTTAAAAGAAATAAAACCTAAGCAGAAGAAGGAGTTGGAAAAAACATCGACCGAGGAAGAACTCAAGACAATCGGAGAACTCGCGACGAACAATATCGAGGGAGAGTCGAACGATGATAGCTTGGCGAACGTGACTGAAAGTGTCAACCTGAGAAAGAAAAGTATACTTCAGTCATGTTCGTCAACAGGCACGGAAGATCGATCTCTACATCAGAAGAAAAAGAAATTAAGATACAGAAAGAGAGAAACGACACCGCCACCCATGGAAGAGGGTAAAACGGTTCCACCTGTCGTCGGAAATATAAGGAAGCATCGAGAAAAACCTGGAACCTCCTCATTCGACGATTACAATAAGAACCAACCCGATTTGACAGAATTATTACAACTCATTCATGAGACCGCGACGAAAATGGAAGAGGCAGCGGCAATACAGAAAAATATGAATATGGCGGTAAAAACCGGCATTAAGACGATTCTTGAGGCCGCCGACGCTGCGCTAAACATGCAAAGCAGGACAGCCTCGAAGGGACAAATGATGGCAGACGACCTGACAGAGACAGAAACGGAGACAACGGAACCGGCGACGCGACCGACGAAACGGAAACGGGAGACGACGAAGACCCCACCAGAGGCCCGACAGAAGACACCCCCAAGAACGGAGGAGGCCGAAACCTGGACAACCGTGAGGAAACGAAAAAAGAAGAAAAAAACGACGGAACCGAAAAACAAAACGGACGAGACGAACGTACCGACCCAGGCTGAAAAGCGCAGACCGACCCACAAACATAGGGGAACGGCTGTACTGGTCAAACCTGGGAAAGACAACACGTACTCGGACATCGTACGGAAGATAAGGACGACGGTCGACCCGACGAGCAGTCATGTACAGGTGATGGCTCTCAGGAAGACCAAGGACGGACGGTGTCTCATCAAGATACAGACAGACACGGACGGACGAGAACAGTTTGAGCGCGCACTACAGGACGCGGTTGGGGACACGGGCAGTGTAAGGACCGTGACTTCTAGGACACAACTGGAGATCATGGACCTGGACTGCGTTACCACCGCGGAGGACGTGATACGGGCACTGAGACGAAAAACGGGACGAGACGGCGACTTTGGTGTCCACATCTTCGGCCCGAACCGGGCCGAGCAGTACATGGCAGTCTGCGACCTCGAGACGCGGGAAGCCGAGGTGCTGCTGGACCGGGGCCGGATCGGGATAGGATGGGTGCGATGCCGACTACGACAACGATTGACGGTGACCAAATGCTACAAGTGCCTGAGCTACGGACATACAAGGACGAGCTGCACGAACGCGGATCGGACAAAGAACTGCAGGAAATGCGGCGAGACGGGACATTACGCGACGGACTGTAAAAACAGACCGGCTTGCCCACTGTGCTCTGAGACGGGACACGGGGACGTAGCGCACCTTGCGGGAACCGGAAGGTGTGCGGTATTCCGGGCTGCGCTGGAGGAGTGCAGGAAGCAGGCCGGAAGACGGACAGAATAGTTCAGGGAAACCTGAACAGGAGTAGGACAGCAGACATGCTACTACCACAGATAGCTGACGAACATGACGCCGACATTCTGATCCTGTGCGAACCGTACAGGAGAAGAACGACACAAACGTACATTACGAACGAGACAGAGACCACAGCTATCTGGGTAAGGGGCGCTGCCCAATCTCGAATAATTAACTGCGGTGTCGGGGACGATTACGTCTGGGCAAGGGTCGGCGCTGTCACTTACGTCAGCGTTTACCTGACACCCAACTGCGCCGCGACGGATTTCGAGAGGAAAGTGGCGCTCCTTGAAGACGGAATCAGGAATCTGCCTGGAGACGTTATCATCGGGGGAGACCTCAACGCGCGGGCGATCGAGTGGGGAATGACAACAACGAACAAACGTGGACGGCTGCTGCTGGAGATGGCCGCAAGACTAGACCTGGTGGTAGCAAATACGGGAAACGTACCGACGTACAGACGACCAGGGTTTGGAAACTCCATCCCTGACGTCACAATGACATCGGACAGAATATCACCACGGATAGGACAGTGGCGGGTTTTCGACGGCTATACGGCCAGCGATCACCAGTACATTGTCTTCGAAGTGGCAGGACAAACGGCGACGAGACGGACGAGGACCCAATACCCCCCGAGGTGGAACCTCAACAAACTCGACTTACGAAAATTTTCGGAGGAGCTGGCGGCAGCACCAGCACCAATGACGAAAGTCCCCCCTGAACTGACTGGCCGGCAAAGGGCGGAAAGACTCACGGACGAGACGGCCAAACTGACGGACCGGCTGTGCAACAGCACAATGCCGAAACGACGACATAGACCAAACAGGCAACCACAATACTGGTGGACGGACGAAATAGCCGAGCTGCGCAGGCTCTGCTTGGCAAACCGCCGACGAGTTATGAGGGCTGGGGGAAGACCCGAAAGGGAAAACCTCCAAGCCACTTACAAGACGTCACGAAAAACACTTACGAACGCCATAAGGGACAGCAAAACGCGATGCTGGAAGCAGCTCTGCGAGGAGGTGAACGAAGACCCCTGGGGAACCGGTTACAAAATTGTGACTGGCAAACTAGGGGCCCGAGTTCCACTTGAACTCAAAGATGCCGAAACCGCAGAACGGATTGTTGACGGACTGTTTCCGACTCACCCGATACGGACGAACGTGACAGACGACACGGAAGCCCCGGCGGCCCCCATGTTTACCGCGGCGGAGCTCTCCAAAGCGACTGCCGCGATGTGGACTGGCAAGGCGCTGGGACCAGACGGAGTACCGGCGGAGATTCTCCGGCTGATGGTTCGCCTGAGGCCGGAGATATTTCTTGACCTGTACAACACGAGCTTGACGACGGGAACGTTCAGTGACCGGTGGAAGACGGCAAGGCTAGTTCTTATCCCTAAGGGTAAGGGCGACCCCAATACGCCGTCAGCCTACCGGCCGCTGAGTTTACTCGACACAACGGGTAAACTCTATGAACAACTACTAAAACCGAGACTGACGGACGCGATACAGACCAGCGGAGGCCTCTCAGACCGGCAGTTCGGCTTCAGGAGGGGACGATCAACGATTGGAGCGATTCAAAAAGTGGTCGATTCCTTCCTGGATTTGGAGAGACATTGCCATGCAGCGCGACCAATCGTTCTGCTGGCGACCTTGGACATCAGGAACGCCTTCAGCTCGGCCAGGTGGGTTGACATCCTGGAGGCGCTTGAAGGCAACTTCGGGGTTCCGGCTTACCTGGCTCGGGTGGTGGGCAACTACCTAAGAAACAGAAGGATCACGTACGAGACGACTGAAGGACCGGTGACGAGACAAATCACCGCGGGGGTTGCACAAGGGTCCATACTGGGACCAGACTTTTGGAACGGACTCTACGACAGCTTGCTCAGGCTCAAATTGCCGCTTGGCGTTTTCCTTGTCGCCTACGCTGACGACGTGGCGGCGGTGATCACCGAGCGATCTCCAGACCTGGCACAGCAAAAACTGAACCAGACGATGCGGCGAGTGGGCCGTTGGATGACGGACCACGGACTACAACTCGCAACAGAAAAGACAGAACTGACTTTCCTTAGCAGAAGACGCATACAGACGAGACTACCCATGTGGGTCGGGACGGATGAAATCAAGGCCGGAGGTGAAGTCAAGTACCTGGGAGTGACCCTAGATACGAAGATGACCTTCTGGCCTCATATACAAAAAACATGCCAGAAGGCGGCTAAGAGAATAGCATCCTTAAGCCGCCTAATGGCCAACACAAACGGGCCGAGACCGGGAAAACGACGACTCCTAATGACGACAGCCCACTCGATCCTCCTGTACGGCGCGGAGATCTGGGCAGATGCCCTGAAGACAAAGAAGTACTGCCACGCCATGACAACGGTACAAAGACAGGGTGCGCTGAGGATCGCCTGCTCCTACCGAACTGTCTCTGCACAAGCAGTCTTGGTGGTTGCGGGCGTAATCCCCGTGGACCTCCTAGCTTTCGAGCGAAAGAGGATCTACGGGAGAAGCGCGGACATAAGACGGGAGGATGCGGCAGTCGCGGAACGTGACAAGACGATACAGACTTGGCACGAACAATGGACAGAAAGAGCGACAGGCAACTGGACAAGACGACTAATAAAGGACCTGAGACCGTGGATCGAAAGGGATTTTGGGGACGTAAATTTTTACATCACCCAGTTCCTGACGGGACACGGTTACTTTAGACGGTACCTTTATAACATGGACAGAGTACGGACGCCAGACTGTAAGTACTGTGGACACGAACGAGACGACGCGGAACACACATTTTTTGTGTGCGACCGCTGGACAGGACTCCGACTGGAACTGGAGACGATTGTTGGCAGCATCACCCCGGACAACATTGTTCAGGTGATGCTCCACTCGACAGAATGGTGGCAACTAGTTGCCACCTATACAGAGACGATACTGCGACGAAAAAACGTAGACGGCTGCCTCACCTAACCGAGCAGACAGACTGACGTGACGCGACAGGTTACAGACAGCAAGACGAACGGACGAACACGGACAGAACCCCCAGCCAGAAGTAATACCAAAATAGTTCCTGGTCTGGGGGAGGACAACAAGAAGAGGGCGGTTTAGTGGGTAGGCCTATTTTTTTGGGAGTCCCACATACCCCCCCAGTTCAAAAGACTGGAGGATATCCGTAAAAAGGATTCCGCAACTCCTTGTATAAATAATAATAATAATAATAATAATAATAATAATAATAATAATAATAATAATAATAATAATAATAATAATAATAATAATAATAATAATAATAATAATAATAATAATAATAATAATAATAATAATAATAATAATAATAATAATAATAATAATAATAATAATAATAATAATAATAATAATAATAATAATAATAATAATAATAATAATAATAATAATAATAATAATAATAATAATAATAATAATAATAATAATAATAATAATAATAATAATAATAATAATAATAATAATAATAATAATAATAATAATAATAATAATAATAATAATAATCGTTAGTTACACTATGATATCGCATATTGGTAATGCACGTTATGTTTCACAGACACAAGAGTTTACAAGTCACTCATTCCGAGGGCCACCGTTTCGCCCTGGATATTTCAACCAAACATCTACATCTCCTCAGAGTGAAAGGAAGCATTCGTTTTATACTAGACAATCGTTGAATCCTTATACCAAATCTTATGGAGCCAACTATCATGAAGGCGAGACAATACGAGCAACCACACGAACTTCCAGCATTATATAGACAAAAATTTTAAGAATTTCACGAACACCTACAACTCTAAAGAAACTTCACGAACGCCAAGAACTTCAAAACGCTTAGAACGCCAAGAACTTCAAAACGCTCAGAACGTCAACAACTTCAAAACGCTTAGAATGCCAAGAACTTCAAAACGCTTAGAACGCCAAGAACTTCAAAACGTTCAGAACGTCAAGAACTTCAAAACGCTCAGAACGTCAAGAACTTCAAAAGACTAAGAACTCCAAGAACTCCAAGAATTTCATGAACTTCAGAAATCAGCGTTCACGAGCTATTGAATCAACACCAAGTCCGTATGAGAAAATTCATACCTACATATTCTTACGTCAGTTGCTATTATTCAAATCAAGTTAACCACTCCGATGTGTGGTATAAGAAAAAGAGAAAAGGGATATTTTAACCATGTCATTAGACATAAATAATATTTGAGTTACAAAAAAAAAGAGAGAGCAAATGTTCTAACGAAGCAAATATTTAGATAAAGATTACGAATTATAAGAAGAAGTAAAATTAAGAACACATACACTGTAAACAGGAAGTCACGTTCGATATTCACCGTTATTTAATCGTAAGTAACATTTAAGAAAAAATTCACTTAGCTTATTGTACGGTTGCAAGAAAAAAAAGTTAAACATTTCAAAGAAAAGAAAATACAAAAGTAAAATCAAGAAGCGAATAAACAAAATAAACAAGCGAAGAAAATATTAGAAAAGAAAAAGAGAGAAATACAAATGCCCATAAATA
Source organism: Cylloceria caligata (assembly GCA_963942595.1). Lineage (NCBI taxonomy): Eukaryota > Metazoa > Arthropoda > Insecta > Hymenoptera > Ichneumonidae > Cylloceria > Cylloceria caligata. The sequence goes on from OZ012708.1 coordinate 17,071,263, forward strand.
AAGGGACGCATATATAAGTACAATAACGTAACACCTAGTGTCGGAAAATATGAAACAACGAAATAATTAAGTTAAGAATTAGGACCATATAATATTCCTACTAAGCATAGTACGGAAGTAGTATGTGTACACCTTTGCTCCATCCCACTCCTATCCCCACTCCTTCCCCCACCACGCGGCTACCCCCACCACCTCACTTTTCCACCACCGCGCTACCCACTCTGCTTGACCAGTGTCGGTAACATGGAGATGGTAAAGTGAGGTGGTGTGGGTACCTTGGTGAACAAGGAAGAGTAGAGATAAGAGTAGGATGGAGCATAGGTGTACACATACTTGGAATAAAATATTTGACTCACCCTTATGCTGATGGCAGCTGTGACGACTCTCCAGAGTGACGGGACACACACACACACATATATTCTCTCTCTCACTCACTTACTCACACACTCACCCACTCACGCACTCACTCACTCAAAAACCACAGCTATGCGTACGGGTAATACGGATTACTCGCACCCATGGACCTTGGGCACCGTCGGGCGTGGGCATCCGTATCCCGATCAGCGTATCATCACCACGCGCTGCTTCGATCGGATCTAGATTTCCGGCCTCGTCAATTAAATCGTCGAGACCGAATACTACACACTTTACAAGCAGCACCGGTAACGCACTAATCGACGGCTCTGGGTAAAATAGGTGCTGCCAATCGATGTATATCGATTCCTCGAAATCGACCAGCAGTACCTCACAGTCCCCGTCATCATCCGCGTCGATGATCGACCCGCGCATAGTCCTTTCATTCCATACAACCACACAGGACACTCCAGCGCACAAATCACTTATTACAAATCGTCTCCGCTCAGATTGCTCCTCGATATATAACTTATATAGTAAGGCCTCCAGTCCGCACAATTCCGCGCAGATCACCTCCGACCGCAGACACATTGTATTATCGTCGGTGTCGCATACCACCCGACACACAAAAGCCGCCGCTAGATCGTGGCCTAGATTTAGTGGGTACATTTTAGTGAATAGAAATTCAGACTTTCGTCGCGCACTGCTAAAGACAGACTGGGTGCTCCGGATGAGGCTGGCGGTGATCACAGTGTTTGAAGATAACAAACCCCCTCTGAGTCATAACTAGGTGTGCAGCGCTTCGAATCCAATGTCAGCAGTTTTGCACGTGCGTACCGCTTTGCGCTGTGTTTCTCGTGAAGCGAATGCTCTGCAGTAAAAGACACAGAATATGATACCGTGCCGCGAGAGACCTCGATTATATTTTATATATAATTATAAAAGAAGAGACACAGTAAACCGATAAATTTGTTTTTAATTAATCAATATTTTATTTAAATCACTTTACAGATATTTACCGTCGTATGCAACATCCCTGCAAACACGGTAATCTTCGCTCGGAGACTCCTCTGCCGTTAAATTTATTTTTATCACTGTCTGATCGTCGAGAGGCAAAAGCATTGTAATATTCACGCACTAATCTGTCGTTTTTCGTTACATTATCGCTAAAGAGATTATTAAATCGCGACATGGTGAAGCCGCACGACATAAGGTGTAGGAATACGATGCAAAATTGTCCACACACATCCGACGTATTACTCTGTAGCTGCTTGAGGCCGTACCGATAGAACTTGCAGTTTCTTCGTAGTCGGGCGAGATGTTGAGGTATAACCGGTGGTAGCCCGTAGCTATCAAAGTACATTCCTTTTCCATGATGGTTAACGTACATTGCGATCCAATGCTCCCCAGGTCCGTCGTGGTTATCCGTGTTAACTACGAGTCCGGCTGGTAACGACCATACACGCGGAATTCTGTCAGCCGGGTATACGCCAACGGTTGAAAGTGGTAGATACTGCAGACTCTCGTAGATTTGTCTAGTGTTCATGCTGAACACATAGTCAATGATTAAATGATGACCGATACGCTTTGAAAGACGTATATATGCAAAATTTATTTCACAGCGTCGTCGATCGTGTCACGACCACACGATGAAGATTTCTCCTCTTTTTTATTCTCTTCCTCTTCGTCTGCTGACCAAACATCCACGTATGATTCTCCTTTAAATGGATGTTCGCGAAGCCAATTTTTTATTTGGAAAGCCTGGCGCATTGCACAATGCGAAGACGCTGTATCGTTTATCATAGCGTGTCTGAAGCATTTTCGCAAAGATTTCGGCATAAATGTGTACGAGGGGGCGCCCTCCTCATCCTCCAGGTTGGAAATTTCACGACTCGTGATATCGCAAAGAAGTATAGCCTTCTCGTGACCGCGCGTATAGATGCGTCTTGATTTTCGCGAAATTTCACGCAAGTTAGCGTATACCTGTTTACAGCTCACATCGCCCTCGTACCACTCCATACCGTGAAAATATTTCGAGAGAAAATTATTCTGGCTTCTCGATTGCTGTGGTAATTCGGCAAAGTGACACGGCGGTGCAACGATCCAATGAGCAGAGTACGGTCTATCCACTGCTACCACGGCAATTTCTTTCGGAATAAATTCCGAGTCTTTACCACGCATTCCCTGTATATCCACGACGATATCCATTTTCGCGTCTAATCCGTACAGATGACTGAGTTCGACTGATTAGTTACTCGCGGACACGCTTCTACGTGTCTTAACACGAAATAATTTTATGCCGACATCAGCACATTTTTCGCTTATCCGGTAAAATCCACCATTACCTGCCGAGAGGCATCAATTTTAAGGACATTATCATATTCCGCGTAGACTACACAATTTATCGTTGAAGCAAGCGCATCCTCAAATCGTACCTCTATTCTCACACTACCGTGCTTTATTAAATTCCAATGTGTATTGCTGTTCGCCGAAAGATCGGGTGTCAAATCAAAAGCAAACAGACAGTATCCATCGCGATAATTATCGCGATCGATCGAATTACCGTCGTTCAAGAAATGTATTCCAGTTCCCGAAAACAACGTTTGAAAAGCATCCACATATAGATGATTTTTCGTGAAATCAGGTTGTAACGGTTTCGAAGGTATTTGAGCACCATCTACATACAACGAGAGATAATTTATCTTGTAATTTTGGAAATTGAACGGATTCATACTGAAGTCACCGTTAAACGCTTTGTTATCGACAAAACCGATAATTATACGCTTCGGCAACTGACCTAACACGATATTATCGATAGTCTCTCCATGAACACCCGAGTGTATTGAAACGGCTTTTACCTCGACTCTCGTAAGAGGATATTTAGCCGTAGATTTTGCCAGAGTTCTAGCATGTGAGAGCAGCACACCAGGAGCTATTTTTGTTCTACGAACGAGAAGCGATGCCTCGAGAATCTTTAAGCCGCATTGACCATTCTTTGTATCCCCCACAAGACAAAATGAATCTCTAAACCGAACCAACCGTAGACGCATCTCGACACCGTTTAATAGGAACCGCTCCTGATTGAATATATCGCAATGCAGATGACCGAGCAAGTCTACAGTTTTTTCGACATTTAAAAATTGTTTTCTCTTCGCAAGCCCCGTATTTTCCGATGTTATATCATCCATTTTCCCAGGTGTATCATCGTACCAGAGAACGCTCGTGAGATGCGAATTTTTTGCTGCTGGACCGTAATTCAAAAGTGTTTCTATGTACGCTCGATAAGCGTAGGCATTATTTGGAGGTGAAACTAATTTTTGATTCAGGTATACATCCACCTGATTAAACATAGAATGCAAGAGATTGTTTACAGGGCCCGCACTTACTTTCGACGATGTGTCCGCGGCAATTTCCGTAACGGTGGGAGATGTTATTTTCACTCTCAGACTAAGCATAGTATGCGCGAGATCGATATACTCATCACCCTGTCCGGGGATAACAAATTCAATCGGTGAATCATCTGTTAGCGAAGATATTGGTTTGTAATACACCCAATTGGAGCCTTCGATAGTAGTTTGCGTCGGTGGGAGTGAAAATAATTCAAGTTCCGATTTAAGACACTCGCACGAGTGCGAATGTAGAAAAGCCATCTTGTTTCAGCTATCCAAAAATATCTGCAACTGTTCGTTGACGCGTCTTCTTCTTCTTATTGTTCTTATTATTCTTCTTCTTCTTTATTGTTTTTCTCTTTATTACACTTTTATTTTTACGAGAGGTACGTCGTGGTTTACGTTCGTTCGATGAATGAGGAGTACGTGAAATTTTGCGCTCTTTATAACCAGACCCCCGCATGAGAGTGTCAATTTTTTCAGAGGCTTTGCGTTTGAGATTACTGCCTGATTCTCGCGCTCTCTCGCGAATAGCATCTTTCACAGCTATATTTCTATCGAGGATATCACCGGCTACGTTTACACCAGCACGCAACGCCTCTTTTCCAACTGCTTTAGCGCCCTTCTTTAAAAGCGGTAACACTCGACGAAACAGGCCCCCGAGAAAGCTACCGATACCGTGTCCTCGCTGATTAGGTGTTCCGATATAAACATGGCTAATACCACCGTACCCGCGACGACCCCATCCGTGCTGCACGCTGTCAATATCATCCATAGTGGTGTAATCAATCGTGGGACCTTTTGAAATGTAGTGTCACAGTCAACGTTCCCTGCTCGAATGGTATAGGATCCCCAAATTCGTCTCTTATATCGATCTCGATAGTGTGTAAATTATTGCGCAAGAGAGGTATATATCGTGGCGTTGAAAACGATTTAATTTTTATCGAACCATACGGACAGTCATCAGTATCAATGGGAACAACTCGTAAGAGGGGTGTTTGTACATCGCCTGTAATATAGCTCTCGCAGATATCTGTGTATAAAAACATGCTGCCCGGTATAGCACCGGTGAGAGATGCAGGCCTCGACCCTGTGTATTCGCAATGCGGTTCTATCATTATGGGGCTACAAGCCTCTTCTGAGAATCCTAGTAGCCTTGCGATAGCGGGCGATACGCGAAAGTCGTGGTAGCGTAGATCGTCGCATACGCGTGCCACTTCGACCTGCCCGCTCGGAAGCGATTTAAAGCGCAAATGATCGGCCACGTGAGGTAGCTGATTTATACTCTCCAAAAGAGCGTCTATAGAGCGATATACACCAGGTGCTACTTGGTCTCTATCAGTGCTCCTCCGTGTTAAAAGATTGAAACCCGATAAATCATAATCACCATCTTCAAAAGTTACGAGATTTTCTACAGTAGGAACATGTAAAAGAGTCATCGGATAAGCAATTTCCACAAGAGAAACAGCCCATTCTCCGTGCAGGCGTATCTGACGCGGTAGTTTTGTAATAAATTTCGTCGTCGTATTATCCGGAAAATACTGCATACTACTGTTGCTCGGTAGTACGACAAAGAAAGAGCTATCCTTGGAGCTCATATTTATCACGGACGATGATCCCGAGCGTTCTTCTTCTTCTTCTTTGTCCTCTTCTTCTCTTTCGTCTTCTCAGATGACGGAGGCACTCGTACCCGTGATAATTCTGCTTCGTAGAAAATACCGTCGATAGTCTCGTTATTCAGATCGTGTAAAATATACACGAATGGCTCTCGATTCACCGATATTCGTTGAATCTTGAATAATTCGTTACTCCAACCACGCTCATATCCGTTCACGAAAGCTGCTTTAGCTGTACTGATACGTACCAAGTCACCGATGCTGTATTTAGGCTTTTTAATTTTTTTCGCGTTACGCTCGTAACGCCGTGCTAAATTGTCTCGGGCTATAGAGGCATTTTCGAGGGTTACTTCGCTCGGAGGAATACGCGTTCCGCTGTGTCTAGTGTGATTATAAGCATATAAAAATTTTTGTAAAACATCGATGTAACGCTTATTTCGCGTGTATGTAAAGTAGCGCCACATTCGCTCTTTTATTGTTCGATTAAAGCGTTCGGCAATCGAGGCCTTTATATCAGGGTTACGAGCAGCGCGAAAATCGATATTCTTTTTCTTGAGAATTTGCTGAAACGGTGCGCCGATAAATTCTTTGCCTCGATCAGTTTGCAATTGTTGCGGGCGACGATTGTTACTGCGCGCGAGTATGCGTGTGAGACCGCGGGCCACGTTTGCGCTCGTTTTGTCACGCAAAGCCTCGACCCACGCGTATTTGCTCAACACATCAATAACAACAAGCAGATACGCGTACCCATCGTTGTACGTGGCTATCGAGCGAAGATCAGCTAAATCAGCCTCCCATACATCGTCTATATTACTCACACTGTACGTACGACGGGGAAATCGTCGTCGTACGAGGCGATGCATGTTATATGAATCCTGTGTCTCGAGCCATGGTAAAACATTTTTTCGCGCTACTCTACGATCCACCTGGGCCAAATTTTTTGCTCGAGAATAGGAAGCAGGATGAGCGGTGTCATAATAGATTTTTTGAAGAATTTTCATAATTTTAGCGATGACCAGTTAAATGGATTCTTTTTCTTTTTCTTTTCTAACTGTGTGGGTGGTCGATATTCTACTTGTGCAAAGTTTTGCAATTGTTCGTCCTCTTCTTCATTCCCCTCCTCCCCCTCGACGATGTCGTTTTCAGCCGTGAGCATTAAATCTCTGTTTGAGTGTGCGGTCTCGGCCTCGTCGTCGTTGTTGTTGTTGTTGCTACCGTTGCTGCTGCTGCTGCTGCTACTATCGTTTTCGCGCGGTAAAATAAGACGCCGCTGTGGTGTCGAAAATGATGTAGGTGTAGGCTCGTGTAGTAACGCGGGATTACCGATAAATTCACGGGGCATCTGTATCGCTCGCAGGAGTTTGGCAAAGTGAGATCGTCCGATGGGTTTCTCGCGTTTTCTAGCACGCATAGCATCGTTAACAAGATCAACGATATTGGAATTTGAAATTCTTCTGCCGTCTATGGAAACAACGCCGTTACGGTCCCATGTCATTTTTTTACCAACGGCGCTGCGATGCAAATTGCGAAGCAACGATATTGCTTTAGATTTAAATTTTTTTGGTACGCTATCGATAATAAGTGTGTCATTGAGCCGCGATTTAGCTTTGTTCATTAAATCGTCGTCGGATTTATTCTCGTGGCTATCGAGTATTGCTACTTTTCGTTTTGATGAAATATTCGGTACGGCATTATCGTATTCGACCATGTGAAGATAACGCTGTAAAACCTGTTGGTACGCTATCCACTTCTCTCTCTCGCTCTTGTACGAGTGAGAGTTTAGAATTTCACTCAGCTCAGAGTCGAGGCGCGATAATGGCGTACCGGTAGTCTGTACGGAAGACAACGGGTCTGCACTAGTAGTAGTAGTAGTAGTAGTAGCAGCGGCAGTAGCGGCGAGTCCAGCGAGACGATGTATGTTATCATGAGGAATAAGTACCATCTTTCTGGCATACTCCATGTCTCGCGTAGGCGTAGACAGGCGCAAGAAGCAACTTGAGAAATCCGACACAGTGCTCGACGATGATCTTCCTCTTACCGCTCCAATTTCCCCTTTTGGCGGCTAGTCGTCGAAGAATTGTCGCGTGCCTCCGAAGATGATTCTTTTGCACGTTGTTCAGACTCACGTTTCCCTGTAAAACGTTTAGAGCACACTCGCATATACAGCGTACAAGCGCTACATCTGCTTTGCGCAAAATTGCACGTCGTTGCTCTTGCTTCAGATAACACAACGCTTGCAATATAATTATTTGCTTTTTATCGAGAGGTCCGCGCAACGCCATTACAAGCGCATTACTGGTACATCGCGCGACGCATCGCGAACTTTTATTGCTTTTTGAGGCACGTAAACGTAATGGTATTGGTCATCGGGAAATATACAGGCGCGAAATCGACAATTATCAGGCGTCGATTGTTTCAAGTCAAATAATAGATAGCCGTGCGGTACGGCTGTTGCATCGAAATATACTTCCTGCAAAAATCGTGGATTCTCGGAACATACCTGTCGGGCTAGGTGTTGAATTTGCGCGCGATCTCGCGGATTTTTGAAGACAACGATATAATTAGCGTTTAAGGAGATATCGCGCTGCCCGTGACCCTGATGGAAGAGATTTTGCGTGATGAAAATGACACTAAGATTTTTATGATGGCTACCCTTGGTGAAAAGATCGACCACCGTATTGTTGGATGCCTCGCGCATTAGATCGTCAATGACCACAAGTTTAGGCCTTGCGTCATTCGAGTAGTCTACTGCTTGCGGTAAACCCTCGCGAAATTCGATTTTATCACCGTACTCTGAATACCCGGACTGCCACTCTGAGTAATAAAAAAGTATACGCTCGAACGGGACATCCGTCATTTCGCGCATGTATTTAAAGAATTTTTTTACAAAATATGTTTTACCACATCCCGTAGGACCGCTTATTACAGCTGTCCACGGATGTTTCCAACGTGTATCCATATCGATGAGTGTCTATCAAAATCAATCAGCATACTCTTAAATAAGCTTATACCGCGGCTGCGGCTGCGGCGGCCGCGGCGGCGGCGGCGGCGGCGGCGACCCCGCGGCATCAGCTAGTGCAGGCGCGCCGCGTCTTATCAGCCTTTCAAGGCTGCGAAAATAGCTGATGCCGCGGGGTCGCCGCCGCCGCCGCAGCCGCAGCCGCGGTATAAGCTTATTTAAGAGTATGCTGATTGATTTTGATAGACACTCATCGATATGGATACACGTTGGAAACATCCGTGGACAGCTGTAATAAGCGGTCCTACGGGATGTGGTAAAACATATTTTGTAAAAAAATTCTTTAAATACATGCGCGAAATGACGGATGTCCCGTTCGAGCGTATACTTTTTTATTACTCAGAGTGGCAGTCCGGGTATTCAGAGTACGGTGATAAAATCGAATTTCGCGAGGGTTTACCGCAAGCAGTAGACTACTCGAATGACGCAAGGCCTAAACTTGTGGTCATTGACGATCTAATGCGCGAGGCATCCAACAATACGGTGGTCGATCTTTTCACCAAGGGTAGCCATCATAAAAATCTTAGTGTCATTTTCATCACGCAAAATCTCTTCCATCAGGGTCACGGGCAGCGCGATATCTCCTTAAACGCTAATTATATCGTTGTCTTCAAAAATCCGCGAGATCGCGCGCAAATTCAACACCTAGCCCGACAGGTATGTTCCGAGAATCCACGATTTTTGCAGGAAGTATATTTCGATGCAACAGCCGTACCGCACGGCTATCTATTATTTGACTTGAAACAATCGACGCCTGATAATTGTCGATTTCGCGCCTGTATATTTCCCGATGACCAATACCATTACGTTTACGTGCCTCAAAAAGCAATAAAAGTTCGCGATGCGTCGCGCGATGTACCAGTAATGCGCTTGTAATGGCGTTGCGCGGACCTCTCGATAAAAAGCAAATAATTATATTGCAAGCGTTGTGTTATCTGAAGCAAGAGCAACGACGTGCAATTTTGCGCAAAGCAGATGTAGCGCTTGTACGCTGTATATGCGAGTGTGCTCTAAACGTTTTACAGGGAAACGTGAGTCTGAACAACGTGCAAAAGAATCATCTTCGGAGGCACGCGACAATTCTTCGACGACTAGCCGCCAAAAGGGGAAATTGGAGCGGTAAGAGGAAGATCATCGTCGAGCACTGTGTCGGATTTCTCAAGTTGCTTCTTGCGCCTGTCTACGCCTACGCGAGACATGGAGTATGCCAGAAAGATGGTACTTATTCCTCATGATAACATACATCGTCTCGCTGGACTCGCCGCTACTGCCGCTGCTACTACTACTACTACTACTACTAGTGCAGACCCGTTGCCTTCCGTACAGACTACCGGTACGCCATTATCGCGCCTCGACTCTGAGCTGAGTGAAATTCTAAACTCTCACTCGTACAAGAGCGAGAGAGAGAAGTGGATAGCGTACCAACAGGTTTTACAGCGTTATCTTCACATGGTCGAATACGATAATGCCGTACCGAATATTTCATCAAAACGAAAAGTAGCAATACTCGATAGCCACGAGAATAAATCCGACGACGATTTAATGAACAAAGCTAAATCGCGGCTCAATGACACACTTATTATCGATAGCGTACCAAAAAAATTTAAATCTAAAGCAATATCGTTGCTTCGCAATTTGCATCGCAGCGCCGTTGGTAAAAAAATGACATGGGACCGTAACGGCGTTGTTTTCATAGACGGCAGAAGAATTTCAAATTCCAATATCGTTGATCTTGTTAACGATGCTATGCGTGCTAGAAAACGCGAGAAACCCATCGGACGATCTCACTTTGCCAAACTCCTGCGAGCGATACAGATGCCCCGTGAATTTATCGGTAATCCCGCGTTACTACACGAGCCTACACCTACATCATTTTCGACACCACAGCGGCGTCTTATTTTACCGCGCGAAAACGATAGTAGCAGCAGCAGCAGCAGCAACGGTAGCAACAACAACAACAACGACGACGAGGCCGAGACCGCACACTCAAACAGAGATTTAATGCTCACGGCTGAAAACGACATCGTCGAGGGGGAGGAGGGGAATGAAGAAGAGGACGAACAATTGCAAAACTTTGCACAAGTAGAATATCGACCACCCACACAGTTAGAAAAGAAAAAGAAAAAGAATCCATTTAACTGGTCATCGCTAAAATTATGAAAATTCTTCAAAAAATCTATTATGACACCGCTCATCCTGCTTCCTATTCTCGAGCAAAAAATTTGGCCCAGGTGGATCGTAGAGTAGCGCGAAAAAATGTTTTACCATGGCTCGAGACACAGGATTCATATAACATGCATCGCCTCGTACGACGACGATTTCCCCGTCGTACGTACAGTGTGAGTAATATAGACGATGTATGGGAGGCTGATTTAGCTGATCTTCGCTCGATAGCCACGTACAACGATGGGTACGCGTATCTGCTTGTTGTTATTGATGTGTTGAGCAAATACGCGTGGGTCGAGGCTTTGCGTGACAAAACGAGCGCAAACGTGGCCCGCGGTCTCACACGCATACTCGCGCGCAGTAACAATCGTCGCCCGCAACAATTGCAAACTGATCGAGGCAAAGAATTTATCGGCGCACCGTTTCAGCAAATTCTCAAGAAAAAGAATATCGATTTTCGCGCTGCTCGTAACCCTGATATAAAGGCCTCGATTGCCGAACGCTTTAATCGAACAATAAAAGAGCGAATGTGGCGCTACTTTACATACACGCGAAATAAGCGTTACATCGATGTTTTACAAAAATTTTTATATGCTTATAATCACACTAGACACAGCGGAACGCGTATTCCTCCGAGCGAAGTAACCCTCGAAAATGCCTCTATAGCCCGAGACAATTTAGCACGGCGTTACGAGCGTAACGCGAAAAAAATTAAAAAGCCTAAATACAGCATCGGTGACTTGGTACGTATCAGTACAGCTAAAGCAGCTTTCGTGAAAGGATATGAGCGTGGTTGGAGTAACGAATTATTCAAGATTCAACGAATATCGGTGAATCGAGAGCCATTCGTGTATATTTTACACGATCTGAATAACGAGACTATCGACGGTATTTTCTACGAAGCAGAATTATCACGGGTACGAGTGCCTCCGTCATCTGAGAAGACGAAAGAGAAGAAGAGGACAAAGAAGAAGAAGAAGAAGAAGAAGAACGCTCGGGATCATCGTCCGTGATAAATATGAGCTCCAAGGATAGCTCTTTCTTTGTCGTACTACCGAGCAACAGTAGTATGCAGTATTTTCCGGATAATACGACGACGAAATTTATTACAAAACTACCGCGTCAGATACGCCTGCACGGAGAATGGGCTGTTTCTCTTGTGGAAATTGCTTATCCGATGACTCTTTTACATGTTCCTACTGTAGAAAATCTCGTAACTTTTGAAGATGGTGATTATGATTTATCGGGTTTAAATCTTTTAACACGGAGGAGCACTGATAGAGACCAAGTAGCACCTGGTGTATATCGCTCTATAGACGCTCTTTTGGAGAGTATAAATCAGCTACCTCACGTGGCCGATCATTTGCGCTTTAAATCGCTTCCGAGCGGGCAGGTCGAAGTGGCACGCGTATGCGACGATCTACGCTACCACGACTTTCGCGTATCGCCCGCTATCGCAAGGCTACTAGGATTCTCAGAAGAGGCTTGTAGCCCCATAATGATAGAACCGCATTGCGAATACACAGGGTCGAGGCCTGCATCTCTCACCGGTGCTATACCGGGCAGCATGTTTTTATACACAGATATCTGCGAGAGCTATATTACAGGCGATGTACAAACACCCCTCTTACGAGTTGTTCCCATTGATACTGATGACTGTCCGTATGGTTCGATAAAAATTAAATCGTTTTCAACGCCACGATATATACCTCTCTTGCGCAATAATTTACACACTATCGAGATCGATATAAGAGACGAATTTGGGGATCCTATACCATTCGAGCAGGGAACGTTGACTGTGACACTACATTTCAAAAGGTCCCACGATTGATTACACCACTATGGATGATATTGACAGCGTGCAGCACGGATGGGGTCGTCGCGGGTACGGTGGTATTAGCCATGTTTATATCGGAACACCTAATCAGCGAGGACACGGTATCGCTAGCTTTCTCGGGGGCCTGTTTCGTCGAGTGTTACCGCTTTTAAAGAAGGGCGCTAAAGCAGTTGGAAAAGAGGCGTTGCGTGCTGGTGTAAACGTAGCCGGTGATATCCTCGATAGAAATATAGCTGTGAAAGATGCTATTCGCGAGAGAGCGCGAGAATCAGGCAGTAATCTCAAACGCAAAGCCTCTGAAAAAATTGACACTCTCATGCGGGGGTCTGGTTATAAAGAGCGCAAAATTTCACGTACTCCTCATTCATCGAACGAACGTAAACCACGACGTACCTCTCGTAAAAATGAAAGTGTAATAAAGAGAAAAACAATAAAGAAGAAGAAGAATAATAAGAACAATAAGAAGAAGAAGACGCGTCAACGAACAGTTGCAGATATTTTTGGATAGCTGAAACAAGATGGCTTTTCTACATGCGCACTCGTGCGAGTGTCTTAAATCGGAACTTGAATTATTTTCACTCCCACCGACGCAAACTACTATCGAAGGCTCCAATTGGGTGTATTACAAACCAATATCTTCGCTAACAGATGATTCACCGATTGAATTTGTTATCCCCGGACAGGGTGATGAGTATATCGATCTCGCGCATACTATGCTTAGTCTGAGAGTGAAAATAACATCTCCCACCGTTACGGAAATTGCCGCGGACACATCGTCGAAAGTAAGTGCGGGCCCTGTAAACAATCTCTTGCATTCTATGTTTAATCAGGTGGATGTATACCTGAATCAAAAATTAGTTTCACCTCCAAATAATGCCTACGCTTATCGAGCGTACATAGAAACACTTTTGAATTACGGTCCAGCAGCAAAAAATTCGCATCTCACGAGCGTTCTCTGGTACGATGATACACCTGGGAAAATGGATGATATAACATCGGAAAATACGGGGCTTGCGAAGAGAAAACAATTTTTAAATGTCGAAAAAACTGTAGACTTGCTCGGTCATCTGCATTGCGATATATTCAATCAGGAGCGGTTCCTATTAAACGGTGTCGAGATGCGTCTACGGTTGGTTCGGTCTAGAGATTCATTTTGTCTTGTGGGGGATACAAAGAATGGTCAATGTGGCTTAAAGATTCTCGAGGCATCGCTTCTCGTTCGTAGAACAAAAATAGCTCCTGGTGTGCTGCTCTCACATGCTAGAACTCTGGCAAAATCTACGGCTAAATATCCTCTTACGAGAGTCGAGGTAAAAGCCGTTTCAATACACTCGGGTGTTCATGGAGAGACTATCGATAATATCGTGTTAGGTCAGTTGCCGAAGCGTATAATTATCGGTTTTGTCGATAACAAAGCGTTTAACGGTGACTTCAGTATGAATCCGTTCAATTTCCAAAATTACAAGATAAATTATCTCTCGTTGTATGTAGATGGTGCTCAAATACCTTCGAAACCGTTACAACCTGATTTCACGAAAAATCATCTATATGTGGATGCTTTTCAAACGTTGTTTTCGGGAACTGGAATACATTTCTTGAACGACGGTAATTCGATCGATCGCGATAATTATCGCGATGGATACTGTCTGTTTGCTTTTGATTTGACACCCGATCTTTCGGCGAACAGCAATACACATTGGAATTTAATAAAGCACGGTAGTGTGAGAATAGAGGTACGATTTGAGGATGCGCTTGCTTCAACGATAAATTGTGTAGTCTACGCGGAATATGATAATGTCCTTGAAATTGATGCCTCTCGGCAGGTAATGGTGGATTTTACCGGATAAGCGAAAAATGTGCTGATGTCGGCATAAAATTATTTCGTGTTAAGACACGTAGAAGCGTGTCCGCGAGTAACTAATCAGTCGAACTCAGTCATCTGTACGGATTAGACGCGAAAATGGATATCGTCGTGGATATACAGGGAATGCGTGGTAAAGACTCGGAATTTATTCCGAAAGAAATTGCCGTGGTAGCAGTGGATAGACCGTACTCTGCTCATTGGATCGTTGCACCGCCGTGTCACTTTGCCGAATTACCACAGCAATCGAGAAGCCAGAATAATTTTCTCTCGAAATATTTTCACGGTATGGAGTGGTACGAGGGCGATGTGAGCTGTAAACAGGTATACGCTAACTTGCGTGAAATTTCGCGAAAATCAAGACGCATCTATACGCGCGGTCACGAGAAGGCTATACTTCTTTGCGATATCACGAGTCGTGAAATTTCCAACCTGGAGGATGAGGAGGGCGCCCCCTCGTACACATTTATGCCGAAATCTTTGCGAAAATGCTTCAGACACGCTATGATAAACGATACAGCGTCTTCGCATTGTGCAATGCGCCAGGCTTTCCAAATAAAAAATTGGCTTCGCGAACATCCATTTAAAGGAGAATCATACGTGGATGTTTGGTCAGCAGACGAAGAGGGAGAGAATAAAAAAGAGGAGAAATCTTCATCGTGTGGTCGTGACACGATCGACGACGCTGTGAAATAAATTTTGCATATATACGTCTTTCAAAGCGTATCGGTCATCATTTAATCATTGACTATGTGTTCAGCATGAACACTAGACAAATCTACGAGAGTCTGCAGTATCTACCACTTTCAACCGTTGGCGTATACCCGGCTGACAGAATTCCGCGTGTATGGTCGTTACCAGCCGGACTCGTAGTTAACACGGATAACCACGACGGACCTGGGGAGCATTGGATCGCAATGTACGTTAACCATCATGGAAAAGGAATGTACTTTGATAGCTACGGGCTACCACCGGTTATACCTCAACATCTCGCCCGACTACGAAGAAACTGCAAGTTCTATCGGTACGGCCTCAAGCAGCTACAGAGTAATACGTCGGATGTGTGTGGACAATTTTGCATCGTATTCCTACACCTTATGTCGTGCGGCTTCACCATGTCGCGATTTAATAATCTCTTTAGCGATAATGTAACGAAAAACGACAGATTAGTGCGTGAATATTACAATGCTTTTGCCTCTCGACGATCAGACAGTGATAAAAATAAATTTAACGGCAGAGGAGTCTCCGAGCGAAGATTACCGTGTTTACAGGGATGTTGCATACGACGGTAAATATCTGTAAAGTGATTTAAATAAAATATTGATTAATTAAAAACAAATTTATCGGTTTACTGTGTCTCTTCTTTTATAATTATATATAAAATATAATCGAGGTCTCTCGCGGCACGGTATCATATTCTGTGTCTTTTACTGCAGAGCATTCGCTTCACGAGAAACACAGCGCAAAGCGATACGCACGTGCAAAACTGCTGACATTGGATTCGAAGCGCTGCACACCTAGTTATGACTCAGAGGGGGTTTGTTATCTTCAAACACTGTGATCACCGCCAGCCTCATCCGGAGCACCCAGTCTGTCTTTAGCAGTGCGCGACGAAAGTCTGAATTTCTATTCACTAAAATGTACCCACTAAATCTAGGCCACGATCTAGCGGCGGCTTTTGTGTGTCGGGTGGTATGCGACACCGACGATAATACAATGTGTCTGCGGTCGGAGGTGATGTGCGCGGAATTGTGCGGACTGGAGGCCTTACTATATAAGTTATATATCGAGGAGCAATCTGAGCGGAGACGATTTGTAATAAGTGATTTGTGCGCTGGAGTGTCCTGTGTGGTTGTATGGAATGAAAGGACTATGCGCGGGTCGATCATCGACGCGGATGATGACGGGTACTGTGAGGTACTGCTGGTCGATTTCGAGGAATCGATATACATCGATTGGCAGCACCTATTTTACCCAGAGCCGTCGATTAGTGCGTTACCGGTGCTGCTTGTAAAGTGTGTAGTATTCGGTCTCGACGATTTAATTGACGAGGCCGGAAATCTAGATCCGATCGAAGCAGCGCGTGGTGATGATACGCTGATCGGGATACGGATGCCCACGCCCGACGGTGCCCAAGGTCCATGGGTGCGAGTAATCCGTATTACCCGTACGCATAGCTGTGGTTTTTGAGTAAGTGAGTGCGTGAGTGGGTGAGTGTGTGAGTAAGTGAGTGAGAGAGAGAATATATGTGTGTGTGTGTGTCCCGTCACTCTGGAAAGTCGTCACAGCTGCCATCAGCATAAGGGTGAGTCAAATATTTTATTCCAAGTATGTGTACACCTATGCTCAATCCTACTCTTATCTCTACTCTTCCTTGTTCACCAAGGTACCCACACCACCTCACTTTACCATCTCCATGTTACCGACACTGGTCAAGCAGAGTGGGTAGCGCGGTGGTGGAAAAGTGAGGTGGTGGGGGTAGCCGCGTGGTGGGGGAAGGAGTGGGGATAGGAGTGGGATGGAGCAAAGGTGTACACATACTACTTACGGACAAGTCCGAAGAAATATAATCGCATATATGCTGTTACGTCCTTGATTTTAATATTGAATTTTTGAAAAGGATCGTACGGTTATTGATAGGGCCAGCCTCGATTTAACCAGGATTCACCGGTAGGGATGACGCCGTTTCTAGTATGAATTTATCCTTGGTTATTCTGTCGTTGTGAAATATTTATATATATATATATGAAGACAATTTGAAATGTTTCTACTCACCGATTGTTGTCATCTATGGTGTACATAGCTGCTGGCTGCGTGAACGGAAGAGCGTAGCGGGTTGTTGTTTTAATGGAGCGTGATCACGGGTATCCCGCCTAGGAATTCGTCAAGAACCAGCAGGTCTTCGAAGTCAGGATTGTCCAGGTGTTGAGATGATTGACACGACCTGGTGGTGTTCCAAATGAAGCTAACTGCGCCTCTTGTGGTCACTCGTTCGAAGATACCACGGTAATACACGTCGGACGAGATACGTGGCAATGAACGTACGTCAACGATTTTAATGTCTCCGAACGGACCGTTATCTATTTCTTGTATTATTTGATCGATACTGTCTTTTTCAAGCGGTATGCCGGAGGCAAGAGAATAGTTTTCGATTTCAGTGAAATTGACTGTAGAGGAATTATTGTTTTTAAGAATGTCTCTGAATATTGCGAGAAAACGTCGCGTTGCCCATCTACGACCGCCTCTACGTCTGCCCATAAGTGGGGAGGGAAAGAAACAAGAGGTTGAGGTAGGTTTGGTTTTAACGCTATCGTGCCTGTGTAAGCGCGGTGGCGGGTATCTTAAAGGTCTAACTTATGTGTAAGGTGGATACATTTTTTTTAAACGCTATCGTGCCTGTGTAAATGCGATGGCGAATATCTTAAAGGTCTAACTTAGTTATATATGGTTGAAGGGTAGCGCGTGCCAGTATAGGCGCGGCGATACAACAGATGATAAGTGAGCGCTGGAAGTCGTCGCTCGTGAGAATTTTTATGGACGTAGCAACAGGCGTGTAATAGGTCCAATAATTTGAATAAGTGAAGAAAACTAAATTAGAATAAGGAAGGTTGTAAAGAAATATTTACGCTTTAAGATGGTTTGCACTAATTATTAACTTCACAATGATACAATTTCGATATATTAATTGATACTTATCGCACTCTTGTCAGCGAACACCACCGCCTCGGAAACACTCTCGAGGGTACGACCGAGATTAAAATAACCGATGGTTTCAACTGATTTTCTTAGTTTTTCGCGTTAATGATGATTACTATCGTGTACTAATAATGATTGGATATAATGAATGATTTCTTAATTAATACTGCTTGATCTGCTCTACGTGTAACTGACTAACTAACTAACTATCGCGTACTAATAATGATTGGATATAATGAATGACTTCTTAATTAATACTGCTTGATCTGATCTACGTGTAATTAACTAACTAACTAACTATCGCATACTAATAGTGATTGGATATAATGAATGACTTTTTAATTAATACTGCTTGATCAGATTTACGTGTAACTAACTAACTCACTAGCTATCTATCACGCGCTCTTGGCCACGCGTATATATATGTCGTCGGATTCTGCACCCTAAGGTGGGGGTCGTGTCATTTTGGCGTGTGTCCTCCCTCCTATGCGTCCAGCATCTTCGGACAAAGGAGACCGTCGTATAAGGCAATGTATACGGTGATCTAATTGCTTAGAATAATGCGGACAAACACTTCTTAGAATTAAATAGTTTTGCGTCGCAGATTTGGCTACGATACTACGCATCGATACATTTCAACGTTACGATTCAACGTCGACTATAAACAATACTTCCTGGAATTTACACAGTTTCGCGTCGCAGATTTAGCCAATCTACCACGCATTGATACCTTCGAAAGTTAACATAATGATTCTTACTTTAATTATACTAGTTTGTTTGAGAATCCGTCCGGTTTGACTGATCTGTGAAATTATTGAAACAGGATGAGTACTCACTTAAAGCAAGAGGAAAATAAAACCAGACACATAGATGTTATGGTGAGGAAGTGGTTTATTTTACCTTCCAAAAAAACGTGGGACACAGTACAATTTTTATACAAAATGCGTGGACACTAAACTTGAAAATAATGCCAATATAATTTAATTTAGAAAATCAATAAAAAATATCTATTTAGAAAAAAAAGGTACAAATTATAATAATAAATGAACAAATTGATTTTGAATTTGAATGTGAGCAGCACACAATTATATTACTTGTGTGCTGAGTGTGATTGAGCTTGAGACAGCGGTGCGTGCAACGTAGCGAGAGCTACGCAGCACGACACGCTGTTACCATTGAGTGCGAAAATGTTTGTGTGTAATTCACTGCAACCACTCAGCAGTGTATTGCAAAGTGGCTGCAGTGAATTAATGAGAGCATTTGCAATAACCTTGCTTGAGTGCTAAGCCTGTGTGTGAAATCAGCTACGCAGTCAGTACTGCGTAGCACAATACAACATAGAATGAGGATGCACGAAATGAGCAAGGATAGTCACTGTGCTTTCCCAGCAGATTTCCGGGAGGAAAGCACAGTGAATACAAACACCAGCATAATTGTATTAATTATCTGGCAAAAGAATTGATGCAAAACGTGGTGCAGCATGTGCTGCAGCGCACGCCAAGAGTGAGGCCAAGTGCTGATGTACCATATTTTCTCCGCACTGGTATTGAATTACGCATAATTGTGCCAGAGCACTCTTACCTTGAGCAATGAGTCCTGGTGAGTGTTGTTGAGCGATGCCGATGTAGAAGGTTGGTGGAAAAGGTCCGAGAAGTTCAAAGATGCGCGTGCTGTCCGAAGGGATGTGTGTCGCAAAAGTGCCGAATTTTCAAGATGGCTGCGAGTATGAAAGTTTCGTTGGGCGCTGGAGTCAGTTGAGCGAGACAGCCGGTGAGCGAAACCGAAGTCAAGCGAGAGAGACACCCTCTCGCTTGACGCGGCGTGCCAATGAGGCACATCCTCGGCTTCGCGAAGCCCATGCTTCGGCTGTCTTCGACTCAACCGAACACCGCGTAGCAAAGCAGCGCAACAGGTAGGCGCACGACGATTATCGATCGCCGTGCGCCAGCTGATTTTCCAACATAGTTATATTTATTTCCTTTTTGAACAAGAGGCCAACGCGTACGTATGTATAAATGTAATATGTTGTCTCTCTCTAGCAACAGCATTGCTAGGGCGTGCATGGATATTCAGGGGATGAACAGGTTGGCGCGTCTTTTTCAAGTGGTTACAGGTGGTTATTTACTACGTCGTTTTAAGCGAGTGCGAACCACTCGGCATCCAGGCATTGTATTTTATATTTGAAATAAGTAAAATATGAAAGTAAATATATTATTAAGTATAATTATTAATTTATTAAATTGGAACTCCAATATATATATATTTCTAACATTAATATTTTTATAATGAACAAGTTCAACCAGAGTATAATCATTATTAATTGAATGAGGTATGGTATAGTAAATTACGTAATAGCGAATCGCATATGACCAAGGGAAAGACCTATCCTAATCGTTCCGTCTCTCTTCCTTACGCACGTATAGCTCGTACTACTCAGTCAGCTGTTTTGTACTCCTCGCTCTCGTACTCGTGAGGAGACACAGGACGTAACAATGCATACACTTAACATAGAACAATATTCAACCAAAGCAAGAATAGCAATATGGCCAAACAGTTGCCAATCAAATATCCTTTCTCTATTAAAAATAACATTTTTTTTGTGTTTAACGAAATTCGTCATGGTACGAACAAAAACTCGTATCACATATAGATTCCAAGACCTTGCAAGAGACAAGTCGTTAAAAGAAAAAGAATAGTACGATAAACGTAATTGGAAAATTGTTAGCTTCACCCTCGGATATTAGGAGAAGCCTAATAATCGTTTTAAGGGGGGAGGTGTTACGTCCTGACGTAACGTCGCATTTATTTTTAAAAATTTCGATTACGTTAAAGTTCTTCTGCTTTAGTTTCGCTGCAGTAAAAGTAACTTTCTACATTTTTCTTTTATTTTCGAATTTCTTAAGAGGAGAGGAGAACGATTTTAGGGACGGAGATCGGAACAGGGTGGGGATGCGGCTCTACCGACCGTCTCCCGGGAAAATGAATCTTGTAAAGATGGAATTGTTTCAGCGCTCCCGGTCAAAAGGCAAACTTTCAAAAACTGGGATCTACTGCGCAGACCCGGTTATCGACTGCCATTTATGGATCTATGATTCAGCGCAGCCTTACCCTCAATCCTATACCAGGGGTTCGGCTAGTCACCGCCGGAGCGTTGTTGGTCATAAGGGAACGGTTGGAGGGAACGCTATCACGTGACCAGGCGATCACACCCTTTCTTCTCACTCTTGCCTGAAATCTTCTCTCTCTCTCTCTCTCTCTCTCTCTTTTTACAAAGATGATGAAATCACGAACAATTATTAACTGAGCGAAACAATTAACAAAAGTGGAAGAACTGTTGATTTGAACGAAAGATTTATGACTATTAAAGTGTTCACACGAATACTGTAGGTAAAATATCAGCAGCAAAAAGAACAATTATGCTTCCATATGGAAACTACCCAGGGCTGTCACTCGAAAACGAGTACAATCCACATTGAATTAATGAGCTTACCAGTTGTAATCGGGTAATAGAAGAAAGATCAGTATATCAGGATTAATTTCCTTTTCCTCTTAAGATTATATTAATAAGTCTCTCGTAAAATATCGAAATTTATAGTAAAAACACCATCGTATACCAGGTGTATGCATAAGTTTTTTCCGGTTTTTTGGTAAAAAAAACACGTAATTTTCAAGGGAAATTAATTTTTGTTTTATTCAAAATATTGGCCATCGGCTTCTACACATTTCGCCCATCTTTCAGGTAACTTATGAATACCATGCCAGAAAAACTGCTTGTCTTTTGCGGCAAACCATCCGTCGAGCCATTTTCCAACTTCCTCGAAATTGCTGAAGTGCTGCTCTGGGAGCGCATGCCCCATTGATGCGAAGAGGTGATAGTCAGATGGCGCCAGGTCTGGCGAATACGGCGGGTGCGGAAGGATGTCCCATCCAAGCGATTTCAAGGTGTCTTTCACTGCTTTTGCTGTGTGAGACGGCGCATTGTCGTGTAACAAAATCACTTTGCCATGTCTTCTGGCCCATTCCGATCATCTTTCGATTAATGCGTGGTTTAAATTAATAATTTGTTGGCGATAGCGTTGTGTATTAACGGTTTCGCCGGGCTCCAAGAGTTCATAATACACAATACCGCTCTGGTCCCACCAGACACAGAGCATGGTCTTCTTGCCGAAGCGATTTGGCCTTGGTGTTGAAGAACCGGCTTCGCCAGGTGAAAGCCACGATTTTTTCCGCTTCGGGTTTTCAAAATAAATCCATTTTTCGTCACCCGTCACAATTCGATGCAAAAATGATTTCCTTTCGTGGCGTTGAAGCAGCACTTCACAAGTGACTTTGCGATTTTCTATTTGACGTTCATTCAAATCGTGTGGGACCCATTTACCGAGTTTATTGATCTTCCCCATTACTCGTAAACGTCTGCTGATTGTTTCTTGTGACACATGTAATGCTTCTGCTAATTGCCGTTGAGTTTGAGTTGGGTCATCATCCAATAACTCCTGCAATTGCTCGTCTTCGCATTTTTGTGGTCTACCAGAGCGCTCACTGTCTTTCACATTGAAATCACCACTTTTAAATTGTCGAAACCATGTCTCACATGTTCTAATCGATGGACCGTGTTCACCATATGTTTCTACCAGCAAACGTTGACTTTCAGCAGCCTTTTTCTTTTGATTGAATAAGAAAAGCTTTGCGTGCCGCAAATGTTCTTTTTCAGGCACAAAACTCGACATGATCACTGAACGATAAAACAAAGACGCTAGTTTTTGGCGGACTCAACTTGTGTGTGTTTGTAGGTTAATGTCAGATGAACAAAATGACGTATGTGTCAAATTAATACGCTGCGTACTTTTCGCTGGCGCCATCTCTTAGTGAAACCGGAAAAAACTTATGCATACACCTGGTACATATAGAACATGTTATGCATACATAGAAAGGATAAAGGAAATATTAGGATTAATTTACGGTAAAATAGCGAAAAATAGACAAAACGAGAAAGAGATGAGACTAAAATAGAACTGCAATGAAGCTTCTCCTGCAGGCAAGCGAGGCTGGTCGACTCTCCACGCAACGATAAACGCCTTGCGCGAGGTCTGAACAGCGATCTAGCTGACTTGCGTACGGACGAAATATACGAGTAACCGAGTCGGGCGAGTCGCTCTCAAGAAAAGTACTCTCTCACTCTCTCTCGTATAAAATACTACAACACTATCATGTATCTACATGGTTGAATAAATGAGCATAGAGCCGATTCTTAAAAATATCTAAACTCGGCGAAGAAGTAATATGGGATGGTAAAGAGTTCCAGAAATAAATGCCAGAGAGCGAAAACCCCTCATGGTAAGTCACAGTACGATGTGTAGGGATGACAAAGCTTGATCGATCCTGCCTTGCGGGTCGTTCAACTTTGGGGTTGTTACTCGAATAAATAATTCATGAATGTAAGCTGGTGTACTTTGATGGACAAGCCTAAACATATCAATATCGAGAAAGTAAAGACGTCTTGCTTTCACAGTGATCCAGCCAAGTTGACGCCTAAAGGTTGAGATGTGAGTGTCCCGTCGCAAGTCAAAGATAAAACGAATACAACAGTTGACAAGGCGTTTCAATTTTGTCTTTAGCACATCCGATAAGTTGTGGTAGACTAGGCAGCAATAATTTAGTTGAGGGAAAATAAGAGACGTGATTAGTAATTTCCTTACATCCATGGAAAGAGCATTGCGATGAAATTTCAACTCGTGAATAATAAAATGCACTTTTTGTGATATTTGCTGTACATGAGATTTCCAAGACAAATTACACTCCATAGTGACACCCAGATTGCGGGCTTCATTAACGAATGGAAGAATAACACCATTTAATGAGATCGGTAATATTTCAGAGAAATCCAGCTGAAGGGTGTAAGAAATACAACCTAGTATAAGAACCTTAGACTTACAATTAAAAATATTGAGCTTAAGACCATTTGCTACCGCAGTTAGCTATAGCATGGACATCTTCAGATATCAACCTAATGTCTTGGTTGAGTTGTGACGGACAATAATCAAGATAAATTTGGGTATCATCGGCAAATACCATGTGCTGTGAATTTTGTAGTACAGAACCGATGTCATTGGTGTACAACGAGAACAAGAGAAGTCCAAGGACAGAAACCTGCGGAACTCCTGACGTCGTAGGTAGCCAAGTAGAGCAGTCACCGTGATCATCGATAACTGTTTGAGTCCTTCCTGTCAGATATGAGAAAATCCAGTCAAGAACCGAATGAGAAAGTCCGATCTTCTTTAGTTTCAAGAGAAGTTGCAGGTGCAAAACTGTATCAAATGCTTTACTAAAATCAAACAAAATTAGGATGGTCATGCGTCTACTATCTATATTACGCCTAACATCTTCGCAAATATGCAGAAGGGCGGACTGAGTGCTGAACCCGTTACGGTATCCTGATTGACGTGAATCATATATCTTATTGCTATCAATCTAATTAGTTAATTGTCTATGAACAAGCCGCTCAAGTACAGGGCGCGCCATCTCAATCTGGTCGATGGAAGTATTGAATAACTCTGACAGATTTTAACCGACCAGCGTCGTACAACACGTTTCGTATAGGTTATTTCAGTACAATTTCAACCATGTATCGCTATACGCCGAAAGTATATACATATCGTAAAAAATATCGCGGACGTTCTGCGCCCAAAGGCGACACTATCCGTCATTTAGCTTCAATTTTCATGGAGCACGGGTCTGTAGCAAATCTCCAACATCAAGCTCGACCGCGTCCAGGTCGTTCAAATGAAAATATCGAAGCTGTTCGACAGAGTGTTGCAGAAAATCCAAATGTCTCATACCGCCGCCGGTCTCAGCAATTAAACATCAGTGGAACCACTTTGAGAAGGATTTTAAAGCAAGATTTTCACATGTTTCCGTACAAAGTGCAGTTGACTCAAAGATTATTGGAAACTGACAAGCCGCGACGCTTGGCTTACGCTAATAACGTTAGTCGAATGAAGGAAGCTGAGCCGGATTTTTGGGAGCGAATTCTGATGACCGACGAGGCTCATTTCACCCTCTCTGGCGCTGTCAACAAACAAAACTGTCGCATGTGGGGCACCGATAATCCTCATATTATTCACGAAACTCCATTGCACGATGAGAAAGTGACAGTTTGGGCCGGTGTTTGCTCAAAAACCACCATTGGACCATTTTTCTTCAGAGCTGGTGAAACTGTCAATGGGGATCGATATCGGTGGATGTTGGCACACTTTGTTTTACCACAAATGCGTGAAAAAGGTCTTAAGGAATTTTGGTTCCAACAAGATGGTGCGACATGTCACACTGCGCGCTCAACAATGGACTATTTGCGTCGGAAGTTCCCAGGACGTGTGATATCAAAGAAAGGTGATATTGACTGGCCACCAAGATCGCCGGATTTGACTGCACCGGACTTCTTCTTGTGGGGATTTTTGAAAAGTAAAGTCTATGCCAACAAGCCGAAGACCATAGAGGAGCTAAAAAACAACATTCGAGCCGAAATCGCAGCGATATCGCCCGAGACGCTGGCAAATACAATGGAAAATGCCGAAAAAAGAGCTCATTTTTGTCTCAGTAATAAAGGCGGACATTTGATCGATGTGGTTTTTGGAAACTAATCAAAATAAATTGTAATGAATCAAATTTAATAAAAAAATACGACTTTGTGAAATCTGTTGAAAATTCTCTAAGTTATTCAATACTTCCATCGACCAGATTGAGATGGCGCACCCTGTACTTTTGACACTTCAGACAGATTAGCTATTGGTCGCGTGTCTGATTGTGAGAGAGGCTTTTTATTTTAGACAAAGGCCGAAGAAAGGCTCTCTTGCAGTACTGAGGAAACTCTGAAGATACAAGAGAGAGGTTAAACATAGCCGTCAGGACAAGGCAAGATACCGTAAGCGATTTAAATACAGAAAACATGGAAATACCATCGGGACCAGCTGCATACAATGTTGAATTGGAGTTGTCAGAGATAACAAGACGGACTTGAGAGCATGTAATTTCGGAAAAACTAAACGTTGGACGAACTGGCTGGATATTGGAACTCAGTCTACAAAACTAATCATGCGAACACGGTGGCAGTTGACTAGACATTTCCGAATAGAACGCATTGAGTTCGTGCAGTTTAAAAAATTGAATAGGAGATGGAAAAGATGACTTGACAAGGCCGAGTTTCGTTAATTCCTTCCATAATCTACTAGGATATGTGATGTTAGATAGCCTCTGAAAGTGGAAATCAGTTTTTGCTTGTCTGAGATACTCTCTAAATATCGCCATGTCGAGTACATTACTAGATCTTTTAGCAAGCGTATATAAGGCATTACGTTACTATACTATACGATTTTTCAATTCCAGTGTGAGCCACGGTACTGGCGGCCGACATATACGAAATGAACGGAATGGAGCATTATAATCTAATGACGTGAGATACGCTTTGGATACTGTTTCAACGATCGAGTTAATATCTAATGGCATATAATCTATGAGACCGGAGTTAAAACTAAATCTAGTACTAAAATTGAATAATTCAGTAATATTAAATATATGAGATAAAGATTCGCAAAAGCTAGTTTCATTAAAATTACGGTACGGTCGCCGTGAGACGGTAAACGAGTTCAAGAAGATCATGACCCGCTATGAATGGGGCTTCTGATTTGACAAAGGAATGTTCTTTTTCCTCATTGTCAATAATGAAAACATCAATCCATGAATCTGAGTCGGTGAGGTGATGAGTAGGTGCAGAAGAGAGAGGGAGAGAGAGAGAGAGAGAGAGAGAGAGAGAGAGAGAAAGAGTAAGGCCGTGTTGAATCGCAAGTAGATCACAAGCTTTGAAAGTTGCGTTTGAACGGTGGCACACAAAAAATTGATCTTTAAAAGATTAATTTTCGAAGAGACAGTTGGTACAGCTTTGCACTCACTTTGCTCCTCTTTTTGGGTGTTAAAATACCTGCTACTCCGAAGCAACGGGGTTGCCAATCTCACTCTGCGCATCATTCAATCGCTCTTCATTCCTCTCGTTACATTTGTAATAAATGAAAAATGTTAGTAATTACTTTTACTAAAAATTAACCACAATCATTTGTCTATGAAGATTCAAACATGTTTTACCTATTCAATATTACTTCAAGCAACAATCAAAGTCAGACAAAGATCCACTGTAATGGACAGTTATACGAATCTAACTATAGAGAATATAATGGGAGGAAAAGAAACTAGAGTAGTCGTAACACTCTTTTCTCGATTGAATCACGTTCATTGCATTATCTCGAAAACCAGTGATCGGAGGGGGTTGTGACTTGTGCTATCTTTATTCTACAACCTTTCACTATCCAAATCATAGGGGTGCCAAATCCTTGTGCCAAGAATATTTCAGGTTCAGTGATTGGCCATTATTGGGAGTTAATGAAGAGGTGTTGCAGGAATGAATATTATAACTACTCTTAACTTATAGAAATAATTTCTAGTATTAAGGATAATGTAGAAAGAAAGAGAGAGAATAAAAGAATGGATAAAAACCCATTAGTATTACAGACACACATATGAGAATGAAGGTGCAATGCAGAGGAGTCAGCAGCGATATGTGACTCATTTTCGAAGGGAGACAGAACGATATAATTCTCTTACAACCCTCGCTCCGCTTTAAAAAGGACTTACGTCTGTAAGATTTTATAGTAGAGGAATTTAGTTGTCGGCCGATCTAATACCATTGATGTAAACGGCACCGATAAGGACTCCTATATAACCGAGCTACCAAGATCACAACGCAGTACCGCAAGAGAATTGTTAGGCCCTCCACGAGTCCTAGTAGAACAGTAGAATCATATTCAACCCAGCGCAGCCGAACAGCCCCAGTTAGTTTTTTTTTGTTAATTAGTTAGTCAGTCCATCATTCACGCATATCATCAGTCCTACGCGACAGATCATCACTCCGAACTTCTACTAAAATCAGAGTTTATATTACACCGTCATAAAAGTCTTTTAATAGTTCTACAGGATATTCAAAAATCGATTTAACATTGTGTAATTATTATCAACGAACATTAAAGCGTTTTATTACGAATTGACACACTCGAGAAGGTGACGAGCCTCTCAACGGCAATGGGCAATAAAGAGAAAGCAACAACAGAGTTCTTGTTGAATCTTCGCGTCTAAATCGTTATAAATCAAAGCGAGGCGAACATTAATCGTGTTCACATTCGGTATCGTGCAAGTGTAATCGATACTATAATTCTTAAAGTGTGGATTTCCGTCCCTTAAACTCCTCCTAGACGGAGCGTGCTAGAAAGGTGATCTTGGACATTTTGGAAAGGTCTCCTGATTTCTAGGTCAACGCAACTATTTTCAGCTCTTCAAGTTGAGTCCTTAAGGAGTTACGGACATTTGAATTTTCTTAGAGTATTCTTGAATTTTGACGTTTATTTTCTAAGAGTATTATTGAATTTTGACGTTTAATTTGAATTTTTAAAAAAGCAAAGTTATTCTTCGTAGGAGGTATAGCTTGCGCTTTTTAACAAAAGATAATGTTACTATGATACGGTGAACGGAAATTTTGTTTTTGTTTGACATGAATTTTCAAATGCAATTCACATTTTAGTGAAGCAGTAAACAGTCAAGTCATTAAAAATAAAATAAGAAAAAACGAAAAATGCCCAGAAAGCGACGTGCCGTGTTTAATCCAACCCATATTAATACGAAAAAGAAAAAAGTATCACACGAAAATGCTTCAGAAGCTCTGGAAGAAAAAGAGCTTGAAGCAGACAGACGTAGAAAACAAACGTCATTTCAAAACGAAACTATTGAAGAAAAGTCCGACCGTCTTGAAGCAAATAGACAAAGGAACATCAAGTCACGGCAAATCGAAACACCTGATGTAACTCATGTCCGTCTACAAATGAAACGGGAGCGACAAAGAAAATTGAGAGGTAACAACTGGCTTTACCTGAAAGAAGAAGCATTTCATTATGATCCGTCATTGGAATACATGAATTTTCCGCAAGTTCTTATTGGTAAGATGGACAATAAGTGTAATTTCTGTGGAGCACTAAAACTTAAAGGAGAAACACCCGGTTTATGTTGTTCAAACGGAAAAGTCAAGTTGCCCAACTACGACAAGTTACCAGAGCCATTAAACAGTCTGATGAATGGTGATCATCAAAAATCAAAGGAGTTTCTCAATCTTATACGGAAATACAATTCAAGCTTTCAAATGACTTCTTTTGATACATCCGTGCCAATGAATAAAAACAAAGGGTTCATGCCAACTTTCTCCATACAAGGCCAAGTGTATCATAAAGGCGGTTCACTTCTTCTGCTGCCTCACGAAGATGCGAAATTCTTACAGATTTAATTTTTGGGTGATGAAGAAGCAGAAGCTCAACGTCGTTGCTCCATTATACCTGGGATCGATAAAAAATTAATCATATCACTTCAGAAGATGTTACATGAACACAACCACTACGTGAGGACATTCAAAACTGCATTAGACGAAAATATACAAGATGACGTGAAAATAGTGATCAAAGCTGATAAAAAACCACACGCACGACATGCCAGAGTTTTCAATGAACCAACAGTTAATGAAGTTGCCATTATCATTGCTGGAAATGACTTCAAAAACAGAGATATTGTCTTGAAGATGAGAAGCAATGAGCTTAAGAGAATCAGCGAAACGCACATATCTTATGATGCACTGCAATATCCGTTCATGTTTCCGAGAGGTGAAGACGGTTATGCAATAAACATTAGCCAAGTTATTCCCGGAACAAATAATACTGTCAGCAAAACTATATCAGCCATGTCTTACTACTCTTACCGTTTAATTGTGAGGCAAAATCAAATAAATCATCTTCTACTCTACCGGCAACTACTTCATCAGTATCTGGTGGATATGTATGCGAAAATGAAACATGAATGGCTGCTCTACATTTGCCTCAACCAAAAGAAACTTCGTGTCGATGAGTATATTCACTTAAAGGATGCAGTAGCAAATGATGGAGTTGCTACAAATCACGGAAAGCTGGTGATACTTCCTTCAACATACACTGGGGGACCACGAAATACTAGTATGCACGAGTATGCACGAATATGCCCAAGACGCAATAACATACGTTCGACATGGAGGTAAGCCATCTCTTTTCATTGCTTACACATTCAATCCGAATTGCAAGGAAATGCAGGAAAATTTAATTAACGGCCAATTAAGAACGGACCGTCACGATTTGGTTGCAAGAAATTTTCGACATAAGGTAATTCAATTTGTAGATACACTTATTAAAGGTGAAGTCTTCGGAACCGTCAAGTACTGGCTTTACTCAATTGAATGGCAAAAGAGAGGTCTGCTACACGCTCATATTTTAATATGGTTATTGAAAGAATTAAATCCAAATCAAATCGATCAACTTATCTCAGCTGAAATCCCCAACCCACTTACCGATAAAAACCTACACGATATCGTTATGAAAAACATGGTGCACGGTCCGTGCGGTTCGTTGAATCCAAAGTTACCATGCATGAAGGCTGGAAAGTGCACAAAGATGTTTCCGCGACCACTGATAAGCGAAACGCAAACAGCGACTGATGGTTATCCGCTCTACCGTCGCCGTAAGCCTGAAGATGGTGGATTTACAGCATACGTTAAATTAAGGTCAGGGCGTGAAACTCAAGAAGTTGAGCTTGACAATAGATGGATTGTCCCCTACAGTCCATTACTTTTGAAGATGTTTGATGCCCATATTAACGTTGAGTGTTGCAACTCAGTAAAATCGATCAAGTACATTCTCAAATATGTACACAAGGGCTCTGATCAAGGTGTATTTACCGCTCAATCCCGTGACAATGGTGTGGATGAAATTGCTGAATATCAAGCAGGCCGGTATATAAGTAGTAATGAAGCTGCGAGGCGTACATTTAGATTTCCAATTCACGAACGCTACCCAACTGTGCTGCACCTTGATGTACATTTGGAGAATGGCCAGAGAGTTTACTTTAATGAAATCAATCTAGAAGACCGCCTAGCAAATCCACCAAAAACTACTTTAACAGAATTCTTTGAACTGTACAAAAGAGACGACTTTGCAAAGACATTGCTATATTTTGAAGTGCCGCAATATTTTACGTGGGACAAATCGAAGAAATTCTGCAATCGTCGCAAACAAGGCTCAATTGTAGAAGGACATGGCGGCGTCCGTTCTGGTGACGCACTTGGTCGCGTATATACAGTCCATTGGAGGAACTTAGAATGTTACTACATACGAATGCTTCTTCATAAGATCAAGGGACCTACAAGCTTTAATGATTTACGGGCCGTAAATGGAGATTTATGTGAGACATATCACGCTGCACGTTTGGCTATGGGGCTCTTAGAGAATGACAACCAGTGGGATGAGTCATTGAACGAAGCGAAAGAATCAGATTCACCTTAAAAAATTCGAACTCTTTCTGCTATCTTACTCTCATGGTGCGAGGTGTCCAATCCAAAAGCTCTGTGGGAAAAATACAAGGACTGCATGTCTGAAGATATTCTGCGACGTCTACAACGAGAAAATCCCAATCTGAACTTAGATTTCACAGATGAAATCTACAACGAAGCACTGATAATGATCGAAGACAAAGTTATTGTTATGTCAGGAAAACTTTTATCAGCATTTGGAATTCCAAGCCCATCACGTAAAACAACAAACAGCTGGAATAGAGACATGTTGCGTGAGCCTTCAAATGACACTGACAAAATGAACAGATACGTCGAAATAAATGAACCACTTATGAATGCAGAGCAACGAGAAATTTATAATGAAATCTTTCAGCGTTTGGTTGACAAAAAAGGTGGCATAATTTTCATAGTTGCACCTGGCGGAACTGGCAAAACTTTCCTTATCAACTTAATACTTGCTAGATTCAGAGGAGAAAAGAAAATTGCACTCGCAATGGCCTCTTCAGGCATCGCTTCTACACTGATGGCTGGCGGTCGGACAGCTCATGCTACACTATCGCTTCCAATTGACCTCATACACAACGAGACGCCAGTATGCGGAATTAAGAAAGAAACTGGAAAAGCGGAGGTATTAAAAGAATGTAAGATGATTGTATGGGATGAAGTAGCAATGATTCATAAACATGGGTTAGAAGCTTTAAATCGATCACTGCAAGACATTCGCGAAAATAATAACATTATGGGTGGATTGTTAGTTATCCTTGCTGGAGATTTTCGTCAAACACTGCCAGTCATTCCTAGAGGTAACGTGTACGACGAGATAAAAACCTGTATCAAATCATCGCAACTGTGGAGATTTGTAAAAAACGTAAAGCTCCAAAAAACATGCGGGTAAAACAATCAAATGGATTCGACTCACTGCAATTTTCCAGGTATCTGCTGAGTGTTGGCAACGGAAAAGAAGAATTGGATGTGGAAACTGGAAAAATCAAATTGAATAAAGATTTTTGCAACACATGTCAAAACATTAAAATTCTGATTGACCACGTGTATCCAAATCTAACAGAACACATTGTAGATCACGATTGGTTTCAAGAACGAGCAATACTTGCACCAATAATGCTAAAGTCGACGAAATCAATTTCACCATTCAAGAAATGATTCCAATTGAATCGAAGTCATTTTACTCAATTGACAAGATGGTAGACGAAGAAGAGGCCACCAGTTATCTAGTTGAGTTCTTAAATATGCTCAATCCAAGTGGCATACCACAACATAAAATCACACTCAAGATTGGAAGCCCTATTATGTTGTTAAGGAATTGGAATCCTCCAAAACTATGCAATGGAACGCGTTTGGTTGTGAAGGCGATAAACACTTATATAATTGAGGCAACAATTTTGGTTGGACAATTTAAAAGGGAAAATATGTTCATTCCCAGAATTCCAATTATTTCCAATGATCTACCTTTTCAATTCAAACGCCTTCAGTTTCCTATTCGTCTTGCGTTCGCTATAACGATCAATAAATCCCAAGGGCAGTCACTCAATGTGGTAGGAATTGATTTAAGGGATGAATGCTTCAGTCATGGCCAACTATACGTAGCAATGTCACGGGCGGAGACACCTTAAAACTTATATGTGCTGGCAGATGAAAATAAGTCAACAAAAAATATTGTTTATGCACAGGTGTTGAAGGATTGACTTTGGTAAACTATACTTTAATGATGATGTTTAAACGTTCAATAAATACAAATTCTAATTGAAAATCATAGCATTTCTTTTTATTTAAGGTAACGATACTAAAAATAAACCTGGGCGAAGCCGGGTACGATACTAGTAAATTCATAATCGTACAATCAAAACGAGATTGAACCACGAATCTTAGTATCAGTGAATATATAACAGGGAAAGCACATGTTAGGGCGGTTCGGTTGTGCAGAGCCCCTGTGGAACAGATGCACGTCTACTGCTACAACATATCATGGCCCCTGATGTTTCATTTAGCTTTGCATATAAGTCGGTTCAATAACCGCCATCCCTTTCTACCAATCTCATACCTTCTTCAATTATCAACCTACAACATTTATGGCCAGAGAACGTGGAACCCGCAAATGTAAGAACCGGAGCACGTGTCTTACAGCCACCTTCTAAATCGATTATTATCAGGAACGTGCTGTATACCGGCCCTATAATCCTCATCGCTCAACCTGAGACAACAGTATCTGCTGTCCTGGACGGATAGCCTTTCACGATATCCGACGTTCCATCTCCAAAGAAGCAGAAGGCTACAACTATCAAGCAAAAACAAGCACCACGTCGACGATCCACCAAGGTAGTTCAGCGAAGACAGCTTGCCACTATCAGGTTAACCGCTATGTTAGTCATCATGATAGATTAATCTACACTCGCTACGCCCGGACGTTCAACTACGCAGTCTACAACAATGAACGTCCGTAACCGGTGAGCAACCAACAATTTCCTTTTCTTTATATCATTCACTAATATCTGTGGGATTTTATTCCGTCCCTCAACACGCATATTCTGTTTCATAAAATTTCCGAAGATAATGAGGGTCTTCTGCCTACCAGTGAAGCATGGTCCAAGCGAAACCAAATATTGGTAATGCGATCGTAGTTTGTTATATTGTGGGATGTATTTCCAGTTCCTCGGAACTGGCTAGCATATTGAATTTTAATTTTGCTGTAGCATCTGAATTTTTTCGCTAAAACTCGACCGTCAAATGAAGAGCGGTTCACAATTGTTTCGGATATCAATTTTCTCAAAGTCAATGTGACGCGTAACCCAAAATTAAGAAAAAATAGTTTATGTAAATTGTAGAACTTCATGCTAAGAATATTTTGAGTGTGTCAGAATGTTCTATTCCTACTTACGTGAATTTCGGAAGTCCCTACATGTCGTCGAAGGATTAATGAGTTTTTATGTAACCTCGACTTTCTCACAGTCCCGTAGTTTAACAGTTAGAGCGATGGCCAGATCGAAGTCAATGAAAATCGCTGTCCTCGGCGCAGCTGGACGAACAGGTACTCTGAGACCATGGAAGAAGTAACTCCATAATGTGATGTACGACGAATGAATGACTAGTATGAATTTTCTATTCAGGGACATGTCTGTCACTGTTACTGAAGCAATCGTCTCTGATTGACGAATTAGCGCTCTATGACAAGGCCGAGGTCACAACCCTCGAACTACAGTTGAGTCACATCGACACAAGGTGCAGAGTATCTTCGTCGACAAATGGAGCCGAAGGCCTCCAAAATACTCTGGAAGATGCGAAAATCGTCGTTATAACAGCAGACCCATCGAGCGATAAGGAAAAAAAATCCAACGATGCTGTTGTTGCGAACACTAATATCCTATTAGAATATGTGCCCAGCGTAGTAACTTGTTGTCCAAAGGTAAGTCGAGTTGTGGAATTTTAAACAACATGTATCATTTTTAGTTGTATTATTATAAATCCTATACTACATACAGGGCCATATGCAGTACAAACTATTCCACATTTTTATAGAATAAAAATTGATAAGAAACTATATAAAATGTGACATATTTGTCAGGTCAGAACATTTATATTGGTGGAATTCCAATGACTTATGTATACAAGTTAATTGAGAACCACTGATGAAAAATCTTAATTCATCATTGAAAAATACAAATTTACGCTTTTTATTTAATTTTTTTTATTTTATAATTATGCCTGATACCAATTAATCACAAGGAAATCTCTATGAAAAACAATATTTTTATGTTAATCTTGCTGTTACTCTATCTTGTAGCGGGATAAAGTAATTTAATGTTAAAGTAGAACACCATAAAGAGGGATGTGCACCTCTATTAGCAGTTAGGACAAGACTGAACATCGTAACTACACTGTTTGGCATCACATACCCGTTTGCAATTCCCGTCACCCATGGTTCACCCGGGCCGATGTTTGGCTAATCATTATTCGGTCATGTGCCGGGATTGGCCGCAAGCATAAAGTGGGCTTTGACTGTAACTCACGATTCCATAAAATTTGATTAAATTTAAATTTGATTAAAAAGGTGAGTATGGAGACGAATCTTAAACAGTTCTAGACTAGAAGAAGAAGTGACATGAGATGGTAAGGTCTCTCAAACATAAATTCCAGAGAAAGAAAATGCATTTCTATAAGTAGTTGTGCGATGCATTGGCTGTGTATGTTAATGAGTATGAGTACATTATATCCGGCTCGAAGGACCAAAAAATGTATGAATATTAAATATGAGTATATTATAAATATTTGATAATGCTCCAACAAAATTATTAAGACCTCTACGATAGACACTAACTGAGGCGACAACGCACTATGACAGAAATTGACAAGTGCGCAAAGTCAGCGCCTAGTCAGACTGAGTAAAAACATAATGAATAATAATAAATATAGTGCTCTGCACAGTGAACCTGTATCATTTGAGTATTACTACGCTGTTGGTGGATAGCGGGTTGATGCATTCGCACGTAGCGTGCCATGTGACAGGTGCGAATAGTAAGATTAAGGATCCTGGTGACAAGTATAACTAATTAAATGAACTCAGTAATTTAACAATAATAAGTTCAACGTTTATTGACAGTATTTAACATTCGATGCATGAAGAAATACCTGGTGAGGGTGTTTAATATATAACTGTGATTGGTCTGGCCTGCGTGATGATGCACTGTGATTGGGTCTCAGGCCTGTGAGTTGCCTTGGTGATTCCGTGTGGTTGATCCTGATGATAAGGTCTGACTGTAGAGCTCGAAAAATGCCACACGGCAGTCTGATGAGGGTCCTGACGCCGATGATCGGTGCTGAGCAGAATGGCGTCTGTGCAGCCAACGCGCGAACCACGCCGTTGACGTTTATGTGATTGGCTCTGTGGTTCTGATGATCTGCTATGAGTTTCACTAACACTGAGTTTAAACACGGGTGATTTGACCAAAAAATGTATTACACTACAGAAATGAATCCGCACTAGAGTGATTAGAACAAGAGAATATCTCCGTGAGCTTTACGCGGGAACGTGTACAGCTAGCGACTCGAGTGAGAACAATGGCCACATCCGTCGACCACGCGGCAGAGTATCAAGAAGACGGACGTGCGTCACAGCTTGCTTGTGATTTGCTGTCAGCGATGGAAGGCGAGACTTATGAGTGGTCTTGCCGATGGGGCCACGTTAACAGCGTTGGCCGCTTGAGTGAGCTTCGATCGAGGATGTGAGCAGATGGACAATATGCATGAGTGCGCGGTCGATAAATCGATATAGCATACCTGCGAGCTATACCATATGACGCGAGGCGTCAGATGATTGTGACTGTAGCGTGTGCATGAGTTGAGTGTGTACTTGGTAAGCGTGAAAACTGAACAGGCTGTAACGGTAATTTTTTATCGTTCACAATTTTTTTCATTTTTCGTGGAGATTCGGGCTCGATCACAGGACTAATTAATGTAGACTTCGTGGTGGTTGAGAGTGAGGTTTTATTCACGAGAAAACAATTTCATAAAAATGTCACTATTCAATTTCTGGTCACTGGTACCCCGTATAATGCATTTCAATTTCGTAATTTCGGCGATTATTTTTACATCATTTTCGTCCATTGTGTGTACACAGATTCTCGGTATTCCCGGCTTGAAAATCTGTTATTATTTCGTACGCTGGTATGGAGCTGTATGCTCGATGCACACACACACGCACATCACCAGACCCGCCTAGCTCGCTCTTCGAGCCGATGTCGCGCTTGTACCTCTATCCCTCTCTGTCTTTCATACGGTTCACTGTCTTGCGTTCTCTCTCTCATTCTCACTTGCTTATACGCTGCTTGTTTCGCCTACCGATTTAAATACTATGTGACCTAGTTTTATTTTCTTCAATATAGCTGACCTAATTATATTTAATTTATTTTCTACACTTAGCACTATTTACTTAATTCTATACTCTTAAAAAATAAGTATTCGCTTCATCCTATTTAATTAATTCTATGCACCTAATTCTAGTCACTTACAACGTAGCTAAATCTTGATTAATAACAATTTCTAAAATGTTCGTCTAATTATTGTTTATTTTATGGGAATATCTCGCCTGTCTTTCCTATTTGCTTGGTCTCCATTTTCCACCCACTTGTTGACTATTTTCGCACATGAATACGGATTTTACACTCCGAAACCGAAAATAACTTTTGATAATTAATCAGTAATCTCAATGTTCGTTTTTTAATTTCTTTGTACCTCGATACTTGTGCTTTCAGCGCTAAGAGACCTCCTCCTTCCACGCGGGCTCTTTTATAGCCTTCCCCGCGGTCGGATACCCCTCTCCCTCATAATTGTTGCATTTTTTTAATTTACCGAGATTTCCTAATTTTGTAGCTTGCCGTCGGCGCGCTACCCGTCTTCCCCTCGCCGCCCAGCGAGGCCAGCTGGTCTCGGTGCTTTTGTACCGAGTCTATTTCTCAGGTTTTTCCGCATATACCTTCGGCTTTTATAGCCGTTTGAAAATAATAAAGGAAACCGCTCGATTGTAACTATGTTACATGGCACAGAAAAAGTCGATCGCGGTCTCCTTAACTGACGTTCAGGAGTATCCCTCTGGTGACTGAACAGAGGCAATAAATATGTTGGTGCTTTCTGATTCATAATGTTATACATTGAAATACCAAGAAAATACAGACATCGCGATTTATCTGTAAGCCAGCCAAGTTGTCGCCTGTACGGAGCCATATGAGTATCGCATCGAAGATCGAAAACAAAACGTATACAGTAATTAATGAGGCGTACTAATTTTAAATCCAATTCCTCAGTCAGATTGTGATAAACTAAGCAGCAGTAGTCTAATAATGGAAAAATTAAGCAAATTATTAATAATGATCTTAATTCTTGAGAAAGGGCCATGCAATGAAATTTTACTACCTATAGGACAGTCAAGTGGACTTTTTGTGAGATATGCAAAACATGAGATTTCCAATATAAATTACAGTGCATGACCACTCCTAAGTTCCTACCTTCACTCACGAACGGAATATTCACCCTATCTAAAGAAACCGGTGGTAACATTGAAAAAACGAATTCACGTGTATACGCATTACTGCCGAATATAAGAACGTTTGATTTGGCGATGTTTAACTTCAGGCCATTTGAAATTGCAAAATTGGCAATGGCTTGAACGTCCTTGGTAATTAACCTTATTCCTTAATTTATTTGAGACGGGAGGCAATTAAGGTTTATCTGCGTTTCGTCAGCAAATATCATGTGCCGTGAGTATTGAAGTGCAGTGCTAATGTCATTAATATAATGAGAAAAAAGAAGAGGACATAGGACGGAACCTTGTGGTATGCCCGCTGTAGTAGGTAACCAAGAGGAGGGAGTCCCATGGTCATCAATAACTGCTTGAGTTCTTCCAGTCAATATGAAAAAATCCAATCAAGAACTGGTTCGGCAAGGCCCACTCTTTTTAATTTCGCAAGAAGTTATAAGTGCGGTACTGTGTACAAAGCATTACTAAAATCAAATAAGACGAGAATGGTAATTCGCCTTTCATCCACATTGCGCCTCACATCGTCACACACACGTAGTAATGCTGATTACTGTGGCCACTAGGATATCCCGATTGACGTGGATCAAAAACTTGGTTCGATTCAATCTAGTCAGTGATCTGCTTATGAACCAATCTTTCAAGCACTTTCGAAAGTTCACTAAGGTTAGCTATCGGCCTAGTATCAGACGGGGAAAGGGGTATTTTTATTTTAGATAACGGTCGAAGAAAAGCCTTTTTCCATCACTGAGGGAACTTAGATGACTGCGAAGAATGGTTAAACATAGCTGTTAGCAATGAGCACGAAACCTCAATAGACTTATTTATTAGGAACAAAGAAATACCATCTGGACCAGCCGCATGTGACTTGGAACTAAAGTGGGTAGAGATAATAAATCGTATTTGTTTGTACGTGATTTCAGCAAAACTGAAAAAAGGACTAACTGGTGGAATTAATGAACTCATCATGCGAAACTTATCGTATGAACAAGGCGGTAATTGGCTGGATACAGCAGAATAAAAAGAATTAAGCTCTTTTGGTTGAAAGAAATTAAGTGGTGATGCAAAAGACGACTTGGCTAAACCAAGAGTCGCCAGCTCTTTCCGCAATTTATTCGGATCTGTTATGGTCATTGTATGACAATCTCTGAAGATGGTACTCATTTTACGCATGTCGTAAGTCATTTTTAAGTTTATCTCTTCCTACAGATGGCAAGGTCTAGTACGCTTCTAGATCGCCGTGCACGCGTATACAATGAATTTCGCTGAGCCATGCGTTCTTTCAAATTTTGTGTGAGCCAAGGTGCCGGAGGACGACGAATACAGAAAGAGCGTAATGGCGCAAATTTATTCAGAGACTCTAGAAATGCCCCAGACAATACATCAACTGTCATATTTATATCATCAGGTATTGTACCCAAATTACAACTCGAATTAGAGCTGAATCTCGAGTTCAAATTGCTCCCGAAAAATCAAATCTATTCGATAAAAAATTCAGAAAGCTTCCATCATTAAAATTATTGTAGACTCGCCGTGTAATGTTATGCTCAATAGTAGGTTACATCTCAAAGACATAATGAAGTTCTAATAGATCATGTCCAGCTATAAACGGAGCCTCGGATTTAAGAAAAGATAGTTTTTTTCCTTCACTATCGATTAAGAATACATCGATCCAGGGATCAGAAGTCGCCATATGGTGAGTCGTTGCGGATTCAACAATGTGTAGTGAAAGGGAGAAGGTTAATAGGCGTAGATAAATTGATTCATAATCATTACCAGCTAAATTACAATTAAGATCACCTGCTATAATAATATTTTCATACATGTGAGAGAAATTACATAAAGATTTCACAAAATCCCCTAGCATAAATCCTCTTGGTGGTCTGTGTACAGAGGCAAAAAGAAGCGTCTTAGCATAAGATCCAGTAATTTCGATAATTAAATATTCTGGAGCATTTGAATATTGACTTGGTGATGCCATTATTACTTTTGCCTTTGGGGACTTATGTATGAAAGAAGCAACTCCTCCGCCCTCTTTTTCTTCACGATCATTACGAAGGAGGAAATATCCCTCTGCTCGTAACAAGTTATCAGATACAAATGATTGAAGCAACGTTTCACTCAACGAGATAATGACATTTGCGCTCGAGTATGGTTGATTGAATTAGATCCATATATCCTCGTAAGGAATTAACAGTCAACTGAGCAATCTCGAAATGCGACATTGAGAGTGAGAGGGGTGAACAAGCTTGACTATTTGGAGATAGTCAGATCAATTCATCAAGATCAGCCTCAGTTGAAGTGACGATTGGTGTTTGACTATCGTTCTTGCGCACAAATATGGAACCAGAGCGAGACCATACATTTTTATAATGACGTTCAGAAGCGTGAGCTTTTACAAGACGTAGTAGATGATAGAGTGCGGGTGGAAGAAACTCATTAACATAGACGAGCCCTTGTTGATCAAGGCCAAACACTTCTCTGAGAGTCAAATATTTCTTGACTCTCTTTTTGTTGATAATGTGTTTTCTGATTTGGTGTGATTTGAGAGTGATTATGAAAGATTTTGAGGTGATTTGTCTGAAGTTATTAGTATTAATATTACTCAACTCATTATGTGGACGATTATTCTTTTTGTCAAGACTTCGAATTTCAAGGACATCACTTAAGAGGTTCGGTACACCAAGGGCTTTAAAAACTTTCTCCATAACTTGCTCCGCGGAATCACTTATTATTAAGGGCACACCAGATAGTGTGATTTCAGTAGAGAGTGGAACTGCAGTATTAGTCCTATATGAGTGAAGCTCACGTGACAGATCTATATTTTGCTGTAATAATTGCGCGTAATTTGCTTCAAGATGCGTAATTCGTTCATCATGAGCCTTGAGTATACTTGTATGCTTTTCAATACAATTGAGTTTTGCCGTATGATCAATAGTGACAGCAGTTTGTTCGGCTATAAAGGCACTTAGATGTTTATTTAACGCAAGTAATAGAACTCTGTCTGACACATGGGGATTTAGATGTTGAGCTATACGCAGTTGCGATGTAACAGCAGATTCAGCAGCTGAAAAATCACGGTTTAATCGTGCACCCCGATATGACAGCTGCTGAGAGACAAGCGTACCAGTAGATGAAGATATTGAACATAATACAAGTGGAGACGATGGCGGCGAACGTGTTAAATTAGGCATTTTAAATACATTTAAGATGCAACAAGCATTAGCCGATTTAAACGAAAGATATGCCACAACAACCTGGGTGAAATGATTTGGAGCAAGCTGTGCACGAAACCTTATCATTAGCAATAACTTTTTTACATTTATCACACTTTAAATTTAAATTCGACATGCAGATAAATAAGATCAACAATCACACGTCTAACAATCAGCTGTAATAAAATAAACTAACGCATGAAGTCAGAACGGTGAGACGTTTGTATACAATTTATCATACTGTAGTGTAGAAGATAGAGCACGAAGGATGTACACAATATTACAGAGTCAGTATGTACATGTGAGAGCGCAGAGCGAAATACCTGAGGTAAACACCACCACATAGATTCAGCGACAGTCCTACGAAGCTATGAGATGCGCATGCGTGCTCGGAGCAGATGGTAGAATGCTGTCGACGATAACAGCTTCTGTGATGTCAGTTGTGTAGCGGTGAGGAAATAAGTTCGAGCGATGACAACAAACTTGCGCGATAGATGATGTGCCTTGAGAGAGAGAGAGAGAGAGAGAGAGAGAGAGAGAGAGAGAGAGAGAGAGAGATTGATTGATTGATTGATGTTTATTAGCTTTCTCAACTATTTGATGTACATAATTTACATGTTTATCTTACGTTTCTATTGAACTTATTTAATTTCGCTTATAATAAATGCTTTTAACATACTCTTGTATTGAACTAGTTTTACACAGCCTTTAACCTCTACTGGCAACGCATTATACATTTTCACTCCTTCGTAAAACATACTCTTTTGCGCACTTCTCGTTCTTCTAAATTGAATTACAATATTTTTCGCTTGACGCGTTTCCCGACTCGTTCTAGATTTAACAACTTGGAATTTACTAGTCAGTTCTTTCGGCAATAATTTCTTAACAGCCTTGAAAATAAATATACACACATTATAATACAGTCTCTGTCTCACACTCATAAACTGATAAACTATTTCAATTATATAATTTATATATATGTGGGGTTTGAGGATTGTGAGGCGAATCAATAACACACGAGTCCGATTAGTATGAAAAATGAAACAATAGAATATGAGCTTTATTGGAATGCAAAAATACGACATACGAAAAAGAAAGAATGCATGTCTCTCCTTCACCGTGGCTCGGCATCAACTACTCCTCACGCTTCTCCCCACTATCGGGCGACCAAGCAGTTGTGTCTTTACTCGGCCAGGGACCCCGTCCCACATATATAATGAACAGCAGAGGCCCTAATACGGATCCTTGTGGTGCCCCGTATTTCGTTGTAATAATTTCAGAAAATTCCTTATTAAACCTTACTCTTTGCGTTCTATTGTTTAAGTATGACCTAAACCAATCTAACACTTTACCTCTAATTCCATATTGAGACATTTTTTCTATTAACAATTCTCTATCCACTGTCTCAAATGCTCGTTTTAAGTCCATGAACATTACTCCTACTATTTTTCCTTCGCCAATGTTTAATTTCCATTCGTCTATCACGGTTTGAATCGCCGTTTCACACGAAAATTGTTTTCTAAAACCCGACTGATGCTCTGTTATAACCTCATTTGATTCCAAATACTTTTCGATTTGACTCTTTACTACCAACTCTAGGACTTTCTCGTACAGTGGCAACATATTAATTGGCCGGAAATCCTTCGCGCTATTGGCTTTCTCTATCTTTGGTATTGGTATGATCGTGGACGTTTTCCAACTATTAGGACAACAGCCCTCCCTTAGGGATTCATTGATTACATCAACAAACTCCTGTTCAATTGCACTGAACGCCAACTGCAATATTTCGCTTGATATTCCTTCTTCTGTACCTTTCTTCTTCGGGAGTCCCTTAACTATTTTATCGAGTTCCTCTATTCCGATATTCTCGAAATTTTCTATGCTTCTTTCGTTTCTCACGCCACCACCCATCAAGATTCTTCTGCTACCTGGCCTTCCAGATGCATCTCTCTCTATTGAACTTACTATGTTATTAATACTTTCA
The DNA here is from genome assembly GCA_963942595.1 of Cylloceria caligata. Lineage (NCBI taxonomy): Eukaryota > Metazoa > Arthropoda > Insecta > Hymenoptera > Ichneumonidae > Cylloceria > Cylloceria caligata. The sequence continues at coordinate 17,114,895 of OZ012708.1, forward strand.
ACGTAAAACACATTAAATTTGTCCACCGTTCTTCTCTCCGCCATATCGCCCGATATTTCAAAATTTATGTTTCCAATTCCTCTCTCTTTGGCTGGTCCCCTTCTAATAAGTTCTTTCAAGGTTTTCCACATTTTTTTAAGGTCGTTCTTATTGCAGTCTATCATATTCTCGTAATATTTTTTTCTCTTTCCTTATCAATTTAACTACTGTATTTCTTTCGACTTTGAACTGTTCCCAGTTATCATCCTTTCCCTCATGAATTGCTTCCCTATAAGCATGATCCCTTTTACCTGCCGCCCTTCTTATCTCATCAGAGTACCATTTTTTACCTTCCCATGCGTTTGGAATCCTAACTACCTTTTTTGGTGCTACTATGTCCAAAGTATCTACTATACTATCGACAAGCATCTTTGCCTTCCGATTCATATCCCCATCTGTCCATTGTCGCACGGAGTTTTTCAACACTGTTGTAAACTCTTTCACGTCAATTTTACTATAGTTCCTAGTATTATACTCTCTCTGTTTCCTCTCTGTATTGCTCGTTCCTAATACTACTTTTACCCACGCATAGTCTGTTATTTTTGGTTCGTGTTCCACATGCACTTGCACACCTGTATTTGCAAATACAAGATCAATGATTGTTCGACTATCCTGCGTTATTCTCGTTGGCTCGTTTACATACTGTTTCATCCCTAAGCTTAACATTCCTAATATTAGTTGTTTTTTATAGAACGAGTTTCCCTTGACATCTATGTTAAAATCTCCTATTATAAAACAATCTCCTTTTATTGTTAACTCTTCAGTTATAACCTCTATGAATCTTATAAATTCCGCATCTGACGCACTCGGTGAATGGTACACCACTATTATAACTCCTTTATATATCTTATCATTGACCTCTATTGCTACACTCCAGCAGTTTGACTCAATTTTATTCTTCCTTACTAATTCATATTTAATACCATCTCTTACGTATACTATGGCCCCTCCTGTGTTTCTATTTTCTGCATCGCACCTAATTGCACTATAACCCGGCATATATACTTCACTGTCCCCGATTTCAGCAGTCACCCTCGTCTCCGATAACGCTATGATTGCAGGTTTCATTCTGTCAACTACCTGGTATCGTATCTCTTCGTTATGTGCTAAAAGACTTTGCGCATTCGTGTACCATATCGTCTCTTCCTTCTGTGATTGCTACTCTATCCAGCCCGTTCTCTTCTTTTCTTCTTGCAACGCTCTTTTGTATGTTGGACATTCCCGATCCAGCGCACTATGTTCTACATTTATCTTCAGATTGTACGTTTGGTTTTTAAACGTACAGTTTACACATTTACTCTTATTTATTGTACACTCTCTTGCGTTGTGTTTTCCTGCACATTTGTAGCAGGTTTCTTCTCTTGTACAATTCTTCGCTATATGATAATAGCCCCAGCACTTGAAGCATCGCTTTACGTTGACGTGATTGAAAACCGGACATTTTCTCCATCCCACGCTGAGCTTACCTTTTCTCAGTAGCTCCTTGTGACTTACTTCATCTACTTCTAGTATTATTGATCCATGGTTGATTTCTCTTCTGTTTCGCTCCTGTTCCCTTCCCTTCATTAACCTTTTCACGATCTTCTCCTCCCTTCCTTCGGTTTCCTCTATTTCATTCTGCTTTTTAATTGTGTCAACTAGTTCTTCATTGGTCAATTTAAATTCATCTTCTTCCACATTTACTATTTTTATCTTCGGATTCATCTGCGTCGACTCAGTAACTTTAAAACCCTCACCTATTTTATCCTGTACTGCAGCTTTCAGGATTTCACTTTCTTCTCCCGATTCATATCCCAGGATCACAGTTCCATTACTGCCTTTTTTCAGTTTTGTTATTCCCACCGCCATACTCTTTATATCCACCTTCTCTTTTATCTCTCTTTTAGTTTTTTCGCTTTCCCGTTGTACTTTTGTTTTGATGATGATCACCTTTTCACACACTTATGTACACAATAAAAAAACAGAATGTCAATGTTCGGTTTTCTGGTACCGATAACCAGTACAATTCATTTAAATGCGATAATTTCTATGATTATTTTTACAATTCTTTCTGTCTATTTCGTGTATATAGGCTCTCGGTGCACTCGACTCGGTAGTCTGTTATTGTTTTCTGCGTTCGTATTGAGCTGTATGCTCGATGTGCACACACACAGTCAAGTACGTTGAAACACTCGCTCTCCGGACCGATGTCTTTATTGTATCTCTACCTCTCTCTTACTCTTACTTATTTCACTTCCTTACTATCTCTTTTCGACTCGCACGTTTATGTGTGCGATCTTACATTTCTCGCTATCCTACAGATTTAAAGACCACGCAACTAAACTCTATTTGCCTATAATTACCTGCTTAATTCTACTTAACTAACCCTATGCAAATAGTTTTTACTCACTTAGAACTATTCGCTTAAATTTATTCACTTAAATCTATCTAAATCTCGATAAATGTCAATTTCTATAATATTCCTCTAATTTGTTGTTCAAATTATGGAATCAATTTGCCTGTCTTTCCTCTTTCTCCGGTCTTCGTTTATCACTCACTTGATCTGTCTTTTCTCACCGAATCCCGAATTTTCACAAAATATAATCGATACTAACTCTTTAATATTAACTGGTAATTTTAGAATGTTTCGTTTTTTTCAGATTGCTTTGTACTGCTTCACTTGTGCTATCTGCGCTCAGACAGCATTTCCCCCTGCGCAGGCTCTTTTATAGCCTTTCCCCGCAATCTGGTTCTTTCTACGTCATCATCGGCTCTTATTTTTTAATCTACGCAATCTCTTATTTTCCCCGCTATTCGTTGCCGCGCCAGCCGTCTTCCCCCTCAAGCGAGGCCAGCTGGTCGCTGATCTGCTGTTTACGGCAGCGAGAGAATTTCGGAGGTGTGACGTAGCTTGTTTTTACGCTAGGTCCGGGTGCGATGGCCTAGTGCCCGCTGTACTTGTCGCTTCCGAACATAATTTCGGCTCTTCAGCCGTTCGAAATAAGAGAGAAGCTTCGTGATTTGGAACTATGTATATTACATTATGTGACATGCTATATAGCAATGTAATTATGTTAATAAATAAAGCATTGAAATATTTCAGCAAGAGGTGGTCTATGAAATTGCTTGCTATCGCAACTCAACATCACCAACAATTCTTATACGAAATGAATATACTTCTATTTTTCTACGTCCCCACGCTGTACTCGGTATTTCCGAATATAAACTCGGCTCTTACAGCCGTTTGATATAATACAGTGGGCTAGAGAGTGTAACCATGTTACAATATATATGTATTGTAACGGAACGCCATCCCAGCGATCCGCTACTAGGATAAAACCTTAATACCACCAACACATCTAACCTACACCAACAAACACAGATTACAACTAATGGAGAAAACAAAGAAATCACTAGAAAGTGATTATCTAATTAACAAAACGAGCAAAAACCGGTGCATACAAGCACCAACTGGACTAGGAAAACATAGTAAGAAAGAAGGTACACACGGTCAACCGTGGGTGTCCACACTAAACAGCATGGCGTCAGAAGTAGGCCCCACCTAACTAAAAAACTACCATCAAAACAAACACAGCTCGCAAGAAGCAAGCAAGACGAAAGGCAGGACAAATAGCAGTACCACGCGCTAGTAACACCCGCCCTACTAGAAGCAGGCGGAACCACGCGTAACAACAAACGCCTTACCAGGCAAAGAGTACACGGTCGGCCCTACCCTCTATCCAACCATACCACATAGCCGGCAACGCGCTAAGAACGCCACAGTACGGCGAAACGACAAAAGAATTAGTGAAACTCTTGAAATTCCACAAATTCTCAAGAGAAAACGACAGGGTGACTTCACATGAAGCCTCACCACATACCCCCACTCAAAGATTGAATATTAACAAGAGAATAATAGCATAAAACGAGCCAAAATATAACAAAACTCAATTAACAAATTGAAATCAGGGCAAGCCCTACACGGACAAACACACGAAAACAAGAACCACATAAAAATCAAGGAGGAACATCGAAAAAAACGCATCATGAAACACCAAATTTGCAATCATTAATCAATTCCAGCAAATTTCGAACCAGAAGCTAGACAGGAAAAAACATACAAAGTATAAGTAAAACCACACATGACAAAATTAGTAAAAAACATTAATCGAACTACAAAAAACCCTCAAAAGAAGTTTGAACCTCCTGCGGGTAGGAATTTAACATAGACCAACAAAAACTCAATCTCGCTAGAACCTCGGTTCAAACTCTGGAAAGATAAAGCCCGGCTAAATATAGAAAAATAAGATATAACGGTACACCGACACACCACCCCGCACCTCCTTCACCTAGTGATTGAAGGGCGACAAACATCACGTGACCTACCACAAAACACCCCCCCCCCCCGGGTCCGTCCACTAAAGCTAAACTATATAAACCGCGACCGGACAAGCCTCGGGGCTCTTGTCGAATATCATTCTGCGACACGAAGTGCTGCCTAACAGCACACTTAAATTTAATAATTACTTATAAATTCAGCATGTAAAGAAACCAGTGTTCTTTCAAGCAATCGATTCCCCTGCATTGCGCTTGGCCGTCGTTTGACCGAACGAACCGATTACGACAATTACTAACAGTTTGGGATTTATCATGGTAGAAATTAGTGTTTTCTTGCTCAACTGATTCCCCTGCATTGCGCTTGGCCGTCGGTTGAGAAAACGAACTCAGTAGGATACTCTGTGAGGAAAGGGCTCCCCTGCATTGCGCCTTGGCCGCCCCCAATCACAGCGTCAGGGCACTCTCTCATTAACGTGTCCCCACGCATAGCGCCGTAACTACATGTCTTCTGAAGAGTGGAGAAGTACGCGTGTCTACAGGTCAAGGGAGTGGCATCCCGACTTGCAGCACCGCGCGCACTAGGTTCGTAGGGTGTACCTGCGTGGGTGGGACCACGTCAGATCCAGCACCAACTACCACCTGTCACGTACGGATACCTCGGCTGACCATGCCAAATTAAGAGACCGAATCGTAAGCCCCTTAATAGCGCGATAAGATAGCTTAAACAAGCGTGAATAAAAGCCTTAGTATCCGGGGTACAGGAAGAGCTAGTTGGTCATAGCTGCGAACCCGATATCTAGTGCGAACAGCGAGCTATAGCTAGAGACCCAAACAATAACAAAGACGAGTAAGATAGGTAGGTAAATTCCCTCCCCCCCCCCATCTAACAGTACGACACTCGCGATCCCACTATAGGCTCACCACGTAAACCTCAGCAGGGCGGAGCCTCTAAAGACAGACCACACGAACGATCAGGCCAAAACAATAACATATCAAAATAATAGGCGACCCACTCGACGTCCAATGATTAAATAAGGCTGACCGGTATGTCCAAACGAATGTACCAAGGAACGCCTCGTATGAGGACTAAACACAGGCAGTAAGAACAACTAGGCCACACCTTGTAAAATCAAGTAGAGACGCGCAGTACACCAATAACAATCGAGCTCGCACGAGATGAACCAGAAATAAATCCGCATGTGTAACTATAAGACTCGCGTGCAAGCAAACGCGATAACCCAGCTAGATCAATTGAGTGTTAAGCTCCGTAAGGGTGATATCTATTCACTTTACAAATAATAGAGTCAGAACCCGAAAATAACCTGGAATTATTCCACATACGTAGTCGTAGAAAATCGCGTATTAGCAAACGCGATGACCCAAAAAAAGATAATTAGGGAGGGAAGGAGGGAGGGAGGGAGAGAGACAGAAGATTTCAGGCAAAAGAGCGAAGGAAGGGTGCGGTCGCTTGGTCACGTGATAGCGTTCATTCCAACCGCTCCCTTATGACCAACAACGCCCCGGCGCACAGTGGACGCAGAGCCCGAAATCGTGGCAGTAAATACAAATAACCTCCGATCGGAATGAAAATTGGTATGCAGGGGTTTTTAAGGTCGCTGATTACGAATCTGAAAGCTAAATTATTGTAAACAAAATGGCCGATCCAATATGGCGGACATGGATGTTAAAAAGGTGTCCGATCTTGACAAAAATTGGTATATGCGGGTTTTTAGGGTCGCTTATTACGAATCCGAAAGCCAAATTATTGTAAACAAAATGGCCGATCCAATATGGCGGACATGAATGTTAAAAAGGTGTCCGATCTTGACAAAAACTGCTATATGTGGGTTTTGAGGGTCGCTCATTACGAATCCGGAAGCCAAATTATTGTAAACAAAATGGCTGATCCAATATGGCGGACAAGTCTGTTAAAAAAAATTTTTAATTTTCAAAAAAACTCCCTCCTGCCGTACCACTCAAAAAAGGATGAAATAATTTACTTATTTAGTATGACGTTTTCGTATACAATGATATATAACTTGCATTAGTTATTTGAATTTTAATTATTATAATTGAATTGAACAAAATTGATATACGCGGGTTGTGAAAGTGACTGATTGCGAATCAGAAAGCCAAACAATAACGTAGCAAAATTATCGTTTAAATTATCCTTTATAATAAGATATAATTCTTTCCTCGTCAAATGTACTCCTTCGTAATGGGACCCTGTAATAAAGACATAAAATTGTATAGAATTTGTGTTGAAGGATCAGATCAAAATTTTAATGAATTTTCATTATTGTAACAAATAAGTAGCCGCAATAATTATTCGTTTTTTTTTTTGAAAAGTACATAAAAAACAACAGTTATGAAAAAAAAATTGAATTTAGACTATTATGAAAGAAGTTATGAGCAAAAAAACATAAACAAATATTTTTTGAACGGGTGACCAAAAACATCTCAAAATGTACCAGAAGCCGATTTTTGATGAGTACATGAAAATATGACAAAATCAAGGGAAAAAAAATTGAACTGTCCGATTTGGCGTGGAATGCCCCATATATACCTATATATATAATAAAAATGTATCAAATATAAATAAAATGTGACGATTCAAATTAATTACTTTAGTATATACTTACATATATATGTATTGTTGTATGTCTACAAAAATAGATATATAAATGATTTACTTGAATTTGTATTTTGTATATACAGGGTGATTCAAAAAAAGTGACCGACCCGCAGTATGCCGATAGCTGAGGTCATTTTAAGCACAATTACTTAGCGGTTTTCCGAAAATCTCAAAAGTTTATTAATGAGATGCAATTAAAGTCAAATAATAAATGACCAATCAGGAGCACATACGCTTCCCGCGCCGGAAGTCGGCAAATGTTCGATGGAAACCGAGACCTCGGTCTGCGGCAACGTCGGACGGGATAGTATAGTAGAATGACGCATGTCATTTGTTCATTCGCATGGGTTTTTTTATGCGCGATCGAAGAAAATAATTGAAAGGTGATGTGCTCGTGATGTGTTCCGAAGTGAAAAAATGGGAATAAAATGTTGATAATACTTTAACCAGATGTAATTATTTATTATGTCTTAACCTTTAAACGTTCCAAATAGTGTTTGTAATTGTGTTTTGTTCTCTGTAAATAAATAATTGTACATTGAAATGTGTGGCACTCTATAACTGTTATCTCTATGATAATAATTAAAATGCAATGAATCTCCTAGGCCATGGTTCATTTAATACAGTATTTAATTATGATAAAAATTATGATGTGTTCATGACACAAATTATAGCGTATAAAAAGTCACAACTAGCGAATGCCTTTCGCCACTAGAAATGAGATATGTAGTAGGTATGCGTGACAAATGTCATATTTCGCACCTGACAATACAACTTGAAGCTTCAAATTATTAACGACAGCTTCATTAATATGAGGAGATGTTTTTACCTTTATAAGAAAAGTTAAGTAACACTTGATACATCGATGCATGGCAGAAGAGACTGCGATGCTACCAAAGGTGCCAAATCTGTCTGAAGCAGCTGCATTAGGACCAGAAGACGCTTCCATCAACATCTATAAGACTTTTCTATTAGACTTTTGTTATAGCTACGCATGACAAAATCAATCGCCCTGCCCTGCCGATGCTGCTTGAGTCTCCAAATTGTTGGTGGTTAGTAAGTATAAGGTGATAGCGAGATGATAGTGAGGTGCGAGGAAAGTGAAAGCAAGGTGAGCGGACGGTGAGAGTGAGGTGAGATGAAGGTGAGCGGACGGTGAGAGTGAGGTGAGATCAAGGTGAGAGGAGGTTGTGATCAAGGAGAGAGTAAGTTAAGACGAAGGGCAATTTTCGGTGTCCCTGTAAATGTAGTAAAAAAAAATCGGTCCAGTTACAAGATGTTATGCCGGTAACACGTAAATACTCGTAGCATATTACGGTTGACGGTATAATATTTTTAAGGGTTATTATTTGGAATCGTTCGCTTATAAGGAGTTGAATCTCGCGTGACTGAGATAAAAACGTCAATTCACGATAACAGAGTTAATGTAAGGTTTATTGTAAACAACGGCAACTTTGCGTTATTGATTACGAAATATAAATAGAAAATTAAGTACAAATTATGCGTTTGCTATGTTCTCGAGTTACCGACGAGGAACCAAACAATCTTGTTTGAATGTACCCTTAGATTTTATTATTTTGGGCCAGTCTGACCTATGGATGAACCGTTCAGGTTGATGTGAAACTTTAGACTCATGTCGGTTCATTATTAAATATCTACGTTTGGCGAAATTGAAAAATTGTTACCGGCATAACATCTTGTAACTGGACCGATTTTTTTTTTACTACATTTACAGGGACACCGAAAATTGCCCTTCGTCTTAACTTACTCTCTCCTTGATCACAACCTCCTCTCACCTTGATCTCACCTCACTCTCACCGTCCGCTCACCTTCATCTCACCTTACTCTCACCGTCCGCTCACCTTGCTTTCACTTTCCTCGCACCTCACTATCATCTCGCTATCACCTTATACTTACTAACCACCAACAATTTGGAGACTCAAGCAGCATCGGCAGGGCAGGGCGATTGATTTTGTCATGCGTAGCTATAACAAAAGTCTAATAGAAAAGTCTTATAGATGTTGATGGAAGCGTCTTCTGGTCCTAATGCAGCTGCTTCAGACAGATTTGGCACCTTTGGTAGCATCGCAGTCTCTTCTGCCATGCATCGATGTATCAAGTGTTACTTAACTTTTCTTATAAAGGTAAAAACATCTCCTCATATTAATGAAGCTGTCGTTAATAATTTGAAGCTTCAAGTTGTATTGTCAGGTGCGAAATATGACATTTGTCACGCATACCTACTACATATCTCATTTCTAGTGGCGAAAGGCATTCGCTAGTTGTGACTTTTTATACGCTATAATTTGTGTCATGAACACATCATAATTTTTATCATAATTAAATACTGTATTAAATGAACCATGGCCTAGGAGATTCATTGCATTTTAATTATTATCATAGAGATAACAGTTATAGAGTGCCACACATTTCAATGTACAATTATTTATTTACAGAGAACAAAACACAATTACAAACACTATTTGGAACGTTTAAAGGTTAAGACATAATAAATAATTACATCTGGTTAAAGTATTATCAACATTTTATTCCCATTTTTTCACTTCGGAACACATCACGAGCACATCACCTTTCAATTATTTTCTTCGATCGCGCATAAAAAAACCCATGCGAATGAACAAATGACATGCGTCATTCTACTATACTATCCCGTCCGACGTTGCCGCAGACCGAGGTCTCGGTTTCCATCGAACATTTGCCGACTTCCGGCGCGGGAAGCGTATGTGCTCCTGATTGGTCATTTATTATTTGACTTTAATTGCATCTCATTAATAAACTTTTGAGATTTTCGGAAAACCGCTAAGTAATTGTGCTTAAAATGACCTCAGCTATCGGCATACTGCGGGTCGGTCACTTTTTTTGAATCACCCTGTATATATGTATATATATATATAAAGGGTGATTTTTTAAGAGCTTGAGAACTTTTTTTTAATAAAAAACGCATAAAATTTGCAAAATCTCATCGGTTCTTTATTTGAAACGTTAGATTGGTCCATGACATTTACTTTTTGAAGATAATTTCATTTAAATGTTGACCGCGGCTGCGTCTTAGGTGGTCCATTCGGAAAGTCCAATTTTGGGCAACTTTTTCGAGCATTTCGGCCGGAATAGCCCGAATTTCTTCGGAAATGTTGTCTTCCAAAACTGGAATAGTTGCTGGCTTATTTCTGTAGACTTTAGACTTGACGTAGCCCCACAAAAAATAGTCTAAAGGCGTCAAATCGCATGATCTTGGTGGCCAACTTACCGGGCCATTTCTTGAGATGAATTGTTCTCCGAAGTTTTCGCTCAAAATGGCCATAGAATCGCGAGCTGTGTGGCATGTAGCGCCATCTTGTTGAAACCACATGTCAACTAAGTTCAGTTCTTCCATTTTTGGCAACAAAAAGTTTGTTAGCATCGAACGATAGCGATCGCCATTCACCGTAACGTTGCGTCCAACAGCATCTTTGAAAAAATACGGTCCAATGATTCCACCAGCGTACAAACCACACCAAACAGTGCATTTTTCGGGATGCATGGGCAGTTCTTGAACGGCTTCTGGTTGCTCTTCACTCCAAATGCGGCAATTTTGCCTATTTACGTAGCCATTCAACCAGAAATGAGCCTCATCGCTGAACAAAATTTGTCGATAAAAAAGCGGATTTTCTGCCAACTTTTCTAGGGCCCATTCACTGAAAATTCGACGTTGTGGCAGATCGTTCGGCTTCAGTTGTTGCAGGAGCTGTATTTTATACGGTTTTACACCAAGATCTTTGCGTAAAATCTTCCATGTCGTCGAATAACACAAACCCAATTGCTGCGAACGGCGACGAATCGACATTTCACGGTCTTCAGCAACACTCTCAGAAACAGACGCAATATTCTCTTCTGTACGCACTGTACGCATTCGTGTGGTTGGTTTAATGTCCAATAAAGTAAACTGAGTGCGAAACTTGGTCACAATCGCATTAATTGTTTGCTCACTTGGTCGATTATGTAGACCATAAATCGGACGTAAATCGCGAAACACTTTTCGAACCGAACACTGATTTTTGTAATAAAATTCAATTATTTGCAAGCGTTGCTCGTTAGTAAGTCTATTCATTATGAAATGTCAAAGCATACTGAGCATCTTTCTCTTTGACACCTTGTCTGAAATCCCGCGTGATCTGTCAAATACTAATGCATGAAAATCCTAACCTCAAAAAAATCACCCTTTATTATATATGGTATATGTATGGATATAGTCCTATTGCTCAAGTAGCAGCTGTTCAATGGCCCCATGGCATGGCGTATGGCGCCGCGCGCGCGTGCACGGTCGGCAACCGCCTGTTTTACGTTGCCAAAAACCATAACAGACAAAGTTAGGCAGCTCTAGGCAGCTAATTCCTGTTAATTTCGCAAGCTTATATAATAAACTAAAGGCCTAGACATTGGCTGTCGCAGAATATGGCAGAAAGTATAACTTTTCGGATAGTTGAAAATATAAGTTTACAAAATTCTTTCACTTTATTTATGCAGTAGTTTATACTACACTTCAATAATTTACATATTTATTTTAAACTCAACCAATGTAAAAATATCTTCTACATACCTCCAGAAGTCGTATCCATGTCTCCGGATTGATTTAAAACACTTCACTTTAAAGTTATCGATTTTATAAGTCACGGTAGTTTTCGCTCGTTCAGCGCGCGATGCGAACACTCGTCTCGAAGGCTAACTTCCAACTGACGCAGCGACGAAGATATACGGTGAAAAAGGTTCCCCTTTTACAATTTAAGAGTCATCGAGCACACGTGACCAACTCAGAATCGAGGGTAGCGCCTTTCGCGGAAAAAATACACATTATAGCTAGCGCCGCTTGTGGCAAGTGTGTCAACCAAAGCATCCAGCGAAAAGTAACAGTTATCGGTATTGCAGGATGTAAGGATTTCAGTGGCGGGCCATGGTACATGTGGGCCCTGGTCGCCCTGATTGATCCTCCAACAAGAGCTGCCAGAAAGCGGCCGCAGCAGTACGACGCACACAAGCGCACGCCCGTGTACGTGTGACCACCCGAGCTCGTGGAGCATCGGACAATAGAAGGAGACAGATATATGACTGTCTGTCTCTTTCGGGCTGCTCGCGCTGCTACTGCTGCTAGTGCTCGGGCTGTCGCGCGATACATTTAACTCCGACTGAGACGAGCGCGTAACGTATGTTAATTTGCGGTCGATGATAATTCGAATCCACGCAGTGACAAATTTTTTTTTCAGTAATTATTGCATTTTACGATTAATTAATTATTGTTATTTTATATTTTACATAATTTTGGTATTTCTTGTTTTAATACGTATGTGATACGGGCCTTGTTATACCTCATAAAAACCGTATCAGTACTATTGCTGCAAAGAATGGACTATAAAATGTAATGGTTGCTTAAAAAATTTGACACAACGAGAACTCGAACTGTCATCGGCCGCGGATGAGAGATATAACGCGCACGCTTCACTGATTATCGTTGTTAAGCTGCATTAGCAAATTAAGATACCCAAATTTGATTGAAAGCTTCTGAAAACTAAAAATATGACAGTTAATCCAACTAACCGCGTTAACGATTGTTGGAAGAGTTACCAAAAGAACGCAAGCCATTTTTAGCCAACGTGTACGTTATTTTCTTCTTTCGTATATATATTTTTTTACAATATATGTGCAGAATGTACATAGAAGCGAAGTTTGCCGAAGTAACGCAGTTGACTTCGTTGTAATGCAGTCCAATACTTGACTGAATTATTATCTTAAATGACCCGACGATAATTGATCGTTCGTTTTAAGTTGTGCTGTTTGCATTTATTTGAAAAGGATAACGGTGAGTCTATATACATTTATCTCTTTTCTCTTGAAAAGTATATTAATAAGCCATTCATAAACATTGAGAATACATTAAATTTCCTTTTGTTTTCAATAAGTTAACAAAAAAGGTTTATCGAGTTTTATGGAATTTTTACTTGATATGTGTCGCTGCAAGATTGTCTTCCACATATCGTCGAAATTAAATTTAGAAATGATCTTTGCAGTAAAATTGAAAGGTAACGCAAATTGCTGTTCTTATTCATTCTTCATCAAAGCCACCAGTACAGTTCTCGTTATGTATGATAGTAACAATATTGAAAAAGGAGATCTATATTCATATTTGACAGTTCAATCCATGGTATTAACTTTACTACAATCTTTCACGTTTATATTGATCAATTTTACAAGTTGCGAATATTTATTGTCTCAGGATCTGCGTATCAAATGAAACATTTAAATTATGTTTTGTTCCAAAGATGTGTAAAGTTTTATCAATAAAAACAGAATTTTCTTCTTTCAGGATCATGAACGACATGTTTATTTTTAACCACATAAAATCCTGTTTTATTACTATTTCACTGAAACAAATTGCAAAATAGTAAAACAATGATCTGAATTATATTGAAAATAAAAGATTAATTTATCCTTTAGGAGCTTCCCTGACAAAAAGAAAAGTAATTACGATAAACAAAAGTGTATGAAGTATATTTTTTCAAAAAATAGTTTTAGAGTCAAATTTCATAAGCCAAAAATCATAAGCTGTTAGGCGTTCTAAAGATAAAACTCAAGCAGGAATATTTCTATTTCAAAAACAAAGTATAATAGAAAAATGTTGCTATCATATCAGTCAAATTTTCCTTCAGGCACCCAGCCACTTTGTAAGCCATTTTTAGAAAAAATACACAGAACAAACATTAAACGTATACCCAAGGAATACCTAAGAAACACTTAACTGTTAAAATTATATTATTTGAAGTCAAAATGATGTCATTTAGACTGCGATGTATTCCTTGGGTATATGCACTGTTGACATAAAGTGTATGGAAATCTATTTAAACAATTAATTCTCCTTGCAGAAGTTGAGTTTTCGTGATTAAGTTGTGCATACTAAAAGTAAGAAAATTCCATAAACATTAAGTTCTACAAAAAATATCGTTACTTGGAAGGAATATATATTAAAAGAGCTTATAGAATATACAATAGGTACTCTAATTTAGAAAATGCAAATGTTTCTCGGTGTACATTGCATTACAGTCTGTGGCATAAAAGCATGGGCAATAGTGATGAGAAATGACAAACAGATTATTATAACATATTTTCACGCCAGTATCTCAATTTAAATATAAATGTATAGAATAACTATTCCGGCTAGTACTTTTTTATGACATTTAGAGATTAGTATTTTTCAGGACTTTGTATATCCACGCACAATAATACTGTTGAAATATATACTTAAAGAATTGTTTCACTTCTAAACCATTTTTTCATGGTTCACACAAGTATCATAAATTATATAATACGTCTTATAAATATTAAAAATATTTCAAGAAAAATGCAAAAAACTGTTCCTAACAAGAAATATCATATTTTTAAATGCAATAATGTGATGAAAAAACTACATGGAACAATTTGTTATATAGCACTTTTTAATTGAACGTTTCTCAAGCGTTTTTTTTAAATAGCTTATTTTAAAATAAATATTTTCCCTCATAAAAGTGAACATTATATGAAATAAAATCAGCAATATTCTTAAAAAAATGATAATTTATAAATGTGATGTTTAATAAATCTTTTTCGACAACTGCTTTGTAAGTAAGAGGAAATTGGAAGAATTCTCTATGTTTATAAACAATTATTGAGATATTTTTAGCGAATAAAATGTATATCGCCATCGTTATTGTTATCCTTTTAAAACGTTAATACGGACACTACGAATACAACAATATACAAATGAACGATAATTGTTGCATTGCCTAGGATATTAAATATTCTATCGACTATTGGACCGCATCACGGAATAAACTCTATTACTTCGACAAACTTCGCTTCAATGGAGAGATGCATGCGACATAATGCACATAAAAAGTATTATGTTTGTTGTTGATGCTGATATGTTGCCAGGGCGCGTTTGTAACGTTCATGTAGTGGTGAGTAAGCATTTTATCAAGACGATACATCGAATATATAATATTATCTGCATGAACAATAGAAGTTGAAGAGTTAATTAAAAGAAGAGGATCCGTTCGCACTGTCGCTTAGCACAACTTACAAGAATCAACGTAGAAATGTGTCATTCATTACTTTTGTATAGATAATTCTTATTATCACCCAATCCGCAATTTGTGCATTGGTGTTTCTTCAAGAAACAAGAGGGAGTAACAATGGAAATTATTTCAATTGAAGCGCCCAAGAAGACTAGCAATTGTAATCATCGCTCCGTGTGGATTTGTCATAAGAAGACGGATAACTACGCAAAAATAAAGACTGCAACAACCTGCACGCAGATTATATGAAATGTAGTTTGCACATACAGTTCATAATGTAAGACAGCGAGGCCAACATCAAGATACATTACAGATACATACATATTGTACGTGAGGATATACACTATTTTTGGTGCGATTTAATTTATTGTAGCACTTTTGTCAAGCAAAACAGCTGCATAATCTCATTGGATGTATGTGACAAGAAAAGAAATAGCATAAGAAAGAACCATAAAGAATTATGCATGTATATCCTACGATAAACTTGCACAAAAATCGCATGCAACGTTATACAAACATCCAAGGAAACAACTTCGAGAAAACATGGAACAACCTTAGGACTACGTGATTGCTATGAAAAGAAGTACGACGTTTCATTCAAGAAATAAGGGACACCCTATTATTGTCATCCATAGACACTCGAATATAACTAAATCGAGCGAAGTGAAGTGTATAGATTTCGTAACGTTTAGTGACATACATTTATGCTAAAAAGATATTGGCTAAAAAGATATTCAATTTTTTCATAAATCAAATGTTTACATATAAAACGAAATATTTGAAATCGCAATCTTCAACTTTTCTCTTAGTTGCAATGCATATCATGCGAAAATGTTTTCAATAAGAATGTGCAATAAACGCTACTTTTTGTAGGAGAAGAATCTCCTATTTCATAATGTGCAGTCTTATGAGGAGAAAGCGTAATTATAAAAACACTAAACAATACAAACTTAGTTTTTAAAAATGCTTTTTGAGAATTGTTAATTTTTTTCATATATGAAAACGTACACAAATATGATATTTCTTGCTGGAAACAGCATTTGAATACATGTATAAAAAAATATTTAAAGCAAAAAAAAATAATTGGCGAAGCACACACATACACCTAAAAACTAGGTATGACGTCCGAGTTGGACCAGTGTGTACATGATTTTTGCAACCGACGTTTCGTGAAGATTTCTTTTTACTTTACTTATTCAGGTTGATCCTAATTCAGATAAAGTGAATTGACATATTCACAAAACGCATCGGATTATAAATCAATAACATGACTTCAACCCACATGTCTAACCTAGTGATGCAACTTATTTACCGCAAAGAAACCACAAATTCACCGCGAAAGTGTTTGATACAAACATAACAAATTTTCTGGAAACCAAAAATAAAAAACTATTTATTTTGCACGGATTATTAAGCGTAATGAATAAATGCATAGTGATACGTGTTAAATAAATTGTATTTCATCTCCGTTGTCTTCAGTCAATTTTATTTATGTAATGTGTTTCGCTAATCTGGTGCTTAATGTCCTGTTATTACTTAAAGTATCATGTTAGATATAGTACGTGAAGTATGAACGCTTTATTCATGTTAGTAATGAGAACTCTATCGTGCTCTTGCATAACTTTCGCATTTCTATGAACTAACGTAAGAAAATATTAAATAATTGTTTGTTTCATTTATTGATACTTGAATATATTCCAGTTCAATGTATATATATACATTACAATTTCCAGCGAACATCAAATAAGAGTAATAGCATCAATGTCATACTTTCCTATTCGATAATGTGATGTTACATATACGTTATAATCACAACGTTATACGTGATACTTATATACGTTATATTTACACTGTTGAGTAGGAAATTAAAAGATTGGTGTTCTATTATTAAAAGAAGAAACCACCACCTTCTCGCGGTTTCCGTCGAGCAACAACATGTACGTCGTACATTTATGCGATATTATAATAACAAACGCATGTATATAATTAAAAAGAACATAACGTTGCTTTCATTTAATTCGTGTTAATAAATTATTAAGTATATTGCCAAACATATATATATACTAAAGAAGAAAATAACGTACACGTTGGCCAAGAGTGGATTGCGTTCTTTTGGTAATTCTTCCAACAATCGTTAACGCGGTTGGTTGGATTAACTGTTATATTTTTAGTTTTCAGAAGCTTTGAATCAAATTTGTGTATCTTAATTTGCTAATGCAGCTTAACAACGATAATCAGTGAAGCGTGCGCGTTATATCTCTCATCCGCGGCCGATGACAGTTCGAGTTCTCGTTGTGTCAATTTTTTTAAGCAACCATTACATTTTATAGTCCATTCTTTGCAGCAATAGTACTGATACGGTTTTTATGAGGTATAACATGGCCCGTATCACATACGTAATAAAACAAGAAATAGCAAAATTATGTAAAATATAAAATAACAATAATTAATTAATCGTAAAATGCAATAATTAGTGAAAAAAAAATTTGTCACTGCGTGGATTCGAATTATCATCGACCGCAAATTAACATACGTTACGCGCTCGTCTCAGTCAGAGTTAAATGTATCGCGCGACAGCCCGAGCACTAGCAGCAGAAGCAGCGCGAGCAGCCCGAGTCGAGCGAGAGCGAAAGAGACAGACAGTCATATATCTGTCTCCTTCTATTGTCCGATTCTTCACGAGCTCGGGCGGTCACACGTACACGGGGGTGCGCTTGTGTGCGTTGTGCTGCTGCGGCCGCTTTCTGGCAGCTCTGCCTCCAACTCCCAAGTATCGTTGGTTCTGCGCCGAGTCGTATCCCACCGATCCATGTGGCCGGGTACAGTAAATAAACTTTCAATCGAGAAACCAACATAGATTCTACAGCAACATTGAGTCAGAATAAAAAAATGTGTTGTCTCGGGGCCCGCTTTACGCTTATGCCTTCACGCCCGCTTATCCGCTTATACCGACAACCGTGAATCGCGAATCTACCGTCAGGAGCTGGAACTAACAATTAGATAGCATAGACTGCAATATGGCCGCGAACACGACTTTGACATATCCGTTCGTACTTCTCGGATTATCGCTTGGATTTGCAATGAAACAAGTTAGAATTTTTTTGTTTAAGTGCAGTGCAGTGGTAAGATTTGCGGTCTGGTCCAGTGAAGTGTAGCAGATATGCGTGAAAATTGTAGTTAAATGAATTAATGAGTTCGCGAGAAAAGCGTCATGGCTAACGACAGCTGCCACGAATTTTCGATAATTTATTGTGTCTATGCGAAAAAAATTGCATGGAGAGACGGACCAGACCGCAAATCATAATAAATGAAAGAATTCATTTTTAATGTTTTTTTATATAATACTATTGTATTTTCGACGAAATCCGAAAACTACGAAATCGTAGTTTGCTATTTGGCCAATTGGCGCTTCGTATGCCCTCGCTCGATGACTCTTAACGCAGCCATTAGTCCTCTACCTGACTGCCTGCTCAAATATCCCGATTGTAAAAATTTTTTTCTGACTTTTCTGCCACGATTTCGGGCTCTGCGTCTACTGTGCGGCGGCGACTAGCCGAACCTGGGGGTATGCCACCGGTGTGGTCTTGCTCCAATAAATGATTGCAATGACGTATTTCCTGTAAGATGAAATAGTTTTCAAATGATATAGATTTCTTTTCAAAACTTTTGATGTTCACGTACTATTTTGACCATTCAACTAGGCATGTTTATGAAACCCAGTCACTAAAACCCTGGTAATGGAGAGATTTCAGTTGCGTGGTCTAATTATAAAGGATCTTTGTTGCGACTGGAAAAATTGCGTATATTCAGAATTATAAAATATACGGTTTATAAATATCTCATATGGCGAAGGATTATTCGTTTAGCCTGATGCAAACCCGTGTACATGATTGAACTTATCAATTAAATATTAATGCCTTCGCGAGGTATACTTCACACGTTATTATAAAATATATTCGATTCAGTACTGGATGCGCACACGTAGATCAACGGACATGGCTGCTGAGTGACTGGGATGAGGAGTGTGCTCATTATAGCGACTAGCCTCGCGAAGGCGAGAGATACAGGAATATAGAGCATAGGGATCTACGGGCGACTCGTGTAGAATCATGCAGAGCGGGTGTGCGCGCGGCTATCGGTAAATCATGTACGCTGACAATTAAATACCATCATCTGGTCTGTGAAGGGAACCATTGATATCGTTTGCTCGCCAGGGCGGCCAAATGGGTCGTTATACTATATAATTTAAATTCGAATAATCGAAAAACAACTTCTAATTTTGATGAGATCTATCATTTAAGAAAAAAGGAAAAAACTTCTCTCAGCATGTAATAAAAATGTAACTTTTGGATACGGTTTGACAAATCGTACTATTATAAGTAAGGCTTTGTCTCCAGTATATAAATCGACAAGTGTCATAAAGCGATGGGCGAATGGCAATTGGGACTGATTTTTGGACACATTTTTGGGACTGCAAGTTAAAAGAGTTAAGATAATTAAATGAAATGTATTTGTAATAATTTTGATCATGATCGATTGACGTGTTTTTAAAAGAATGTATTGTCAAGTACACACTGCTTATTAATTACACTGAGTGGAAAGTGACGGGTATATAGTGTAACGGTATTTTTACGTTAACATCAATTTTGTCTTCCGAGGGGAAGAATTCGGGCTCGAATACGAAGATAATTAGTTATAGACTTCTGTAGGAGGTATAAGTAGGGTTTATTCAATAATTAACATAGAATTATGCAGTGTTCGGATTTTTGGTGCCGGTAGCCGTACAATTAATTTGTGACGTATAATCGCTCTGAAGGTTCCGTGCTCTTCTTTATCTGCGATGATATCGGATTTTGACTTATGCGCTCCTTGGGTCAGCGATGAATGTCCCAACTAGGCGTAATCAAGCTCGTCCGTCTTGATCTTTGCCCTCCTGGCTCCTGATGCGCGGTCCGCTGAGCTCGATGAGCTGTTGCTGGCGCGTCGGTCAGCTGGTATAGACGCCGAGTCTGTGTCCGTGTCCGCGTTATTTCTTAATTAATCGAAATTCTTTGTTTTTTAACTTGTTTCGCGTCCGAGTTCTTTGTTTGTCGTGTCCGTGCCGTTCTCGTGGATCTAAAGTGTGTTTTTTCGTGGTCATATCGTTCTTAAGTCGCGAGTGATGATTTTCCTATGGTGTGATATGACAGAGATATTTATTTTTCTGTATTTTTTTATTATTGATGATTTCTGTGGTGGATCTCTCGACAATCTTCGGTGCTGATCTTGGACGTTCCTGATATGCTTCTGTCTTGGTGAGTTGGTCTTTTATTTTGTCTTTTTCTTATCCCTTATGTCTTGTTGGGTGTTGTCGTTCCCATCCGACGCGCTTGACAAGGCTAATAAATTTGTTTCTCTCCCAATTATTTCTCTATTGATCCGAAAATTCTCAAACGACTTTTCCTAGGTCTGGTTAGATAATGACCTCCTAATTCCACTTATTAATTAATTTTCCTACTTTTTTTTTTATAATTCTACTCCATAAATCTATCCCTTCTTGTTGCGTAGACTTATTACATATTTTAAGTCTATCGTACCATGCCTGTGTGTTATAATCTCCTTAAATATTATTTATTATTCTACCTCCTTTCTCTGTGTTGTACCACTATTTCTTCCACCCAGCTTTATCCTTCAACCTCTTGGTGTCACTAATAAGTTTTTGTCACATTTGTCGATGCGCTGCGCTAACAATTCTCCTTACAGACTATTCTTACTTACTGCTAATTATCCAATTTAAACTTCCTTATGCTATTTTCTTAAGTCTCCTAGATTAAACCCTACTCATCTAGTTTAATGCCTCCCACTTTGTATTCTCAATTTGTTTTTTAGAATATTTTCTGTTTTTGCTCGGTCCAATGTTGTTCGGTAGCAATCTTTTTATTGGTTCCTCCCCTGACTTTCACTGTATTCTTTTATTTGTCAATGTTCTAACAAGTTTGCTGGGCTAACTCACACCCTTTTTTCTTAAAATTCTTGGATTTAATATGAATAGGAATATTTTTACTTTAGCGCACAAGCGAGTTCTGACTGGGTCGACAGTTAAAATGAATAAGAAGAATTCTCTCTGTTCGAAGCTGTCTTGTATACCTTTTTCCATCCTTTCCCACTCTCTGATTTTTAACTCCTCTTATTACAATATTTCATACGATTTTGTCTGTTTCAGTTGCCCTGCCACCGTGCCCTGCCATTCCCCACACCGCTCGAAAGAGGTCAGCTGGTCGCTGACCCGCCGTTTTTCGGCAGTGAGGAAACATTCCGGATACGTCACGTCTTGCGGTGACTCACCACAGCTTTAGTACCTAAAATATCGGATTTTATTCTATCAATTCTCCTACCATGTATAATGAATTTTTCCTATCTTATGAAATAAATGGATTTTTCAATCAAATGTTCGATTTTTATTTAATTATCTCCTCTTGATAAGTGACTACGTCATAATAGACAGTATAAATTATAAACTGAAATCTAAAACTATTAACGAAAATAACAATAAGAACTAAATTTATATAAGGATATATAACTAAATAAAAAAAAAATGAGCGAGTCTGCTAGTACTCGAGATATTGATGTGTAAACATCTTGTGGCGAGAAAATGCGGAACGAAAGTGTGTTGAGGATTTGTGCACAAGGCGGATTTTATTCAAAAAAATAATTCCAATTGAATTCAATTTTAATGTGTTTGCAAATTTTTTATTCATTTAAAATCGCTGTACTTGAGACGATCGGCTTATGATAACTAAAATACGATACATATACACTCGATTCTAAATAATCGAGAAATCTTTGAAAAACGGCGTCAATTACAGTTCCAGATTGTGTTGTAGCTACGTTTCTATTACTATTTATCTCTAGCTGAAACGTATCTTTTAAAAACGTTATCAAAGGGTCGGCTTTCGGAGTATTAAAATTAACATTACAATCACCACTCAGAATCATGGGCATTAGGTAATAGTCCTTGTTCAAAAGTGCTGTACCACCTACACTGAACGGCAGTAGTACAAAATGAATAAAATCAATTATACTCTGAACTGATTGATTTGGCGTGATGTAGACAACGACTGAAAGAATCGTTTGTCCACTTAAGTGAGACGGCATGCAGCTGCACAAATATCGCTAGTATCTCGTACTGCTACTCCTATTCCTGTTATTTGGCGATAGTTAATGTCCATGTTTGGTGTGACAACGTGCGAACTGTTCTGATTTTTATAAATCGCTACCCCAGCCGAACGTCTCTCCTGTCGTTTAAATTTAACGCAGCAGTCAAAGTTTGGAATGTCAACGTCTTCTTCTTCGCCAAGCCACATTTCAGAGAGCATGAGCACAGTGCAGTTTTGAGGTACTTCTTCATGAAGATCGTTAGAATGTGCTCGTAAACTCTGGCAATTGAAATTGTAGAATGATGTTTTATCTTTGATGAAATTCACTATTATTTCTTGACCCGTACGTAATGGATTTTAATTGAGGCACTCAAATTCTATTCATAGAGCAGCCGTTAAATTGGCATCTCGAACTCCATAATAAAATACCGGATCATTAGTCGGTGACATTATGAACAATCCATCTACACTGGTGACTCGCCCTTTCTCGTATGCATATACAATTTAATCAAATGTGCCACCCTGCGATTTATGAAGTGTCATGGCACAGGCAGGGGTGAGAGGAAAATAATTCTGTTTTGCAGTGATAGTTTTGTTATTGTTCAGGTGAATTGTTGAAGTTCGTCGAGCAATTGGTACAAGTCTTGCGTGTATGTTCTTATCTTGCATGTATTTTGCTGCGATTTGTCTAGCCTTTTGTCCTATCCTTGGATTACCCGCAAATTTCATCCAGAGTCTTTTTACATCTCCTTCTTTAAATATTTCGTCTGCAGTCGCATTTTCGATTTGCTCAACAAATGCTAAGGTTCGATATGTCCCATTTGACAATCCGTCAGCAACGTTGATATTAGTCGTGATTAAATACGGCTGGCCGACGACAAGTGTGAGCACATAGGGAAAGCCTCCTGTATCAATCAGCGACATTTTATGCAACTTTTGTCGTACAAATGCAAGTTGTTCAGCATCATGACCTCCAGAAAAAACGTCATGAGAAATGGAAACGATTTTTTCCGGCGCCAAACGAAGTAAAGTGTTATTGTATTCATCGACGTCTCGATTTCTTAAAAACAGTCTAACTCCATCGGGGCATCGCTCGTTTGCTTCTGCGCTGCTGAAAAATCGAGACTTGATTAGTCTCTGTTCGTTCTCCTGTAATTTTTCTCCGTTGCCGATTTTCGTAAGTACGCTCGAGAATTCCTCATTTGATTGACGCATAACTTGATTAAGTTGGTAGAATTTTAACCCTCGCCCGAGTGTCGGGCCTGCAATACTTGCTTTGATCTGTTGAAAAATAGGCGTTGCACGAACAGGCGGCGGCTGTCTCAAGTCTCCTATCAAAAAAACTTCTATTCCACCAAAGTTTTTCTTGAACTCTCCTGATATGTGCTTTAAGCGAGCATCGACTTGTTGTAATAGTTCCGCTGACATCATGCTTATTTCGTCGATAATAATGCAGCGAAAATACTTGAAGAATGTTCGAAACTGTTGAACAACTTCATTTGAAAGAGACAAATTTTTTCCAATAGAAATTTTCAGAGTAGTGTGAATAGTCAAGCCGTCAATGGCTACTGCGGTTTTGCCGGTCGATGCACATGTGAGACATGTGTTGGTGTAGCTACCCGTGTCCGAGAAGCGATTGTAAATGTCCATTAGTAACTTAATTACAAACGTTCTACCATAACCTGCAGGTCCCGTAAGGAATATATGAAGTGGCTCACCACTATCTCGATCGAGAAGGGTACTGATGACATGCATCATAAGGCTTTTTTGTTGACTGTTAGCCATGCGCATAAGATTATTAAATTCTGCCTTTGGCATGAGGTTCTCTCGTTTCTTAACAACAGGGCCAAGACAACTGAGTAAAGCTAACCTCATATCTTCATTCATTTCGGCATTTGCATAAGCATATAATTCAGCAAATGGATCAGCTTCCGCAATGCGTGTGGCAAGCAAATCAGCCATAGCATTGTCAATATCAGGTTCTTCTAGAGCAATACACATTTGTTTACAAATTTCCATCGTCTTGGCTATATCTAATTCTGACTCGAACTCTGTCCTCCGTTGTAAAATGATCACCTCCATTTCATCATATAGCTGCACAAATTTTCTCTCCGCTAGAATCTCCGTTTCTTCATGACGGAAAGGCAGATGCAGAGTTACCATTTTGCGCTTGTACTCGTCAGCCTCAGCGACCATATCGTAATTACGATAGCGAAGTATTCGGGGACCTGTTTTACGTCGTTTCCATTGGTTATTATCACTAATCGTGTAATATGCGGCAGCCTGTGCCAAAGTAAGTTGTTGAAGATCGAGTGGCCGCTTTTCGTATCTTTCAAACCAATTTGTTTTCCAGACATCGGTTGAATTACTGTCAATCTCTTCATTATCCAATCGTTCCGTTGTTTTCCTTACCCGTTGTCGTTCGATTGGCCAAACTGTTGGTAGATAAAGGACTACGGTCGAACTGTATGACATTGGCAGTCGTAACAAATACCAAGCGGCTTCTTGACTCGTCATTTCAACAGCGTTAAGTATGTTAATACTGAGCTTTCGTGTGATCTCCGTGAAATCAAACTCTGGATGTTCATCCATCGTTTTGATAATCTCACGTTGAAGATTACTTATACCACGATTAGTCTTATTTATGTACTCAACAACGTATGCGGCACACGAGTATTCCTCAGTTATATATTGAAAATCAGTGTTCGACCCAAGGACGTTTAAAATGAATGGATTAAACGGATTGATCCATTTCTCTGTGGTTTGCCGTTTGATAAAACAGACCTTAGGTCTGTTAATTCCCGCTCGCAATACATCCAAGTAAAAAATCATCCGAAGTAATATTGTGCTCTTGGAAGAAATGTTCAATATCTCTATAGTCGTTCTCTTCAAGTGACTTCCACATCCGTTTGTATAATTTTGCAAGCGAATGGTGCTTCGAAACGACATTGTTGTGCTCGAGCGCTACGTATTTTTTTGTAACAAGTAAACGTATGTTTGTGGGTTTGAAGTTTCGTGTGTCCGGAAGTGTTTTCTGGTGAGACGGATATTAACCGATCTAATAAATTTACAGTTGCTGACATATCTGAACCAACGGCATTTACAGGTGCATTATTTAACCATATCAGTAGATGAGCATGAGGGCTGCCACGATGTTGAAACTCGATACGCTTGAAGTAATGAAAAACATAATTGTCACCGAATGGACTATATCGTTTCGATTGAACAATCCCCATTATAGTATCGACGAGTTTGTTAAAATGGATGGCACATATCACGGGGTCCTCGTTGATTAATGTAGCTTTAACATTTTAATGAAGTCTTCGAATTGCCTCATCATCAATTTCAGCACCATTATTTCGAATTTTATACAGCAATTTGAGTAGTTTTGGTCATCCAATTTCCTTAGCACTCATTGTAAGAAAGAATGTTGGCTTACCAAATTGTCGAATCATCGCGAACAGGTCTTTCTTACGTGAAGCCCAGTGATACGCTGAGTTGGGGATATGGCGTAAAAATGCGAGATTCTCTTCAATACATCCGTGTACGTATTCTTCTGATTCTATCTGTGCTCTTGTCACAATATTATTTTTGCCAATGAACTTAAAAGACATTTGAAGTGAATCACGAGTGTGGATTCGCATAATTTTCATGGCCATATATAGCAAATGAGTAGATTATACGCCTCGACGATCAGCCCTGCGTAACTCGCTTGTTGCCATCATGAATGGAGTCACTCGAAGTTCTTCTTTGAAAGTTCCGAATTGGACGAGATAGATGGACGGAAACGATAATTCTTCACAATGTTCATCAAAGAGAATGCATTTTGGTATGATGTTTTCTCCGGGAGCAATACGAAGATACTTTTCTTCATTCCAAAGCAAGGACTGCTGTTGAGCTGTTAAACTTTCTTCGATGCGGATCTCTTCTCTCACCTCATCATGACTCGGTTGGTCTGCGGCTGATGTTTGCTGTTCGTCAGTTGAAAAGAACGCGTTATTAACTGTGTTTGAGAAATCCGTCCGATGGTGTTGTTTGACAGATCTTGAACCTGCGAATATATTGGAAAAATATGAGACTTCTTTAGGCGCGGTAGGGCAGTAAATTCGTTCGAACCGGACGACGAAAATGGGAGACTCCGTGAGGGGAAGCCCTTCCCCTCTAACAAGCAGCTGTGAGGGAAGAGTGGGAGCGCCTACCCTCTCTCGACAGAGGTAGTAGAAGCGACTCTCCCACTTCATCATACATACTCTACGCGCATGCGCAGTGTGTAGTGTGTGTATACGTGCCATGAGTCCCCTTTCTCCGACCCCAACTAGCAGTTGCGTAAGTACGTAGTTGCAGTTGCAATTAGTACGTAGCGTAAGGAACTTGTAGACGCTTGCGTATTAGACTAAATACGCGTGAATTTCCATCAGTTAATAATTTCTGTTTTGAGACAAGTGAAATAAAGAATAAGTGAAATGAAGAAAAAGACAAGCGCGGAAAAAAAGCGAACCCTTAGGCAACGACAAAAAGCAAATAAACCACTGGAAAGAGCGCCAAAAACTCGTGCAGAAAACGACAAAGAGTATCGAGCCAAGCGGAAGGCGTTAAAAGAAAACGGTGGACAACATAACCTGCAATCGACTTCAAATATACTGGATGCATCGATGGGTGACGATACAGTAAGTGATATAGAGGATTGAAATGCCACTGACTCAGGAGTAGCGTCTACAAGTGAAAATACACGTGGTATGAGAGATCAACGGAATGAACCTGATACAATGGAGCCATCAACATCTGGAAATATACCTACAAAGAAGATTACGGCAAAATCCCAATGATTATGGGTGGTGATTTCAACATCAACTTCAACTCAGACGAAGCTGTACCTTTGATAAAATTTTTGGATGACAAATTCAACTTACTATTGAACACTGACAGAACTCAGTCTCCAACCAGATCAGGCCCTACCATCGACGCAGTATTCTCTCGTGATTTAGAAAATATTCGATATTAGAAAATTTACAGTCGAAATTATTTGTATCTTACTTCAGCTATCATAAACCCATTATTTCTGTATTAGTTTCTGATTTAATGGAAATTGAGTAATAAAATTTTAAAAAATTGAATATAATCAAGAGCGATTTTCATTAATTGAATCCCACATAACCATATCCTAATCCTAAAAATAAACAATAATCGACAATAAATACAACAAGTAATGCATAAAATGAACTTCATCTCTAACCTAAGTAGTTTCGCTTCTAACGCGTGGCGTTCAACGCACCCTTTTTATTTAAACAATTAAAATATGTCACCATGATGTGAACCACATTCGTGGGTCTAGCGTTCATTGTGAACCCATAGACACTGCCGAGATGCGTCACACGCTTCGACTGGCGTGTATATATAACATTTATTTGAAGGAATCATCGACGGTATCAAAGTTGTACGATGAAGCTTGCTCCTCTTTTTTATTCTCCTCTTCGTAGGCCGTACCATACATCTTTGTACGTTTCTTCCTTAAACGGGTGCTCTCGATGCCAATTTTTTATTTAGCAAGCCTGACGCATCACACCGTGCAATTTTTTGCACTGTGTGATAAAGATGTATCGTTTATTACTGCATGTTTAAAGTATTTACGACTCCCCCCCCACCATAAATGGTGTGCGAAGACGGGAAGGAAGTACATTTATACTCCAACAAAAAGTTGTTAAATAAATAAAAATATATAAAGCAGGTATTGCCAAGTACATATTCTTGTCGTATTATAAATCCGAATAAAGCGTTGTCAAATAAATAATGTGGCTATTGTCAAGTACATGTACTTTTATTATTATTAATCAAACCTAGTGAACATTTTTCTATGAAAAAATCTATGGAATTTCCAACAAAAAGTTCCATGAATATTGAAAAAAAAACTAGAATGAAAGTTTGTATAAAACAAACGATAGAAAAGTTTGAAAAAAATTTTTAATACTTTGCGCAATGTAGGATCAGACATATGTTTTCAATTTACAGTCAGTCGCACCAAGTGATTTTTACTTTATTTTTAAATGTTATTAAATTTGTTTCATACAAATTTTCATTGCAGTTTTTTTATCAATTCGTATGGCACTTTTTACTGTGACAGGTTATTTTTGGTTACCTGTCACAAAGTCGGACGGAGTGGAACTGATAGGTGTTGACTTTCTCGTTCGGCCAAGAGTGCTTCCCGAGGTAATCCAACAGGGCACTTATTTGGCGTGCGGTTAGAATAAAATTAATTTCGTGTTTTTTGTTAATGATTACTCCCGAGCGGGCAGCGTCCTTGTCGGCGCATTTTGATCATCAACGCAGAGAACGACGGCGAGATCAGTAAGGAAACTGTTTTATCGACGGTAGGAAAGATCTTGAGTCGGCGGCATTCGAATTCTCGCTGCGCTGCCGAGTCTCTTTCGCTTTATGCTGCTACTACGTCCGAGGCACCTAGGCTCTCACTAGTGCCGTTATCGGCTCGCATATTTACTCGTGCGCAAATATCGTCAGAAGCTTATGAATTTTATGGGTGGCCTAGATCCGGAGAGTTAGTCGGCTCGAGCAAGGAGAGTTAACATATTATCGGGGGCTCTTGCGTCGCATATCTTAAAACGAGAACATTTTCACCGTGTCCGCTCCCGTGTCTGTCACACGAAAACCGACACCTGCCCACCGCAATTCTGAACCACTGCGAGATTGTTTCTCGAGAGGCTCCCGTTACTGCAACCTTCCGGTAAGGTTGTCGTTCGTCCCTGGTTTGAGTATGGGAGTTAGCTCCGTTATTTTTGGTTCGAAAACCCGAGCGATATTACCGTGACGGCACGCTATCGTGCCGGAAATTTGACGTTTCTTGGTGTAGCGGTCAAACAGCTACCGCCCGGTATTCAGATTTTGCAATAAATCGCTTCACGAAAATTACAGAATCGTCGAAGGGGTTCCATTGCGGTGTTATTTAAATATTTTATGATTGCGAAATTTGAGCACGTTAGAGTTCACAAATGTGGTGTGGGTGTGATTTAAAATAAGAGCGCTATGGTTTGCAAAAACTGTGCGTCGATGACTTTGAAAATATCGGTGAGAGAGTCACGTTCTTGTTTGAATTCTTGGCTGTATTATGTTGTATTTCTGAGTCGAATTGATCGTGACTAGAGTGTGTGTTAGAAGCGAGAATTATTCTTGTTATTTAGATGCCTGTTTCCATCTTATTCATTCTGTTTCATTTATTTACTTATCGTATTTTAAGTTTGACGATTGTTTTAATTCTTGGACATGGTTTATTTATTATATTTCATGTTTGACTGTTATTCATGTTTGATCCTGATTTTTCATATTTTAGTTATTTCCATTTTTGATTCTTGACTGTGACTTATTATATTTTATCTTTTGGCGTGAACCGGGCAGACCGGATAGGGCGAGTAATTGTATGTGTGAAGAGCATCTAGTGTTTTATTGTTGTCATCAGTCAGGAAATTTTTTTTATTATTATTGTTAAGGAACATAGACTGAACGGGCATTTCGCATGTTACAATTTGTCGCTTGCCGACCGTGCTTCCAAGAGTGGCAACTTGGGTCTGGGTTAATCTTATCGAAGTTAATAAATTGATTATTTTGCTTTCGATTCCATAAATACCGTGTTGAGATTTTTCTTTGTGAGATACCTCTGACTGACCTATCCCCACTAACATTCACCAAGGCTGAGGCGAAGACGTGCCGGCCGCGTGTATTCCGAGTGCAAATTAAATTTGTGTTGTGAAATAATTGATTTCACAGGACTGGCGCCTAGCACGTGAGTACGCGGGCTTTTGTGACCATTCGCAAGGACTTGGGTGATATATTTGGGAAGTACGGTTATAATATATTGTGACAGGGTATTTTTGGCGCCAATCACAAAGGAAGACATCGCGTTGGCGGGCACAGGTGGTGTTTCTTCTCTACTCCCCCGAGGCGATCCAACAGGGCATTTTATAGCGTGTCGACTTAGAACTAATGTCGCATGGTTTTTCGTTGGTGTATTGGGTCTGGGAAAAAGTTCGTGGCGTTTTTTTTAGTAAAATTCAACTGGTTTTCTTATAGTCTGAAAATTAATAAATTTAAACCAAATATACTCCATTATTATCGACAATATTTCGCCATCTTTCGGGTAGAGCCATGAAGCCATCGGTGAAGAACTTCTGTGGTTTCTGGTTGAAAAACTGAATCAAGTGGTTTTCACAGGCTTCTTTTCAAAGCAGCTCAATTCCATTGAGAGAGTTTTGCAGAGATCGGAATAAGTGATAGTCAGAGGTTGCTTTGTCTGGACTATACGGTGGATGCATAAAAACTTCCTAACCAAGCTCTCGCAATTTTTGACGGGTCATCAAAAAAGTGTGTGGTCGGCCGTTGTCATGATGGAAGACACCACCTTTCCTATTAATCAATTCCGGCCGTTTTCTTTTAATTGCTTGGCGTAATCTTTCTAGTTGACCACAGTAGAGTTGAGAATCAATCGTCTGACCAACTGGAAGTAGCTCATGGTGGACGATTCCCTTCCAGTCCCACCACAAATACAGCATCACCTTTTTCGCCGTCAATCCTGGCTTCGCGTACGCTTGTGACGGCTCACGATCCCTTGTCCACGATCGTTGACGCTTCCGATTGTCGGACAAGATCCATTTTTCATCAACGGTTATGACACATTTCAGGAATGGCTCGATTTCATTGCGTTTCCGCAGCGCATCGCTGATGTTAACTCGGTCTATCATGATTTTCATGCTCAACTCATGAGGAACCCATACATCGAGCTTCTTTTTGTAGCCAGCTTTGTGTAAATGGTTCAAAACAGTTTTGTGGTCAATGCCTAGCTCCATACCAATATCGACACTGCTGATATGCTTATCTTGCTGGACTTTTTCAAGAATTTCAACAGCTTTTTCAGTGATCGGACGACCAGAGCGTGACTCATCTTTCACATCAAAATTACCAGAACGAAAGCAAGCGAACCATTTCCGCGCAGCAGATTTTGATAAAGTACCTTCACCGTACATAGCACAACAATATACCATCACGACAATATCGCTCGGATTTTCTCACCAAAAATGAAGCTAACTTCCCCCACTCAAGCCAGAGACGAACGACGGCCATACCGGAGGTTTGCAGTAACGGCAGCCTCTCGAAAAGAAATCTCGCAGTGGTCCAGAATCGAGGTTGGCAGGTGTCGGTTCTCGTAGGACAGATATGACGGCGGACACGATGGTAACTTCTTGTTCCTTCGATACGCAACGCAAAAGTCCCCGAAAATACGTTGACTCTCGTCCTTCGAGATGACCAACCCCCACGCTCAAGAGCTTGGCTACCAGTACAATTTAGGGTAAACAGCCCAGTGGTACTTGTCCGCGACTTAAACTGAATGACAGTCACCAGTACCAGCGGGAGCATACATTCCTCGAGCATGGCAACAGCATGCCGCATCATAGACTTGGCAGCATAGAAAATATCGAATGCTGCCGAGGATGGTTGGAACTTCTGGTCCAGACGAGATAATGCTGGGATGGTCCCAAACGTGATCTTCCAAACCAGAGCGCTAAGGTCATCATCAGTGCCGGGACCTCCCGGCTCGGAGATTTGGATTCGGAGGCTCGAGATATTTACTTCGGTCGATAAACAAGTCCCCGTCTTTAGTCGCTCTGTTGGCCTCTATGTTGTCGCTAAGATGGCAGTGATAAGGTTGCCACATGCTCGGGAGTAAAATATTGGGCCTGGGAAAAAGTTCGTGGCGTTGTTCCCGATAGATGGCATCAATTGCAAATAAGTCAGGAAACACAGATCGCAGCGACAAAACCAAACGCTCGTTGGAAAGGTGACACTTCGAGCTTTACTTTAAGTGTATAAACATCGAAATTAGTGCAATGGTTAGAAAGTTGTTTGCGTTTGAAAATGGAGAAAAGTAATGGAAAATTGCGCTATATTTTGCAATATTATTACGACAAAGGGAAGAACGCTGCGCCGGCATGTGGAGAAATTTGTGCTGTGTATGGTGAAGGTACTTTATCAAAATCTGCTGCGCGGAAATGGTTCGCTCTTTTTCGTTCTGGTCATTTTTATATGAAAGATGAGTCACGCTCTGGTCGTCCAATCGCTGAAAAAGCTGATGAAATTCTTGAAAAAGTCCAGCAAGATAAACATATCAGCAGTGTCGATATTGGTATGGAGCTAGGCATTGACCACATAACTGTTTTGAACCATTTACACAAAGCTTACTACAAACAGAACCTCGATGTATGGGTTCTTCACGAGTTGAGCGCGAAAAACATGATAGACCGAATTAACATCTGCGATGCGCTGCTGAAACGCAATGAAATCGAGCCATTTCTAAAACGTGTCATAACCGGTAATGAAAAGATCACGTACGACAATCGGAAGCGTCAAAGATCGTGGACAAGGAATGGTGAGCCGTAACAAGCGTTCGCAAAACCAGGATTAAGGGCAAAAAAGGTGATGGTGCGTGTGTGTGGTGGGACTGGAAGGGAATCGTCCACCACGAGCTACTTCCAGTTGGTCAGACGATTGATTCTCAACTCTACTGTGGACAACTAGAGAGATTACGCCAAGCAATTGAAAGGAAACGGCCCGAATTGATTAATAGGAAACGTGTTGTCTTCCATCATGACAACACCCGACCAAACACTTCTTTGATGACCCGTCGAAAATTGCGATAGCTTGGTTGGGAAGTTTTGATGCATCCACCGTGTAATCCAGACATAGCACCCTCTGACTATTACTTATTCCGATCTCTGCAGAACTCTCTCAATGGAGTTAAGCTGCTTTCAAAAGAAGCCTGTGAAAACCGCTCGATTCAGTTTTTCAACCAGAAACCACAGAAGTTCTTAACCGATCGCATCATGGCTCTACCCGAAAAATGGCGAAACATGGTCGATTATAATGGAGCATATTTGATTTGAATAAATTCATTTTTACACTATAAGAAATCCAGTTGAATTTTATTAAAAAAAACGCCACGAACTTTTTCCCAGACCCAATATATATTGAAACGTTTAGCGATTTTTGCGCGCTCGATCGCTTTTTTTCTTTTGTTTCGTTCTATGTTTATGCGCATATGTATGACTATGTTGCGGCTAAATCGCGTAGTATGTGTGTTTTTCCGAAAAAGGTCCTGTCTTATACCACTTGAGATTGGGATTTAGGGCTCGGAAGAGGTTCGTGCTCTGGGCTGGATCGGCGGATTGGTTCGGAAATCTTTGTAATTGATGCTTATCTTGGTGTTTGTTTTACTTGTGTCCTTTTTGTTTGTTTGTGGAGCGACCTCAGTCTGGGTTTTATTGATTTTGCATGTATCCATGGTGGACCCGCGTTACATTACCCTTTCATCATCAGTCTTCTTAGTTTTGAGGGTAATTCTTTAATTGTATTGTGCTTAAGTCACTTATTGATTTTATAGTGTTGTGTGGAATTTGGAGGGATTGTCCTAGGTTGGTGGTATTACGAATATTAATTTTGACTCAATTGATAGAAAAAACCTTTGTCGCTTCTGCTTTACGCGAGTTTCTTAAAGTTACGTATGCGGAATAACTTTCGGTATAGTTCAGGTTTGATTTTATTATTCATACGACAAAATGGTACCGTGCGTACCGAGCTTTACACTCAATTTACTAAGACAGGGGTTATCGCGCTTGTTTTTATGCGATTATCTTAAGACTACGTATGTGGAATAAATTCCAGTTTTTTCGGATTTTTGACTCTATTATGCGTACGATGATGTGGTACCGTGCGTACGGAGCTTAACACTCAATTTGCTAGTATAGGGTTATCGCGCTTGTATTTATGCGATTTGCGAGGCGATTTCGTCTTACTATCTAACCGCTTTCGCTTATCCTCATACGTTCCTTTGGTCTGCTTTTGGTGTTTTCTGTGATTGTTTGTGTGAGTTAGATATGTTGGGTTGTTTGGTATTTTAATTCTAGTTCGTAGCGGATCGCTCTAATTGCGTTCCATTACATCGCCCTTCCAAATAATTAATACACAATTGGTGTGATTTAATTTTTATTTGTTATTTCTATATTTGTTTATTATTATTTATATATATATTTTTTCTGTTCGTTGTTATAGTTTTCATTGTTTTTTTTTCGTTTTTGTTTGTTGGTTGGCACATATTTATGGTGGTGGGCGCGACCGAAAAGGTATACATTGTGCGTGGGTCTCTTGATGGTGCTGGCTGTTCCTGATTCCCCTGTGCCGGTGATGTGCTGGTTATTTGGTAGGATGGTGGACGAGGGGGCGGTGCCGTGACAGCCATGGCCGTGTATTGCCGTGTCGTGGCCTCTTCTAAGATTGCGTCCTGGGCTGGTACCTTCGCTTGGTTCTGCAGGATTGTTAGTCATGGTAAAAAAATTTATTCTGTATATTTTTGTTTTTTTTTTCTTTACCTTTGTCCGTTTTTCTGTCCTCATGAGGTGTGGGTACAATAGTATTGCCGGTCCGCGCTGGGTCCTTATCCACCCTTTGTTGGCCTGTCGGGGCACCGTTTCGATTGTCCGGATTGCGGGGGCCACGGGATGTACCGGAGTGGCAATCTGGTGGTTTTTGTCTTCCGTGCGACTGTTCCGGTTGGCCCCTGTATTTCACGTTGGATGGCCTTGTTTTCGCGTATGAATTTAAAATACAGGGGTTCCGTTTGCATGTGGATGCTCAGGGGTATTGCCCCGTGTCGACGGCGGTCGTAGTTTGATTGGGTGCCGGGTTGGTAGGTGCCCGGAGGGACTTCCCGGACCTCTGACAGACTGTCCACGGTGGTTTGCGTTTGTTTGCTCTACATGTTGCTAAGTTGAAGCTCTGTAGTTGACTGAGCTTTCTGGCTGCTTTCTCTAGGTGACTGGATGATCTCCCCTCTTTATTTTCTCGGAGGGAAGGTGTTTCGATGGTGGGATGTTTACCCCTTCCCTAGGTGTGAATAAAGCTTTGTTTATATTTTTATGGATCCTTTCGCAGATCTATCTGCCGATGGTACGGTCTGAGGTCGCTAGTATGATACATTTCTCTTTCTTGACCGCTTTCTATGTTTTCCAGAATGTAAGAGGCTTTCCCTACGTGCTTTTTTAGTCGATACGGTCCTTCGTATAAGGGCAGGAATTTAGCTGTTATTTTTGCCATGGGATTTGATACATTCAGGGCTCTCGTAAGTACCCAATCGTTTATTTGGAGTTCTTGGAGTTTGTGATGGTCATTAAATTTCTTGGCACTTCTGGTTCACGCTCTCTTTATGTTGCCTTTGGCTAGCATTATTAGATTTTCGTGGTTTTGCGTTCCGTTTTTGTTTGTTATGATATTATCCCATGGTCTGTTGGGCGTGGCTCCTGAATGTAGTTGTACTGGGGCGTATCCTGTGGTTTCGTGGTGTGTATTATTTATACATTCTTCTACCTTTGGTATCACGTCATACCAAGCATTGTGTTTATTTGGTATGAGTGTCCTGAATAGCCGAGAGAGCTCCCTATTGGTTCTTTCGACAGGATTTGCTTGTGGGTGTCGGATTGACGTCATGACTTTTCATATGCCGGCGTCTTTTAGTAGATCATTCCATTTTTTTGCAGTAAATTGTGTTCTCTGATCTGATAG
The DNA here is from genome assembly GCA_963942595.1 of Cylloceria caligata. NCBI lineage: Eukaryota > Metazoa > Arthropoda > Insecta > Hymenoptera > Ichneumonidae > Cylloceria > Cylloceria caligata. The sequence goes on from OZ012708.1 coordinate 17,150,732, forward strand.
TATGGCCTTTGGTTTTCGGTATTTTGGGAAGTAGTCGAGGGACACGATATCTCCTGGTTTTTCTGGTAGGATGTTTTGCATTTCTGCGAACATCCCTTGTGTATAGATTTTATTTCGTTTGCATGGGTCGCAGTATTTCACCGGTATAAGTTTGGATGGTAGAAATTCTCTCGCAATATTAGGTAGCATTATCGAGCGCCTGCATGACGGTATATTTCGTGGCAATTTCCTATGAGAGCTTTTATTCCTTCCGCGGGAATTATGGCTCGCTGCTGTTCGTGATGTTTGATGTATAGTACATCGTCTAGCGTTGTGTAATTCTTTATCTCTGTCCCGTTTTTTATAGCGGTTTTTATCTGTACGTAATATTTGTCTTTAACCTGTAGTCTACCTTAATTCTTCAGTTACTTGTATGATGATTTTCGCGATTATTATTTCTCTGTTGTTTTTTTTTTCTATTGGGGCGACTGAGGATGTCTGCCACCGTATTGCGTTTTCCTTCACTGTGTTCGATTGTTGGGTTGTAGTCCTGGATCGCGAGTGACCAGCATGTGAGTCGTGCGTGGGCCGGTTTACACTCTTTCAGAAAAGTCAGAGCCGCGTGGTCTGTGACGATTTTCACGGTTGCGCCTAGCAGGTATGTTCGGAATTTGTCCATTGCCCATACAATCGCCAAGAGTTCTTTTTCGGTCGTGTTGTAGCAGATTTCGGCGCCCTTTAGGGTTCGACTGGCGAAATACAAAACCCTTTCCTCGTAGTTTTCATCTTTTTGAAATAATATGGCCCCTATGGCGAAGTCGTTGGCGTCCGTTTGGATGAAGAAGGGCTTCTTTTTGAGAGGGTAATGGAGCATTACGCCTTCGCAAAATTTGTTTTTTACGTTTTCTAGTGCTCTTGTTTCCTTTTCCGTCCATTTCCATTTCTCGTTTTTCCTGAGGAGGTGTAGTAGTGGTACGGTCGATTCGCCATGTTCGCGGATAAATTTGCTGTAGTAGTTTACTAACCCGAGGATACCACGTAGTTGTTTAATGTTTTTAGACGTGGGAAATTCTTATCTTAATGTCTTGAATTTTTTCACGGTCGGGATAGATACCGTTTGGTGTTAGTATATGCCCGAGAAATTTTGCTTCTCGTCTAAAGAATTGTGATTTCTCCAGATTGAGTGTCAGCCCATGGGTGCTGAATCGTCCTAACAGTTCGTCGGGGTTGCTGATGTGTTCGTCGAATGTTTCTGCCGTACATAGTAAGTCGTTTACAAAGTTGATGACGTATCCTAGACCTCGTAGTACCTTTTCTGGACCTCTGACGAGGCTTGCGGTGCTCGTCCTTAATCCAAATGGTGATACTCTAAATTCGTAGCACCGTACTCGATGCATAAATGCGGTATATTTCCTAGAATGGGGGCGAGTGGCACTTGCCAGAAGCTGGATTTCAGGTCTGACGTGGTTATGTACCTGACGCTTCTGCATTCCTGGAATAATTCATCAGTTATTTGCATACGTTCATTGTTCGGTTGAATAACCTCGTTTATTTTCCGGGTATCGAGGCACAGCCTGATTTCTCCGTTTTTCTTTGCTACTACGACGAGGAGGCTGATATACGGGCTCGTGGATTTTTGAATTATTCCTTGGCTTGTTAGATTTTCTATTTCTGCGTTTACTTTTTCTCGATATACAATAGATAAAGGATAGTTCATTGCTTTGAAAGGTTCATGGGGTTTAACTTCGATCTTGTGTTCGTATGAGTTGAGTAGTCCAGGTCTTTTGAGAAATACCTTCCTATGTTTTTCTAGCAGGTCCCGGAACGTTTGTTTTTCCTTTTCGTTTAATCCTACTGTATTTTCTATTTTGTGAGTGATTCTATTTATTTCTTGTGTGTTCGTTTGGCTGAAGACATCTGGATTGTTGAATTTTATTCTGAACCTTTGGAGAGGATTCGCTGGTAGTGTAAACGATATTTCGTATTTTTCGAGGTCTATTCCTAGAATACAGTCGATGGTTAGTCTTGGAAGTATGATGAGTGTATTTTTGGTGCCGGTATTTTCTAGAGTGATTTCGGCGAAAATCTGGCGGGTCACTTTTACTGCCCGTTCTGAGATTGCACCTCTTACGGATACTCCCGTTAGTGGTAGCATGGGGCGTTGGTTGATGAGTGTTGCATTGTCTACTGTGAACTGCTCGGAGATTGCGTTAATTTCGCTGCCTGTGTCCACTAATGCTCAGATGGTTCCGCCCTGTACCTATATCAGGAGTATGGGACATTTTGGCTTGATTTCGGCAGTGGATTTTCATCTTCTCTTGTCAAAAATTCTAGCGTCACCTCTGCTGCAGTTTGTTTTCGACAGGTGACGATTTCTCGTTTTCCGAGTTCCCGGTGTCGTTTATTAGTTCTAGCGACTCGGTGCATCCTTCCTCGATATTTGTGGTGCGAATGTTTTTCGTCTCCTCTCGGGGTTTATCTTGAGGTCACCACGGGTATTGTTTTCTCCCTGTTTTTTAACCGATTGTTCGTATCACCTTGTGGTGATTGCGTTCTCCCATTCTGTCTTGAGTTTGTTTGGATGTTAGGGTTGTTGAATGGTGTTTGGTATCTGTCACGTGAATTAATATGGCCTCTATCATTTATTTTGTACGGTGTGTTATGTTGGATTCTGCTCGGCAGGTGGTACATTTCGCGTTTCGGTGATTTTGTGCGGTCTTTGTTACCGGGTCCTTCCTCGTCGTATGATTATAGTAGGTCCAAAAGGCGGGAGATGGTTCTTATCCCAAGTGTCCGGATGGTAGCTCTGACGTCGTCGGGAAAATGTCTTTTAATTTTTTGTACGATTTCTTCTTCGGTGAGTTCTGGCCTTATATCGCGAGCTAGGATTATAAAGGGTGGTTAAATTGTAAGGGCCGATGTTGAATGTGAACCACACCTAAACGTCAAGTTTTTTTCTGCATTTCATTTGATATTTCTCAATTTCAGACTAACTCAATTTGAACCATGGAAAGATACACAATCGAGCAACGTGTTAAAGTTATTCAGGCTTATTATGAAAATGGGCGTTCAAATCAAAATGCATATCGTGCACTTCGTGACTTTTTCGGTCAATTTAATCGTCCAAATGTGCATACAATCGGAAAAATCGTGCAAAAATTTGAGCAAACCGGGTCTGTAGGAGATATTAAAACACCAGTGCATGCTCGTACAGCTCATACTGCAGAAAATATTGCTGCTGTTCGCGATAGTGTGGCTGAAGAGCCGTCCACCTCAACTCGTCGTCGTGCCCAACAATTGCACCTCTCACGCTCGTCGTTGATGAACATTATGCATAAAGACTTGCATTTACACGCTTATAAGGTGCAATTGACTCAAGAACTAAAGCCTCTTGACCATTCCAAACGTCGTCAATGGTCAGAATGGTAGCAAGAAATGGCAACAGTGGATGATCAATTTTCGAAGAAAATCATCTTCGGTGATGAGGCACATTTTCACCTCAGTGGATTCGTCAATAAGCAGAATTGCCGCATTTGGGCGAATCATGATCCAAGAGTGATTGTCGAAAAACCAATGCACCCACAAAGAGTGACTGTTTGGTGCGGTTTATGGGCTGGCGGCATCATCGGGCCGTATTTTTTCCAAAATGAGGCCGGTCAGGCAGTTACTGTGAATGGTGTTCGCTATCGTGAGATGATAACGAACTTTTTATGGCCCGAATTGGAAGATATGGATGTGGGCGATATGTGGTTTCAACAGGACGGTGCCACTTGCCACACAGCTAACGAAACAATGGCTCTTTTGCGCGACAAATTCAATGGCCGTGTTATCTCACGTGGTGGCGATGTCAATTGCCCGCCAAGATCATGTGATTTGACACCGTTGGACTTCTTTCTTTGGGGTTATTTGAAAGAAAAGGTGTACGTCGATAAGCCAGCAACAATTCAAGAGCTAAAGGATGAGATAATTCGGCACATTAACGGCATAGAACCTCAATTGTGCCTAAGCGTCATCGAAAATTTGGACCATCGGATGGAGGTGTGCCGCCGAGGTCGCGGCGGCCATTTGGCCAATATTTTGTTCCATACATAATTGAACCATACCATATTATCATAATAAAAAGAATTGACAATAATTTCCTAAATAATTTGTGTTCTATTCAAAATCAACATCGGCCCTTAAAATTTAACCACCCTTTATAATGGAGAGCGTATCCTATACGAGACTGGTCTTTCGTTCCGTCATACCATTCATAGTCGAGCTTCATTTTGATGGCATTTTGTATTTCTTCGTTCCAAAATCGGCGTTTAAATTCTTTCTCGAATTCTCCCTAATGTCCGATTGAGTCTCTCGTGATATTACACCAACTTCTTGCTATACCCGTCATGCGCAAGTTTATAATTATTTTAAAGTGATAGCGGGGAACGTATACGTCTCTATATGGTCGAAGATCACACAGGAATTGCATTGGTTGTTTTTCAGTTTTTCCGTTGAATGTTAGTGCCTCGAGTTTGAAGTTGTTACTTGTGGTAGTGGTGTTACTGGGTCTCTGTGGCATCATGCTTTCGTGCAGATTTTTCCTCGTTGTTCCGGCCCTTTCATTTGTTAATATGGGGGATGGTGAATGTAGTAATCCCGCATTCTCTTGGCTTTCTTGGTGTTCTGCCCTAGCTGCATTGGTGTTCGTTGCTTCATGTGGATTTTTGGGGTGGTTTCCGTGAGCATTTATGAATGTGGAATTTACCCTTTGTGGAGACTCTCGGTGATTGGTGATTTCATTTACCTCATCGTGTAGCTTTTCGATTGACTGGATTACGTAACATAGTGCTGTATGGATTCAATTTTTTTCGTTAAATTCTGGTCCAATGCGCGGAAGCGTTGTTCTTTTTTTGCGCTTTCCGATGCCTGTTTCTGCTGCATTTCCTCGAGAATTGCAAGGAGTGATTGCATGGCCAATTGTTGTACTGCTTTGTGAGGTGCTGGGCCTAGAGTTGTGTGGTTTGGGTACCCTGTCGTGTTAGTCGTTATGTTGCGCGAATTGCTATTGTAATTTTGCGCGGCCAGTGGGTGTAATTGGTGCCTGATCCCTTCGTTCCCCCCTTCGGTGGTATTTATTATCCGCGGTCGTATGCTTGTTGCATTTAGAAATGCATCTGATATGGGGGGTATGTTCAGGGATGTGTTGCCTCGCAGTGCAGGTGTTATGGCCAATGTTTGTGCCATGTTCGGTGTTATTGAATCGTCTATTCCTACCATTCTTGTGGTTGGCGTGTTCGTGGTAGGGGTTGGTATGCCCGCCAACGTGGTTTCTTTGACTGGATCCATACTTTAATTTTTCGATTCTCCTATTCTACTCTTTGAGGATTTCATGTATTTTGATTCTTCTTTTTTCTTTCTTCCTTCTTCCTTCTTTTGCTAGCCAGCCCCACGTTGGGCGCCAATGAAAGGTCTCGCGATTTTTACGCGCTTTATCGTTTTATTTTAATTTGTCTGATCTTATGTTTATGCGCGTATGTCTGACTATGTCGCGGCTAGATCGCGTAGTTTGTGAGTTTTTCCGACCAAGTCCTGTCTTCTACTACTTGGGATTGGTATTTAGGCTTCGGAAGAGGTTCGTGCTCTGGGCTGGATTGACGGATCTTTCTGAAGTTTATTGTTTCAAAAGTATTTATAGTTGATTCTTTTTATTTTGTTTTCGCTGAGAGACCTTAGTCTGGTTTTATTGATTTTGCATGGTTCCTTGGTGGACATGCGTTTCATTACCCTTTCATCATCGGTCTTCTTAGTTTTGAGGGTAATTCTTTACTTGTATTGTGCTTAAGGCACTTATTGATTTTATAGTGTAATGTGGAATTTGGAAGGATTGGCCTAGGTTGGTGAGTTTATGGTATCGTTTAACTATGTTTTAGTTTTACATCTGTGGACGGCTTCCTGTTTTCAATCGGGTTGGGATTTAATATTCGCACGACGATTTGGTATCGTACGTACGGAGCTTAACACTCAATTAATACAAAAAAAAAAACTATTATGGTGTCTGCTTTTACGTGATATTCTTATAACTACGTATGCAGAATAAAGTCCGGGTTTTCGGGTTTAGACTCGATTATTCGTATGACGATGTGGTACCGTGTATACGGAGCTTAACACTCAATTTGCTACTGCGGAGGTTGTCGCGTTTGCTTCTACGCCGTTTTTCTTAAGACTACGTATGTGGAATAAATTCCGGTATATTTCGGGTTATGACTCTATTATGCGTACGACGATGTGGTACCGTACGTACGGAGCTTAACAATTAATTCGCTAGTGGAGGGGTTGTCGCGTTTGCTTTTACGCGATTTTTCCTAAGACTACGTATGTGGAATAATATCCGGTATATTTCGGGTTTGATTTTATTATTCGTACGACCAAATGAATCGTACGTACGGAGCCCAGCACTTAATTTTATGAAGACAGGGGTTATCGCGCTTGTATTTACGCGATCGGCGAGGCAACTTAGTCTACCTATCTAACCGCTTTCGCCTGCCCTCATACGTGGCTTCCCATGGTATTTTCATGAGATTTACCGGTAGGCTTTTGTATAATCATAGGACGGCGGTTCGCAGTTTTTTGTATGTTTTTTCTAACGGATCTTAGAGTGTATGACCGATTCGTGTGGTTCGCCTCTCGAGGCTCTGCCTTGGTGGGTGTTTCCGCGATAAGTTTAGCATAGATTTGCGAGCATTGTAATGTCGGGTCGGGAGTGTGAGTTTACCTACCTATCGTACTCGTCTTTGTTATTGTTTTGGATCCCTAGCTATAGCTCACTGTTCGCGCAAGACACCGGGTTTGCAGCGATGACCAACTTGCTCGTCCTGTACCCCTGATACTGAGACATTTATTCACATTGTTTAAGGATGCCTTATCGTGCCTTTAAGGGGTTATACGCAGTTATGAGGCAAAAAAAGACGGTTTTCCAAGGATTTATCCTGAAGAGACTTTTGAATTAATTAATTTGAAAATTTTTGTTCTTATAAAAGCATCCTTCAAGAACGTAAACAAATTTTTTATTCATAAAAATGTTGATTATAGATGGCGCTGCAGGCGATTTCCGGAACCTCCTCTAAAAAAAGACGATTTACGGTGTACATCGTAACTCAAGATTGGATTATCTGAAATCAAAAAACCAAACAAATTTCGTTAATATATTAGATTATCTAGTAATTAATCGTTCGGCTAAACAAAATATTGAATTTTCACAAAATGGCGGCTTCTCAAAAAAATGGTTTCGATTTTTTATGTAAAATTTAGCCTTAAATTGTTTATAAAATGGAAAATAAGTATCGGATTGACAAAAGGAACGATTAATTACCAGAAAATGTATCAAAGAAGATTGTGTTGAAATTTTAGACCGATCGAACAAGCCGTTTTTGAGATATCGTGTACACCGACTTGAAAATTGCTGTTTTAAGAAAAACGCGTTTAAAGTTTCAAAACCGGTTCACACATAGAAAAAAAATTTTTTATTCAACTTACATGGTGTCGTCTATTCCAGGGCCATATAATAAACCCTCCATTCCTTCAGCAGCCTCCAGCAATTCAATTTGGTGCTGTCTTCGAGCCATCCTTCCCTCTCGTGTCGCTTCGTGCGCTCTGCGCTCGGATAGCGTAACGCGATCTTTGTCCTCCTTTTATACATATGCGTGCGCATTGGGCCCCAAAGACAGTCCCATTGCATTCATATGGTACATAAGTGAAATTGAACCTTCATTAAACATACCAGCGGCGATATTTCAACAATTTTTGAGCCACTCGGAATGATTTTCGGCGTAATTTTCCAGATGATTTGGTTGTAACTCTCGTTATTATTTAGTGTAAAGCCGCCTACACATCGTTCCAATAATGTCTCGCTGCTGAGGTCTTCGTAAATTGGACGCACAGCTTCAGTAACATCCGTGGGTAGTGGCTGGTAATCGTGCTCAAATTCGGTCAGTTTGTCTGCTGCTGCTGCTCGCTGCCAAGAACACCATGACTCCGGCCCAACCGGGCCCTTCTCGTGTTGTGGATTTTCGTCAGTGGAACAGTAATGGAAATACGTTGCCCATGTGGCATTGCGCATATCTTCAACAGATTCGCAATTTCTCCGAATTGCTAAGCCGTAATAAACTGTAAGTTTGTCGATTGTTTTGCCCGTAAGTTTTCCTTTGCCACCAAGAACTTTTTTTTGAATTTTTTTTCCGGTTTTGTTGACGGTTTCAACAGTTTTTTTTACAAGTTCTCGAAGTCGCGTGCCTATTCTCTTCTGTACATGTCCAATACACTCTTTTTTTAGAACTTCATTATTACCATACGGTAAAGCTTTTAAAATCCCCGAGTAAGTTTTCGAATCACCGTCGCCGATGTAATTTTTGTACACAACTCCGCATTTTTCTATCGAACGCTTGAACATCTCGATGACTGAATCGACCTCCATTTTTCCAGAGGAACCGGAATGATTTGCACAGCAACTTTCTTTATGGCTTTCGTACCACTCATTATATTCTTCAGTGTTCATATTTTTTCTCCATGCTTCACACTGTTTGCAGTATGCACTTTTCACCACAATGTCAATAATTTTTCCAGTGTAATAACCAACACTACTACACTCTCACACAATGTATAAGAATACAATACACAGGTATATAAAAGGAGCAACGGTCCAGGTAAACAGCTGCCGCTTGAGCCTCTGCCCCACCTACTTTCAAACGCGCCGAGGCGTCTCTACATATATAGGTATAACTCCGAAAGTATTGCTCGGATCGACTTGAAATTTTGTGTGTATACTTTTGAATATATGTACATTACAAAAATGCAATAAAAAAATCGATTTTTTGAAAATCATAACTGCGTATAACCCCTTAAGGGGGTTGCGACCCGGTCTCTTGATTAACGCGATCTGCCGAGGTATCAGTACGGGACAGGGGGTGGTTGGCCGCTGGCCCTGACGTGGTCCCACCCACGCAGGTACACCCTACGAATCGGGGGCGCGCAGCAAGTCGGGATGCCACTCTCTTGACCTGGTGACACACGTGTTTTTTCACTTTCCAAAAGACGAGTAGCCACTGCGCTGTGCGTGGGGACTCGTTAGTGGAAAGTGCCCTAACACTGCGAGTAGGGGCGGCCAAGCGCTGTGCAGGGGAGCCTTACTCCTCACAGGGTATCCCTAATTAGTTCGTTCGGTCAACTATCGGTCAAGCGCAATGCAGGGGAATCAGTTGATCGAAACAATACTAGTTTCTGTCATGATTTTCCAAAACTAGTCTTATGATTAATGTAAAATCTGGGTGTGCTATCGAGCAGCACTTCGTCTTGCAGAAGGTAATTTCAACAAGAGCCCCGAGGCTTGTCTTGCCGCGGTTTATATAGTTTAGTTGATGGGCTCCGAGGGGGTGTTTTGGGGTCGATCACGTGATGTTTGTTATACCTTACTCGATGGATGAGAGAGGTGCGGGGTGGTCTGTCGGTGTAATGTCTTCGAATTTCTATATTTGTTCGGTTTTTGCTTTCTCGAGATTTGAACCGGGGTTCCAACGAGGTTGAATTTCGATGTACAATGCTAATTCTCTACTTGCTGGAGGTTCAAACTTTCTTACGCTATTTTTTGTTGTTCATTCGCTGTTTTTTTATATCTTTGTGAAATATTGGTCTTTGCCTACTTCGTGATAGTCAGTTCATCGTTATTTCTGATTAGTTTTCTACAAAATTTGCGTTTTTTAGAGTTCTTTATGTGTTCCTTGCTGGTTTTTATGATACTCTTTTTTTTTGTCAGGTTCTCGGTTTAGGAGATGTTTCGAGAATTATTCTTATTCATTAAGTTTGTGAAAAGATGGTCTTCGTTTAAGTGTTTTTCCTAATGTTAACATTTATTTGTGAGTGGGGGTAGTTGGTGGAGATACCAGGTGTATGCATAAGTTTTTTCCGGTTTAACTAAGAGATGGCGCCAGCGAAAAGTACGCAGCGTATTAATTTGACACATACGTCATTTTGTTCGTCTGACATTAACCTACAAACACACACAAGTTGAGTCCGCCAAAAACTAGCGTCTTTGTTTTATCGTTCAGTGATCATGTCGAGTTTTGTGCCTGAAAAAGAACATATGCGGCACGCATTTCTTTTCTTATTTAATCAAAAGAAAAAGGCTGCTGAAAGTCAACGTTTGCTGGTAGAAACATATGGTGAACGCTCCATCGATTAGAACATGTGAGACATGGTTTCGACAATTTAAAAGTGGTGATTTCAATGTGAAAGACAGTGAGCACTCTGGTAGACAGCAAAAATGCGAAGACGAGCAATTGCAGGAGTTATTGGATGATGACCCAACTCAAACTCAACGGCAATTAGCAGAAGCATTACATGTGTCACAAGAAACAATCAGCAGACGTTTACGAGTAATGGGGAAGATCAATAAACTCGGTAAATGGGTCCTACACGATTTGAATGAACGTCAAATAGAAAATCGCAAAGTCACTTGTGTAGTGCTGCTTCAACGCCACGAAAGGAAATCATTTTTGCATCGAATTGTGACGGGTGACGAAAAATGGATTTATTTTGAAAACCCGAAGCGGAAAAAATTGTGGCTTTCACCTGGCGAAGCCGGTCCTTTAACACCAATGCCAAATCGCTTCGGCAAGAAGACCATGCTCTGTGTCTGGTGGGAGCAGAGCGGTATTGTGTATTATGAACTCTTGAAGCCCGGCGAAACCGTTAATACACAACGCTATCGCCAACAAATTATTAATTTAAACCACGCATTAATCGAAAGACGACCGGAATGGGCCAGAAGACATGGCAAAGTGATTTTGTTATACGACAATGCGCCGTCTCACACAGCAAAAGCAGTGAAAGACACCTTGAAATCGCTTGGATGGGACATCCTTCCGCCGTATTCGCCAGACCTGGCGCCATCTGACTATCACCTCTTCGCATCAATGGGGCACGCGCTCCCAGAGCAGCACTTCAGCAATTTCGAGGAAGTTGGAAAATGGCTCGACGAATGGTTTGCCGCAAAAGACAAGCAGTTTTTCTGGCATGGTATTCATAAGTTACCTGAAAGATGGGCGAAATGTGTAGAAGCCGATGGCCAATATTTTGAATAAAACAAAAATTAATTTCCCTTAAAAATTACGTGTTTTTTTTACCAAAAAACCGGAAAAAACTTATGCATACACCTGGTATATTGTTTACCATTTAGCGATTTATTCATTTCATTTAAATAAATATGTATAATATTTTTTATTTATATATTTAATTTTTATTAAATTCTTGTAATGATAAATAATTTATTCTAAAGTTTAAAAAAATAATTATATATACAGGGTGGGCCGTTTTAATCTATGCACCCAAATTTCTTTGTACCTAAGACAGATACGGAAAAATGGTTCAGACGAAAGTTGTTCAAGATAAGGGGGGTCACCTATCTGTGTAACTAGCTTTGATCTTGAGACTACTTGTCAAGGTTATTTGAAGGTCAGAGTGGTTTTTTTTAAACAGGAACCCTTATATTTGACACCGGATTCGAAAAGAGCGGAAAATTTTACGTCTGAAAAGATATTTTTCAGTTTTTTTTCGTGACCTTGAGAAGGTAAATTTAAGGTCAAATGCTAAATAACTGCCTGGTAGCAAAACCGCATACGTCAAGCATGCGCAGCAATTCCCAGGCTGACTTTGAAAAATACCGTACGCCATTTTCAAAGGCGTTTAACTTTGTGCCTTGAAGCAAATGGAGGCAACTTTAAACATTTGCTTCGTGGTTAAAGTTATAATCGTAACGATTAAATTGACCTTCTCAAGGTCACGAAAAAAAACTTCAAAATATCATTTCAGACGTAGAATTTTCCGTACTTTTCGAATCCGGTGTCAAAAATAAGGGTTCCTATTTAAAAAAAAATACTCTGATCTTCAAATAACCTTGACAAGCAGTCTCAAGGTCAAAGCTAGTTACATAGATAGGTGCCCCCTATTATCTTGAACAACTTTTGTCTGAACCATTTTTCCGTATCTGTCTTAGGTACAAAGAAATTTGGGTGCATAGATTAAAATGGCCCACCCTGTATATATATATTTTTGAATTCATTAACATTTTTTTATTTCAATTTATCTTACTTCGTATTATTAATTATGATACTATAGTTTATATAGGATCTTGAGGCATCTACGCAGATGGGATCAATGACATTTCGAATGTCACATTCATGCAGTCAGACGACTTTAATTAAATTTGCATCAGATCCAATTTCTAATATACGGTCACCATTGTCACAGTGAACAAAAATACGCCCAGAGCGAACCCATACGAATTTGTACGCCAAGGTAGTAGATCTAGCCATAGTATGAATTAAAAGGACATAAGTATCTGATGGTAACAACTCATTTACATATATGTTTCCAGGAAGATCATTTGAAAAAACATCACTCACTTGCAGGATTGGTTTTGCACATTTTATGTTCGAAATAAAGTCACGTACTGGGCTAAACTTGAGCGTAACAATAAAGGAACTCGATCCTTTATTAGCATGACTCCTTCGAACATTGCTAGAAGTGTTTCGGGAAATTGCCTTTTTTAGTATACGCACATTGAGTATGTCAGTTCCAATATTACTGATTCCCAATACAGCTAAAATGAGCTCTGTTATTTCATGCGGAGTACTGGTGATAGCCTTGTGGATACCTGAGACAATAATTTAAGTTGTGAGCGACTGTCTATAAGGAATTGGTGCACGACCTTGCACCTAAACAGTCTGAGAGAGACACTAAAATTTCTGGTTAAGTTGAAGGATCTGATCTTCATGCTCACGGATTTAATGTAAAATTTCAGGGATGCATTCGAGTTTTAATTTAATTTCAGTGTTAGTCTCTATTTGCTGCTCCATGAAGCCAGTAAGTTTAGTATTCGCTTCATCAATTTTTGTGACTTTCTCTAGGATTCCCATTAGTATTTCTTTGTTACCTTAAGAGCTATTAGCGGCTAAGATAGAAGCCGGAGGAGTGCGAGTAACGTTGGACATTGTAAACTCATAAACTAGCACCGAATAAGTAAGTAACGTACGGACCATACGTGGTTGGCTGGAAGTGCGCGGTCTTATCGGGAAGGAACTCACATAACAGTCCCATGCGCATTTATAAGATATATATGATTTTTGACAACTCGGATAACAAGAATCTAGGCATACTGAGGATTTGCATTTGCAATGCATTTACCACACGTGTCGCACTTGAATTGAGATATGCAAAATTTATTTCAATTTACTGATAAACGTACGATTTGCGGTGATCGTGTATTAGCAATCGGAGAGTGCTATGTTAGAAGCAGAGTAGTAGACAAATGAGTGTAGATGACGACTCGCTTCGTTAAAGATCGGTTGATGGTTTCGATATAAGTCGGGCGAGCATGCGCTGTTACTAAACGCTTAGAGGCTGGTGTAACTGTAGTCAAGTGGATCAGTAGCCATTTATGCGGTGGTTGACGAGGCAGGTGAGGTAGTGAAGATGAACCACGTAGATGTAAGAGAGGTCATCCGTGGTGATCATGTGAATATTGCATAGTGAAGTACCAGGTGGACGAGTATGAAATGCGGATTTCAGACAACAGATGGTATAAAGATTTTGTTGTGTCATCAACAAGGGTCAGATGCGCACGAATGATAAATTGAAAAAAGTGTGTGCATAGTGTTGTGTTGTTGTGTTCAATATGTCGAAATTTATACCGAACAAAGAGCATTCGCGGACAGCATTAATTTTTTGTTTTCATTTAAAGAAAACTGCTGCTGAGTCATACCGATTACTTCGAGAAGCTTATGGTGAATATGCTCCATCGCAAGATACGTATGAACGATGGTTTCGGCGTTTCAAAAGTGAGGACTTCGATGTTGCAGACAAGGAACGTAGAAAACCGCAAAAAAAATACGAAGATGTGGAATTGTAAGCATTGTTGAACGAAGATGATTCGCAAACTCAAACACAACGCGCCGAGCAATTGGGCATTAGTCAACAAGCTGTTTCCAATCGGCTACGAGAGCTGGGAAAGATTCAGAAGACCGGTCGATGGGTACCACATGAGTTGAACGACAGGCAAATGGTAAAGCGCAAAAACACATGTGACATTTTGCTCACCCGATACAAAAGGAAGTCGTTTTTGCATCGTATAGTTACAGGGGATGGAAAGTGGATTTATTTTAAGAATCCCAAGCGTAAAAAATCATGGGTAGACCCAGGCGCAGGATCCACATCGACCGCAAGACCGAATCGCTTTGGCAGAATGACGAGGCTCTGCGTTTGGTGGGACCAGAGGGGCGTGGTCTATTATGTGTGGTTAAAACCTGAGGAAACGGTTAATACGAAACGTTACCAACAACAATTGACCGATTTGAACCATTCGCTGCTTGAAAAAAGGCCAGAATACCGAAAGAGGCAACACAAAGTCATTTTTCTTCATGACAATGCTCCATCACATACGGCAAAACCGGTTCGCGACACGTTAAAAGCACTCAGCTGGGAAGTTCTACCTCATGCGGCTTACTCACCAGACTTGGCTCCTTCCGATTACCACTTGTTTGCATTGATGGGTCACGCACTTGTTGAGCAGCGCTTTGGTTCGTACGAAGATGTAAAAAAATGGCTCGATTAATGTGTTATGCCGGTACCGCGTAATTGGATTATTCAGTATTCGGTGTAATATTAAAAAGTTATTATTTTTGGGATCGTTTGCCGATAAGGAGATGAATCTCGAGTTATCGATGAAACCGCGAATTTATATAAAAGGAAGTATTTATTATAGGCAACGGTAACTTTCCGTTGTCTATTTAAAAGTCAATGTAAGAATGTACAATAATATGTTGTTTCGAGCATTTGACGAGGAACCAACTCGTTCTGTCTTGAGCCTAATTTATAACAGTTTTTCGTAAAGCAGTTGCTGTGTTCACGAAAATCCCTTAATTCGCAATTTTAGCGTTAGCCTATCGTCGAACGCCAAGCGAGTCGCTCGTGCTCTGTCGGCGTTCTTGGGGTCGTTCGTACGATCGGACATTGGACTTCGTTTCCTGTCTTGAACGAATCCCAATGTTTCTTTGCTATGGAATATTCCCGAATATACGAAATATGAAGTGGAATATTCCGCGGCACAACATCCCTCCCCCCTTAAAAGGAAAAAAATTTTCTCTAAAAATTTTTTCTTCGATTGGTTTCCCGTATTTCCTCTTACAATTTGATACAATTTTACAGTTTGATGTTATATAACAATACAACAAAATTTTTCATTTTTTCATTTTTAACGATGAAGTTTTTTCTTTTGCTTCTTATCGTCTTTCGTGCCGAGCGAGTCGTTCTCGGTTGGGGGGGATGGGTGCATACTCTGGCCAGCTCGGATCGCAGTTGCTCCTCTGGCTGTTGTCGTCCGAGTGGCTCGAGGTTAATGGTTACCTCGGCTGCTGCCGGGGTCGTTGCCTCGGTTGTCCTTGTCGGTGTCCGCTTCCGTTTGTACCTGTAACATTTAAACAGAAGGAAGCCGACCAAGGCTTCTGCGCGAATCTCCGAGCTTTTGTAGCCCCTCCGGATCTCTTCCTGAAACTTCCTCCTCGGTGCGTGTCCGAGGTGCCTCAGCCTCTATTTCCCTCAATTTTAGGGCGTACCGGGGAAGGTAATCTTTACGGATGATTTGAGATGTTCGCCCCGTTGTTTTCACGCTAAAATCTGAGCCGGTTACAATACATACACCTATCAAAGCCAGTATTTCAGTTATTTGTGTCCATTTTCGCGTATTTTAGGACTTCGCAGGGTGCGTTGTTTGTAACCGAAATTGTAGGGTGTGTCGACGGGAAAATGTAAGATTTGTTCAATACCTTGCAATTTTTAAAGTATTTTTGTATACGGTACTTTTTGTATACAGTATTATTGCTGCCCGATCAGCGGTATCTCTTGCACGAGCACTACCGCCCTGCCTTTGTCGCGATAGTTGTGGTAGTGCGTCGACGAGGTGTCTTGTGAGCGTTCTTGGTGGCAGGGACGTTACTCTGGCCTTACCACTAGCTATGTCGTTTACCAGCCACACTAACTCCTGTACGTCGATGAGTAATGCCTCGACTGCAATACTTACCGCGTTGAGCGTCTCTTCTAAGTGTTGGCGCCTCGTTACATAGTACAGGTTGTCGTTGAGTGTGTGATTGATACGCTATATCTGGGCCAGCAGGGCCCGTTCGTTGGCCTTTTTATGATGCATGCTTTCATTATATAGGCTGAAGGTGGTCCTTACCACTTATATTCAGTTCTTCAACCCTTCCTGCAGGGTTTGCTGTGAGGCCTGTATTCTGGCAATCTCTTCGTGGAGCTTTTGGGCATCGGCAGCGTCCATATTTCCTATGATGGCCTTAATGCTTCCAAGGCCGTCGACCATTATATGTGTTCGAGAATTCAGTATGATGGAGAGAAAGTGGACTGTAATATAGAAGGTTGAATTAAAACGTAGTACACTGATGTTAATTATAATAGCATTTATTGCTCCACCTGTCAAGTGCGGCAGACACAAATACAAATAAACAAGTAAAAATATAGCAAATGATATAGAAATAAGCGCAAATAGATAGAGAATAAAATTAGATTCAAACGTGGTGAGCTAATTACCGCACACGATTGTATTAATCGTGTGCAATTTGATGAGATATGCTGTCGTGACCGGGCTTCGCGGTGAAGCTGACGCCGGGTGCACGACACGATGAGACAATATGGTGATGTACTGGTGAGCCGACATCTATATACCAATGGTGATATGATCGGAGAGTTTGTTGAGACTGTAGGTCGGTAGAGCTGTACTTTGAGACGAATTTGAATGCACAGAACTTTTATAAACACGCACGACCATGGAGGCGAAGAGTACCGAACGAGAGCAAAACGCAAGATGGCTGCGTTATACGAAGCAGCCGTTATCTAGCCAAGCAGTCGTAGAGTGCTTGCGCGCAGCGACCTGTTGCTTGGCACGCTGACCTAGTGTTGGATTTACAGCTCCTGCGTGGTGCTGCCACTGAGTGGCAACAGCAAGCAGTTGCCCATGCTAGCCTGCAGTGCGCAGTCTCACTACGCTTAGCAGAATGTTCAAGCATTCTCAAACAATATGCATAATCGAAAAATGTTTTTTGTTTGTCTCAATTATATAGCGTTATTACCTACTCTGCTTGGTTTATTGAAGTTTCCACTTTGCACCTGAGGGGTTCTTCAATCTTAACTTTAATTTATCTGTTAATTAGCTATAGGTAATTTTTATAATTTCATATATAACTGATGTATTAGTGCTCAATAAAGAGCTTCAGACGATTTGCATGCGCCGCCTGAGTTTTTCGTCTCATTCGGACGACGTAATTGACGGGGGGCCTCTTATCTAATATTTCGTGAGGTCCCGTTCACTTTGGAGTCACCTTGGCTGACCGCCCCCTTCGCACCGTCTCGTCGCGGAGGAGTACGCGTTCGCCGACGCGGTACTCCTGCACCTGTGCGCCGTGGTCGTACGTATTTTTCGATCATCTTTTCGCGCCTTCCAAGTTGCCGTGTGCTAGAGTCCATGCGGCGCGTAATCGCTCGCGTAGCGCGTGGACGTAGTCGTCATAGGCATAGGTGCTACGGGGTTTCTGTTTTACGGCGGTCGGCAATTCAGCCTCGCGACCATACAACAGCACGTGTAGAGATAGTCCGGTCTCCGTATGTGAAGTGGTGTTGTACGTGAACATCGCATACGGCAGCCACTCGTCCCAATTTGCTTGATCCTCATCTATGAA
Source organism: Cylloceria caligata (assembly GCA_963942595.1). Classification (NCBI taxonomy): domain Eukaryota; kingdom Metazoa; phylum Arthropoda; class Insecta; order Hymenoptera; family Ichneumonidae; genus Cylloceria; species Cylloceria caligata. The sequence continues at coordinate 17,168,482 of OZ012708.1, forward strand.
ATTTTTTAGGTACTCAGCGAGGGTGCGATGCGATCTTTCTACTACGCCATTTGATTCCGGATGGTAGGCCGTCGTTTGTATCTTCTTGATTCGCAGCAGTCGACACATTTTTTTGAAGGACGAGCTGAGGAAGTTCGTCCTCTGATCCGATAGTATTATTTCCAGCGTTCCGTGCCGGCAGGTTAAATCTTCTACTAGGGCTCTAGCTACTTTCGAAGCCTCTTGGTTCGGCAGTGATATCGCTGCACTGTATTTTGTGAGCGCGTCCTGTATGGTAAGTATATATCTTTTTCTTGAGGCGCTTTCTGGTAGCGGTCCTACGATGTCGACTGCTACTTTCTCAAACGACCTTGATGGGGCGTCCGTTACCATCATCGGCACTCGTTCCCTTTTCCTGATGTTGTCCTTTTGGCACGATTCACAGGACGATACGTAATTTTCCAAATCTCTTCTCAGGCCGGGCCAGTCGTACTTGGTCCGGTTCCGATGCAACGTACGCCGTATACCCTGGTGGCCTCCTATGGGGATGTCGTGGTATTCTTTAGTTATTTCCAGGCGGTCATCGGCAGAAGGAGTGGCTACGCCACTGCGGCAGTCGCTGTACTTTTTTATAATGCTGTCTTCGTCCGCACTGCAGAAAGTTCGTGGGCTACGGGCCCCGTCGTGCCTCGCATCGTCAGCAGGCCTTTGCGGTGCTCTATCCGCAGTTTTGTCACTCGGTGTGCCCACCGATAGCTCCGCCGTTGGGTCGCTCTCTGTCTCGAGCGGCCTTGCAACGTTTGCTTTCCGCGGCTTTCCGCGCTTCGCGGGTCCGCTATGCTGTGCTGGGCCCGCTCCGTCCTTGTCAGCGGTGCTCGCAGTCTTACCAGTGGCTTGCGTATGTAACTTGCATGGTCTGCCCCTTCCCCGACCGCACGGCTTTTCGGCAGGGCTGTGAGGTTCCGTAGAGCGATCTGCATGCACGCTGCGGATCTCTCTATCCTTGTCTGTACTATTCGCAGGCGCTTTCTTTCGCTCTGCCTCATTGCTGGACTGGCCGGGGGTATTCTCGGCTCTCCGCTTTGTGCGGCTGTTCGCACCCAGACACATTCTGTCCTTTTCTGTCTTGTGGGCGAGCTTGATCTCTCGCTCCGACGAGCTACCACGGCTGTAAGGGGTATCTTCGGCCGTCCGCTTTGTGCGGCCATTCGTTGTGCTGAGTTGCCCCGTCGTGCTGTCCTCTTCCGATCCACAGACTACGTTCTTTGCTCTCGCTTGGGCCCTCGTAGTGAGGAATATTCGGCTTAGCACATCTGCATTCATATTGCGCTTACCTGCCTTATACTCGACATTAAACTCATGTTCCGCCAATTTAATTTTCCAACGCATTGATCTCGAACCTGGGTCATTTACTCCGAACAGCCAGGTGAGCGGTTGGTCGTCCGTCACTACAGTGAAACGAGTACCATAAATATATAGCCGGAAATAAGCAAAAGCCCAACCTATCGCCAGTAGCTCTTACTCCGTGTGTTACTATGTCGTCGAGGTACACATAGCAGGTTTGACGCCCTGTAGTCCTGCTAACGCGGAGTTCATTAGCCGCTGGAAAGTCGGTGGTGTGTTCTTTAACCTGAATAGACTTAAAATGACCCTGCGGAATGGACAATGCCGTTCTTTCTTTGTCTTGCTGCGCCATCGGGATTTGGTGAAATCCAGAGACGAGATCCAAAGTCGTATAATATCGGGCCCGTCCCAACTGGTCCAATATTTCGGTGACATTGGGCAGTGGGTACGAGTCTCCGATGGTGGCTTAGTTCAACTTCCGAAAGTCCACCACTACGCGCATTTTCTTCACTCCGGCGGCATCGGGTTTCTTAGCCACGACCATCAGCGGCGCGTTCCATTGACTCCTGCTGGACTGGACTATTCCTTCCGCTAGCATTTTGTCTGTCGGCATCTCCACTTCTCTTTCTCATGGGCGAGTTTAGCTTCTCGCTTCGACGAGTTATAGAGGTTGTCTTGGGTATCTTTGACTCTCCGCTTTGTGCGGCTGTTCGTATACCCGATTGCGCTATCTTTCTCTTTTTTGTGGGACTTTCTTTCCTGTCCCACTTGGTCTCGTGTGGTCGCGTATATGCGACTCAGAGCGTCTGCATCAGTATTTCTTTTTCTGGCTTTCTGCATTTTACCGCACCCATGCCCCGATTTTACGTTCTTCCCAGGCAAGGGTTGCGATCCTAGGTCCTTCGATCCGACCTTAAAAGGTGCGCGATACTGCACCTCATGCGTGCGCTGTCGCTTTTTTCCCTTGTAGATGGAATACACGCTTGTATTCGCACATTATTCCTGCGTGAGCTGCTTGCTTTTCACTGCTGGGGGGCACCAAGTCGGGCTTCCGTTGTTGCTGCGCAAAATGTTTAACCTTCTTCCCCGTGCTCTCTGAGCTTACGCGCAGTGTCTTGACCTGTCGGCTACGTACGGCCTTCGCTATCTCCGATGGCTCGAGTGTCGCCGTCGGCTGTTGCATTTCCTCGTCCTGTTAAGAAATAGTTAAACTCACTCTATTGGTTTTTGACGGTGTGGCACGGAATCTCGCTACTTTGCCTCGGCTGATTCCGCTCCTTATAGATAGTCCGACAAATTTATTCTCCTTGGCGGCATCTATGTTGGACCCGTTTCCGGAAGGAAGATTTATCTTTGTAAGCAGGCCTATGTATTTGCATGTGGTGGCAGTTCTACTGCGTGGTGACGAATATATCCTCGTCGTGGCGTCCCGTAGCGGCATGCAGTGCCCATACAACTTGAGCATCTCGCCATGCAGGATGTCCGTTTTATGCTGCTTGATAAATTCCATACCTAGTAGTCCGTTGACCTTCAACGGCACATTGTTCGGAACGATGTAGAACCAATGCTCTACATTTAAAGCCGGTGTCTCGAGCACAGTTTTAGCTATTCCGAGGGAGGTCATTTTTTCGCCCGCCACCCTCTGTATCTCTACGGTGCAGTCGTTCACCATGGTCTCTGGTTTGAGACAGCCTTCCTTGATTATGCTGCACTGCGCTCCGGTGTCCGCCTTGAGGGTGAGTACCCCGGTCGTGGCCAATGGTGCATCGATATCGAAGTCGCTGGCGGTGGCACTCGACGCCGGCAGCGTTACTTGTAGGAGCTGCAGCGTTGTTTTCTTCTGCTTGCACGCAGGTCTCTGCTGGACAGTTAGCGTATTCAGTCTCAGTGCGCCCAGCGTGTTCACGCCTGCAGTGACTGGATCTGGCCCCGCGGTTACGGTATTTCTTGCATCTTTGTGGTCTGCATTTCTTGGCTGTCGGGGCGGCAGCGTCGGCTCGCTTTTATTCTGCGACAGTCTCTTCCGACAGTCCTTCCACATGTGGCCTTTCTTCTGGCAGTAATTGCAGGTTATTTCCACGTTGTGGATTGACTTGTTTTCACTGGGTACTGGTAGGTTTACTCGTCCCGTATCCCGGGTGCAGTCTCGAGCCATGTGTCCAGCTTTTCCGCAGGTGAAACAATTTTCTCCCTGCCGGGATGGTGCACCTAGGGACCTTCTGGGGTGGCTTAGTGCTCCACCTCCCCTCCCTTTGGCTGCACCATGTTGGTTATCTCTATGGCCCCTGCCACAGAGTCATTCAGCGATTGGTAATTTCTCGCACGCACCAGCACTTGCACCCGGCCGTGCAGGCCGTTTTCGAAGTTGGCCTGTGCGCTTCGTCGGGTTACACTCTCGACGGTGATCTTCTGATCCTCTGTTTTCAACGGTTCGCAGAGTATTTCGACGATGCCTACCGTAATTCTCTCCGTTCTTGCCGCGTAGGCAGCGATGTCCTCGTTTTGTCCCTGCCGGAGGGAGCTGAACTCCATTTGCGACGCGGCCAGGGACTTCCGTTGTCCGTACAATGCTTCCAACTCGCTCCTGAGTTGCGCCATGGTACTGATGGTTTTGTGCTGCAGTTGCCTTGCTGCCGCACCCTCTAACTTACTCATGACTATCAACTCCAGGAGGGTGTCATGCTCCTCCTCTGCTACCCTGCGAAATATCGTCTCGCAGGACTATAAGAAGAGTGGCAACGCCTTCGAGTCCTTGCCGTCGAACGTTTCTACCATTTTTATTCCGAGACTGAGGCTGAGCATGTTTGAGGGTTTCTGCTCCTCCTAACCGTCGCTGGAGCTCGGCAATTTGCTCTCTTAAGGAGAGGATGAGCTCGTACTCGTCCGCACCAACCTCGTTTAGCGTACCCGCCGATTTCCGTATTGCCGACGGTGTTTCAGCCTCTCTGAGTTTGCGATCGAGTTCGCGTTAGCCTCAATCGTGCTCGCGCTGCAGTCTTTCACACTGCCGTCGAGCTTTTTCCAATTCGCGTTGGCTTCGGTCGACCGCCTCCAACCGATCACGTACTCTTGCTGGTACCGACCGGGCTGTCGTACCGGTAGCTGCAGAGAAACCTACGCGATCTATGGCTCGCATGTTTTCAATTTCCCGTTCGACCATGTCTTCGGTAATGTGCTCGGGCGTTCGCTCGCCAGTAGCCATATTGAATACGTCGTCGCTTTCATCACTGTCGTGATCCCCGAATGACGCACCCCTGAGTGGGTTCACGCCAAACTGGGCTATCAGATGGCCTGCGAGGGCCTCCTGTCTGGTCGCGGGGATTCGTCCCGACGGCGAGAGCTCTAATGGCACCCTGCGCGCTTCATAAACAATATCTCCTACAGCCGCAGCTAATCCGGCTGTGGAGTCTACCCCCGCGCCAGGCAACGTCGTCTCCAACGTGTAGCATCTACGTCTCGCTCGGGAGTCCGACATGTTTATTTCGCGATAGGTTTTATTTTAATATTTTCAGAAAAAAAATAATCTCACTAGAGATTTATATATCCGTTGGAATGTTTTCTCTATTCACGGCTTTGATACTACTCGCTTTGACTTTACGAGGCTATATGTATATGTATAACGTAACCGCCACTTATAGGAAGATGATCTGGAAGATTGTCCTCTCCATGGCGTTGTTCTCGGGTGCAGTTCCTTCGGTGCTGTAGACCTATTGTCTCGTAGCTTCCCTCGAAGTTTGGTTCAGTTGTCCTCCCTAGTACTGTTGACCCGTCTCTTGGTGGTTCCTGGGCTCGTCTTCTGTGCGTCGGCAATGACTGCGCGACGGCTTCGTCTCAAGTTACCGCTTTGGGTACTCGGTTGCACACTTTGTGCGTTTTTCCACGACTTGACGTAGCACCGTCAATCGGGACTTTAAACGGTTGACCGATGTCACACCGCACCGACGTTCACTTCGCGTCTTCGCGTTAGATTAGTCGGGTTTTCACGAACTACACTGGCGTCTTTTACACGAGTCGTCGTCGTCACTTCAGAGTCACTCTTAACTTTGTCGAAAACACTTTTTGTCCGAATAAATAACGTATCACTTAACTTCGGCAGATCCCACCGCTGCCACCAAATGTTATGCTGGTACCGCGTAATTGGATTATTCGGTATTCGGTATAATATTAGAACGTTATTATTTTTGGGATCGTTTGCCGATAAGGAGATGAATCTTGAGTTATCGATGAAAACGCGAATTTATATAAAAGGAAGTATTTATTATAGGCAACGGTAACTTTCCGTCGTATATTCAAAAGTCAATTAAAGAATGTACAATAATATGTTGTTTCGAGCATTTGACGAGGAACCAACCCGTTCTATCTTGAGTCTAATGTATAACTGTTTTTCGTAAAGCAGTTGCTGTGTTCACGAAAATCCCTTAATTCGCAATTTTAGCGTTAGCCTATCGTCGAACGCCAAGCGCGTCGCTCATGCTACGTCGGCGTTCTTGGGGTCGTTCGTACGATCGGGCATTGGACTTCACTTCCTGTCTTGAACGAATTCCAATGTTTCTTTGCTATGGAATATTCCCGAATATACGAAATACGAAGTGGAATATTCCGCGTCACAACAAATGGTTCGCAGCAAAAGGGGTAGATTTTTACTTGCGTGGTATTCGTAAATTGCCCAAAAGATGGGAAAATTGTATAACAAGCGATGGAGCATACATTAAATACAGCACATTTTAACATTCGTTCGAATTAAAAATGTTTTTTTAGAAAAAAACATTCGCATTACATACTTGTACACCTGGTAAGTCTATCCATGCGTTTGAAGAAACAAGGCAAAATGGATATGCAGGGAATTGTTCAATGCTTTCACCGAAATTTCAGATCAATGCACGATGTTGCGATTTGGTTTATGCGGCCAAATTATGTAAAACAGGATAAGAGCGTGCTTAAAATCTGCAACATAGCGCCCGAGGGGCAGGAACCGCCAGCAAGTGAGAGTGAGAATGACAGTACGAGTGCGCGTGAGAGTGAGAGTGAGAGTGAGAGTAAGAGTGAGAGCCTTAAATACATCGAGGCTGCGCACAGTCGTAATGAGCGGCCGCAGTGAATCATAAAAATATTGGATCTGGAAAAAAGGTTGTGGCGTTTTTTTTTTTGTAAAATTGAACTGGTTTTCTTATAGTGTGAAAATGAATTTATTTAAACCAAATATGCTCCATTATTATCGACGATGTTTCGCCATTTGTCGGGTAGAGCCATGATGCCATCTGTGAAAAACTTCTGTCGTTTCTGGTTGAAAAACTAAATCAAGTGGTTTTCATAGGCTTCTCTTGAAAGAAGCTTAATTCCATTTAGAGAGTTCTGCAGAGATCGGAATAAGTGATAGTCAGAGGGTGCTATGTCTGGACTATACGGCGGATGCATCAAAACTTCCCAACCAAGCTCTCGCAATTTTTGACGAGTCATCAAAGAAGTGTGTAGTCGGGCGTTTTCATGATGAAAGACAACACCTTTCCTATTAATCAATTCGGGCCGTTTGCTTTCAATTGCTTGGCGTAATCTCCCTTGTTGTCCACAGTAGAGTTGAGAATCAATCGTCTGACCAAGTGGAAGTAGCTCATGGTGGACGATTCCCTTCCAGTCCCACCACACACACAGCATCACCTTTTTCGCCGTCGATCCTGGCTACGCGAACGCTTGTGATGGCTTACAATCCCTTGTCCACGATCCTTAACGCTTCCGATTGTCGTACGTGATCCATTTTTCCTCACCGGTTATGACACTTTCCAGTAATGGCTCGATTTCATTGCGTTTCAGCAGCGCATCGCAGATGTTAATTCGGTCTATCATGTTTTTCGCGCTCAACTCATGAGGAACCCATACATCGAGCTTCTTTTTGTAGCCAGCTTTGTGTAAATGGTTTAAAACAGTTTTGTGGTCAATGCCTAGCTCCATACCAATATCGACACTGCTGATATGCTGATCTTGCTGGACTTTTTCAAGAATTTCATCAGCTTTTTCAGTGCTTGGATGACCAGAGCTTGACTCATCGTTCACATGAAAATTACCGGAATGAAAGCGAGCGAACCGTTTCCGCGCAGCAGATTTTGATAAAGTACCTTCACCGTACACAGAACAAATTTTTTCACAAGCCTGCGTAGCGTTCTTCTCTTTGTCGTAATAATATTGCAAAATATAGCGCAATTTTTCATTACTTTTCTCCATTTTAAAACGCAAACAACTTTCCAATCATTGCACCAATTTCGATGTTTATACACTCAAAGTAACGCTCGAAATGTCATCTTTCCAACGAGCGTTCAATGGTGTCGTTGCGCACTGTATTTCTTGATTTACTTGCAATTGATGACATCTATAGGGAAAAACGCCACGAACTTTTTCCCAGACACAATATATAGCGGAGAGAGAGAGAACAAATTATGAAAAGTAGGCGTGTGATGCGTTGGTATGTTAAAGACCGGTGACGGTCACCTTCGCGATCATGTAAGAATACTTTAATTCCTTGAGAACATATCCAGAATATAAGAGGGACCCATTCATCGAGAAATACTTAGAATCAGTATTCTATATACTGATTCCGAGGGGGTATAGTCGTCTCGCCTTCACGAATGGGCACCGTACAATTTATCAGTCGCTGGAGTTTAATCTTTAGGTCGTTAGTCAGATCAGATTGTAGATAAGGCAGCAGTAGTTTAGGATAAGAAATATCAAGGAGGAAACAAATGTTGATCTTAATTCACGGTTAAGAGAATTATGGTGAAACTTCAATCTGAATAGAGCAAAATGGATTTTTTGGGAGACATGAGCAACATGGAACTGCCCAGACAGGTCACCAGATATCATGACTCCTAAATTATCATCCACATTAATTACAGGTACATCAGACTTACCAGTTATATGCGTAATAGACGAGCTGCTCCCAAGCAAGAGAACCTAAGATTTCGCTAAGTTCAACTTGAGGCTATTGGCTAACACATAGTCGGATATAGCATGGACATCATCTGATATCAACCTGATAGCCTCAGCCTACTACGATAGTAAGCAGCTCAAATATAATTCAATGTCATCCGTGAATATCACGTACTTAGAGTGATGAAGAACAGATCGTATTTTATTAATAAAGAGCGCAAAAAGAGGTCATAGGAGAGAGCCCTGCGTAATGCCCGCTGTAGTAAAGAACCAAGTCGAACAAGTACCGCAATCATCAATCACCGCCTGAGTTTATCCAGTAAGATAGGAAAACGTCCAGTCGAGTACTGAGTACTGAGTCAGCAAAGCCTATTTTTTAAGTGTCGAAAGAAATAGCACCTGAAAAACAGTGTTAAAACCCTTGCTGAAATAAAAAAAAGTGAGAATTGTAATGCGACACTCATCAGTGTTCCGTCTGACGGTATCACAGGTGTGTAAGAGGGCAGTTTGGGTGCTAAACCTTTTGCGATAGCCCGATTGGCGAGAGTCAAAGACTTTGCTTTCCTCAATCCATTTCGTAATCTGGATATGTATTAGCAGTTCAAGGGTCTTAGACAGCTCATTAGGATTTGCTATTGGACGATTATTAGACGGCGAAAGAAGTGATTTGATCTTGGAAAACGGTCGAAGGAAGGCTCGTTTCGATAAGATCGGGAATTCTGATGAGCTCAGCGATAGATTAAAAGTTAAGGATAGGATAGGACACATTACTTGCAGTGAATTGAACAGAGGGAAAAGAGAAATGCCATTAGGACCAGTAGAAAAGGACGATAAAACAGAACGAGATGAGATGAGTGATTGAACTTGGCTTCGAGTAATTTCAGTGAAGTTAAACTGAGGGCGATCAAGTTAGATAGAAGAACAGAAAAGCCGCAAGTCGGAGTAAAAATATGCTGGTTTTTGATTAGATACGGAAGAGTAAAAAGCTTCGAGTTCATGAGGTGCCGAGAAATGTAAGGTGGAGGAAAACGACGACTTGACCAAACCCATATTAGCGAGTTCCTTCCATAACTTATTGGGATCAGGAATACCGGAGATTTTCTGCAAGTAATACCTCCTTTTAGCTTGAAATAAATCGTCTTTAAGTCCATCTATTTATGCTCTATAGATTGCTAAATCAAGAACACTATTGGATCGACGCGCTTGCGAGTATAGATAATTGCGACGGGTAATACGAGCCTTAAGGTCGCTAGTAAGACACGGTGCAGGTGGTCGGCGTACGAAAACAAATGTAGTGGAGCATGCTCATTGAGAGAATAGTCAAAAATATTTGTAGATTGACCGACCAAAGGATCTATATCGACAAGTATATCTAAATAATTAAAATAAAAATTAAATTCACGGTTTGCCAAACCGGATCTTAGGAGTAATTAAAATAACGTAGCTCGAAATTCATTGTCATCAAATCGGTGATACGCACGACGCACTAAAACACGATTAGATAATGGATCAGTATCAAAAGAATGGTTCAGCTCAAGAAGATCGTGTCCAGCAATGAACAGTGGGTCAAGTTTGATGTAGGAGGTTATGATTATCCGATATGATTATTAGTTATAAATACATCAAGCTATGATTCAGACGACGGTAAATGATATGTAGGTAGAGAAACAGCAATATGTAAATATGAAGAAACCGCAAATTGACGTAAGTTATTAGCTTCATAGCTATTTTCTTTAAGTGCCAATCCAGGTCACCCGAAATAATTATATTTTTACACACATGAAAAAAGTTTTAAAAAACAGATGCAAAATCACGAAGTATGCGTCGTTTAGGACGCTAACACAGAGACGCATATAGTAGTTTTTCCGCTCTCGGACATGTAATCTCTAATACAAAAAATTCGGGCAAGTTACAAAATTGACTGAGTGAAAAAATCCAACACTCTCGCTTTCAAAGAATGACGGATATAACACGCAACTCCTCCTCCATCAGTGCCTTCACGGCCATTGCGTATCAAACAGTAATTATTTAGACGGATTAAATCATCGGAGACATACGAATGTAGCCATGTTTTACTCATGAGGATAATGTGAAAACTGCGATCAAGAATATTTCGGATAGCCACTAGATTGGTACGTAGAGAATTCTCGTTATCTTGCGCGGTCGATTCCAAGAAAGTCGCTGGAGATGGACATGAACGAGTAACACATACTGACAGCAGTCATGTCAATTTTTCAAGGTGAGTTTCAGTCGTAATTGTTATAGGAACGTCCGCATCAGCCTTGCGAACGTATATATTATAGTTCCAGGAAGAGTCCAAACATATTTACAGCTTTTTGAGAAGCTCGCGATTTAGTAACGCCTAATAAATTATAGAGCGCTGTTAGCATAAACTCGTTAACAAAAATGGTACCCTGTCGGTCGAGACTAGATATTTCTTTGATTATTAAGTTTTTTTTGGCCCGCTTCTTATTTAAAATGTATTCCCTGACTTGATGTTACTCCAGGATGACCACAAAAGCTTTAGTTGTGAATTGATTTTGTACAGCGGAAGTTACAACTGTGCTTTTGTTATCGTCAATTTTCCCGGTAGGGCTACGAATCTCAAGAACGTTTCTCATGAGATTAGAAATACCACGAGCACGAAATACTTACTGTACGATTAGTAGCGGTCGATCATTGATCGTAGGCGGGATACCAGATATAGTGCATTCTGCTGAATAATGTGACAAATGCATCGATTGCACGTGTATGATAGTGAGTGTGAGTAGATTATATCCGGCTCGAAGGACCAAAAAATGTATGATAATGAGTGTGAGTAAATTAGATCCGGCTCGAAGGACCAAAAAATGTATGATAATGAGTATGAGTAAATTAGATCGGGCTCGAAGGACCAAAAAATGTTATGATAATGAGTGTGAGACTGAGTTTGAAAGTATTTTTAACCTGTCGACTGGTAACAAGTCGATGCATTCACACGTAGCATGTCGAGTGACAGATGTGAAAGGTAAGGTTAAGGATCCTGGTGACAAGTATAAATAATTAAATGCACTCAGTATTTAACAATAATTGATTCAATGTTTATTTAATTAGTTAATATTGGTTGCATAAAAATACCTGTTAAATACACAAGAAATGTAATTTGATTTGTTCTGGCCTGGTTGTTGATGTACTGGTGGTGAGTAGGTTCTCAGGCTCCTGAGTTGACTTATTGATTCCGTGTGGTTGATCCTGGTGATGTGGTCTGATTGTAGAGCTCTAGTAAATCCACACGGCAGACTTGTGAGTGTTCTGACGCCAATGAACGGTGCGAGGCAGAATGGCGTCTCTGCTACCAACGAACGAACCACGCCGTTGACGTTTTTGTGAGTGCTGCACTAGTCCTGTTGATTTGCTGTGATTCGCACTGACACTGATTTTACACACGGGTGATTTGATCAAGAATGTAATACACTATATTACTGAATGTACACAAAAGTGAGTGGAACGAATGAATATCTCTGTGAGTTTACGCGGGAACGTGTACTGCGAGCGACTCGAGTGAGAACAATGGCCACATCCGTCGACCACGAGGCAGAGTATCAAGAGGGCGGACGTGCGTCACAGCTTGGTTGAGTTGTGATTCGCCGCCAGCGATGGAAAGTGAGCCTTGTGAGTGGTCTTGCCGCTGGGGCCACGCTAGCAGCGTTGGCCGCTTGAGGGAGCTTCGATCGAGGATGTGAGCTGATGGACAATGTGCTTGAGTGCGCGGTCGATAAATCGATATAGCATACGTGCGAGCTATATCATATGACGCGAGGCGTCAGATGATTGTGAGTGTAGCGTGTGCATGAGTTGAGTGTGTGCTTGGTAGGTGCGAAAACTGAACAGCACGTGATTGGTAGTATCGGAAGAACCGATTAGTGACAAACGCTGTGAAATTTCACCGATTTGTTCTCTGAGTTGTAAATAATTGGATCTAATACTGTGAGAATCCACTCGGGCATCCTCAGAAAAAACTTCGATAGTTGTGAGTCGGCTCAATAGTGAAGCGTGCAGAGTAGACAGATCAGAGATGTCGGCACTAACAAGGGGACCACATGGTCGTCGGATTTTTGTAATTTTTTATACTCATGGTACGTAAAGTTAAGACCCCAAATATGAATATCCCCAAGTAATACGACGCCATATTCAGAAATTCTCGAAAAAATCGACTTTGAAGTTAGAGCGAGCAACTGAAATAGAGAAACAAAAACCGAATTTTCAACTGACAAGGAAAGGTACTTTGGTGTCCCCCTCCGATTTTAATGCAACTCACGTATGTTGTAGAGCATCGAAAACTAAAAAACACGTTTTTTTTTTATCGGCGGAAAAACTTTTTTAAGGGGTGAAATCGCCCTTCAAAAATAGCATGTCGAGGGGTGATTTTGCAGTTTCACCCGGAAAGCGTCAACCGATTTTAATAAAACAAAAACCAAAATACTCCTCATTGAAGACAATAAAAATTCCACGTGGAGTTGAAGAAAAAAATTCATTTTTAGGGGTGAAACTGCATAATCACCCCTATTTCACCCCTTAAAAATGTTTTTCATATTTTTTTTAACATATACTAACAGTGGTCTTTGAATCGTAGCTTGTCATCAATAATGATACCCAAATATTTTATTGACTCTACTCTCTCAAGTTTCGTTCCATCCAAACACTTCACTACAATATTCCTACTCACGACTTTCCTTACACTGCTGACAATCATATATTTCGTTTTCTCTACATTCATTTTTAATTTATTTCTTTCCATCCACTTTTATGCTATACTCAATAACATATTCATCTTTCTCTCCACTTCCGCGCTGCTTTTTCCAGGTACATATATCACTGTGTCATCAGCAAACATTTTTATTGCACATTCCTCTGGACACAAATTAACTATATCATTTATAAAGGGTGGTTAAATTTTAAGGGCCGATGTTGATTTTGAATAAAACACAAATTATTTAGGAAATTATTGTCAATTCTTTTTATTATGATAATATGGTATGGTTCAATTATGTATGGAACAAAATATTGGCCAAATGGCCGCCGCGACCTCGGCGGCACACCTCCATCCAATAGTCCAAATTTTCGATGACGCTTAGGCATAATTGAGGTTCTATGCCGTTAATGTGCCGAATTATCTCATCCTTTAGCTCTTGAATTGTTGCTGGCTTATCGACGTACACCTTTTCTTTCAAATAACCCCAAAGAAAGAAGTCCAACGGTGTCAAATCACATGATCTTGGCGGCCAATTGACATCGCCACCACGTGAGATGACACGGCCATTGAATTTGTCGCGCAAAAGAGCCATTGTTTCGTTAGCTGTGTGGCAAGTGGCACCGTCCTGTTGAAACCACATATCGCCCACATCCATATCTTCCAATTCGGGCCATAAAAAGTTGGTTATCATCTCACGATAGCGAACACCATTCAGAGTAACTGCCTGACTGGCCTCATTTTGGAAAAAATACAGCCCGATGATGCCGCCAGCTCATAAACCGCACCAAACAGTCACTTTTTGTGGGTGCATTGGTTTTTCGACAATCACTCTTGGATTATGATTCGCCCAAATGCGGCAATTCTGCTTATTGACGAATCCACTGAGGTGAAAATGTGCCTCATCACTGAAGATGATTTTCTTCGAAAATTGATCATCCACTGTTGCCATTTCTTGCCACCATTCTGACCATTGACGATGTTTGGAATGGTCAAGAAGCTTTAGTTCTTGAGTTAATTGCACCTTATAAGCGTGTAAATGCAAGTCTTTATGCATAATGTTCATCAACGACGAGCGTGAGAGGTGCAATTGTTGGGCACGACGACGAGTTGAGGTGGACGGCTCTTCAGCCACACTATCGCGAACAGCAGCAATATTTTCTGCAGTACTCGCTGTACGAGCCTGCACTGGTGTTTTAATATCTCCTACAGACCCGGTTTGCTCAAATTTTTGCACGATTTTTCCGATTGTACGCACATTTGGACGATTAAATTGACCGAAAAAATCACGAAGTGCACGATATGCATTTTGATTTGAACGCCCATTTTCATAATAAGCCTGAATAACTTTAACGCGTTGCTCGATTATGTATCTTTCCATGGTTCAAATTGAGTTAGTCTGAAATTGAGAAATGTCAAATGAAATGCAGAAAAAAACTTGACGTTTAGGTGTGGTTCACATTCAACATTGGCCCTTAAAATTTAACCACCCTTTATATATAATAAACAGCAACGGCCCTAGTACTGACCCCTGCGGTACCCCATATTCGTTGGGAATAACTTCAGACCATTTATTATTGAATCGAACTTGCTGTGTTCTATTTCTTAAGTACGTTCTGAACCACACTAATACCCTGTTTCTAATTCCATATTGGTATAATTTGTCTAATAATATATCCCTGTCGATTGTCTCAAACGCTCTTTTTAAATCCATGAATATTACTCCTACCATTTTTCCTTCACTAATGTACACTTTCCATTCATCTACAACAGTTTGAATCGCCGTTTCACACGAATATTGCTTTCTAAATCCTGACTGATGCTCCGTTATGATGTCATTGGTTTCTAAATATTTTTCAATTTGATTTTTTACTACTAATTCGAGCACTTTTTCGTATAATGGCAACATATTAATTGGTCTGTAATGACTTGCTTTTATGGCTTTGTTTATTTTTGGGATTTTTGGGCAACATCCCTCCCGTAAGGATCCATTTATTATTTCCGCAAATTCCTCTTTTATTGCACTGAATGCCATTTTTAGTATATCACTTGATATTCCTTCTTCCGTTCCCTTCTTTTTCGGGAGTCCCATCACTATCTTCTCCAGATCCTTTATTTCAATATGATTGAAGTTTTCCATTATACTTTTATTGTTCATCCTTATCCCTGTTATAATTCTTCTTCGGTTTGGACTTCCAGACGTATCCCGTTGTATTGAATTAACTATATTCTTTACACTTTGCACATAGAACACATTAAATTTATCAGCTCTACTACCGCCCATCATGTCATTCAATATCTCAAAATCTATATTCTCTACTTCTCTAGTACCCATTGATTCTCCTTTAATTACTTTTTTAACGTTTTCCACATTTTTGTCGGATCCTTCTTATTATCGTCTATCATCTTTTCATAATATTCCTTCTTCTTTTCTCTTATTAATTTAACTACCGCATTCCTTTCTACTTTAAATTGCTGCCAATGCTCCTCCAAACCAGTAGTAATTGCTACCCCGTATGCCTTATCACTTCTTCTTGCAGCTACTATTATGTCTTCTGAATACCATTTTTTTCCTTCCCATACGCTTGGAATCTTCACTATTTTTCTTGGTGCAAACCTATCTAGAGCACCCACTATGTTATCAACGAGCATCCTTGCTCTTTGGCTTACTTCTACCTCTTGAACTTGTCTTGTTTTAATGCTTAACATCCGTGTAAATTCCTTCATATCAATTTTACTATAGTTTCTTGTTTTATATTCTCTATACTCATTCCTTTCCTTCCTGTTACCTAATATGACTTTTATCCATGTATAATCCGTTATCTTTGGCTCATGTTCCACCTGCACTTGTGCACACCTATTAGCAAATAATAAATCGATAGTAGTTCGACTGTCTTGCGTTATTCTTGTTGGTTTATTAACGTATTGCTTCATTCCTAGACTCAGCATTCCTGTTATCAACCTCTTTTTGTAGAACGTTTCTACCGTGACATCTATATTAAAATCACCTATTATCAAACAGTCTCCTTTTATTGTTAGTTCCTCAGTTATGTTTTCCATGTGTCTTATAAAATTACTATCACTCCTTTATAATGTTCGTACTTGACCTCTATTCCAGCACACCAGCAGTTTGATTCTATTATATTTATTGGTATCATATCATATTTAATATCATCTCTTATGTATAAGATTGCACCACCTGTATTTCTATTCTCCGCATCACATCTGACTGCACTATAGCCCGGCATATACACTTCTCTGTCACCAATTTCAGCTGTCACTCTGGTCTCTGATAACGCTATGAATGCGGGTTTCATTTTATCCACTATTTGGTATCGTATTTCATCCTTATGTGGTATCATACTTTGTGCATTTGTATACCATAGCATTTCCTCCTTCAGTAATTGCCAATCGTCCCATCCTGCTCTCCTCTTCTCTTCTTGGATTGCTCTTTTGTACGTTGGGCATTCCCGATCTAATGCATCATGTTCCATGTTTATCTCTAAGTTGTATGCTTGGTTTATAAACATGCAGTTTATGCACTTGTTTTTCGTCGCTGTACATTTACTCGTTTCGTGATTTCCCGCACATTTATGGCATGTTTCCTCTCTTGTGCAGTTCTTGGCTATATGATAGTAGCCCCAACATTTGTAGCATCGCTTCACATTGACGTGGTTGTAAACCGGACATTTTCTCCATCCCACGCTGATCTTACCTTTGTTCAGTATCTCTTGGTGGGTTCCTTCATCCACTATCATTATTACTGATCCTTCGTGTCTCTCTTCTTTGTTTATTCTTTTGACAATTTTCATCTCCCTTCCTTCCTTTTCTTCCATTGCATTCTGTTTCTTTATTGTTTCAACCAGCTCATCATCCGCCAGCTCTAGTTCGTCCACTTCCATGTTAACGATCTTAATTTTTGGTTTTTGTTGCTTTGTTTCCATAACTTTAAATCCCTCGCCCATTTTCTCTTGTACTATGGTCTTTAGCTTTTCTATTTCATCTGTCGTTTCACAGCCCAAAATCACAGTTCCATTATTGCCTTTCTTTAACCTTGTTACTCCCACAGCCATGTTTTTTATGACTATCTTTTCTTTGATCTTCTTTTTCGTGGCCTCACTTTCTTGTTGTTCATTAGGCTTAATAATTATAACCGTCTCCTTTTTCTTTTCTTTGACTGCTCCACTATAGGTTCTTGTTACTTCCCTTGTTGTACCTAGAACTCCTCCTTGTATCATCTTTTTTATTTCTTCCATTTCGATCTTCATGCCCTTCAATTCTTCTTGTACTATTTTCTTAATTATCACCCTAACTTCATTCTTGCATGCAACTTCGTCCTTTATTTCTTTCACATTTTTCACCAACCAGTCTATTTTTCCTTCGATATTTGCTGTCGTGCTAACACCTCTGCTTCCAGTAAATGATCGAGTCAAACCCGATCGATCTCTGCTGTTATCTGCACCAGGTGTCAACGTCTTTTGGCTTTCGTCAACTACGAATTTATCGAATAGACCGTTACATGGCACTAGTTCTCTGTTTTTATCGTACACCTTATGTTTACACACACATCCCGGATGATAAAACAGTTTCGGGCACGTCTTGCATTGCACTACCTGACTTTTTATAGCTTTTTTGCACGCTGAACAACGATATTCATCGTACTCAGTCGTGCTATCCATTTCGTCCGTGTTCGCACAAATGCCGTGGTATGCGCTATTGTCGTGTCACCGTGGCAGCGCGAATGGTCGCCGTCACCACTTTCACACGAACTTTAAAATCTAAAATTGTTCACAATACCGCGATTTCGATAGCTATCAGGATCATCTATCGTTCTAAATGCTCATTACACAAAACCGCACACTTCGTAATAGTCTTATCCTTATTATAGACTTATATTTCACAAAAAATTGGCTCAAAAACGGAGCACATTTGACACACGTCTCAACGCCTCTAGAGAGGGGGGGGAGAGAGAGAGAGAGAGAGAATGAATGAATGAATGAATGAATGAATGAACGTTTATTAGCTGTATAGCTATTACTTAGTACAATTGATTACAATTACTATAACAAATATACAAAATATTAAATTATCAAATAGCAGGTACCGTCCGAATTACGTAATTTTTTACTTTTCTCTTAAATACATTCAACCTATCACACTCCTTGACATCCCTGGGTAATTTGTTATACCATTTAATTCCAGTATAGAATACACTCCTTTGGGCTATGCTTCTTTTCTTTAATTCTATCTGTACATTATTCGCTTGCCTTGTATTAATATTTGATATCTCTCTCCTTATTATTGTTCTATTACTTAAATTCTTTGGCAACAGTCCATGTACTATTTTAAAAAGAAAAATACATGAGTTATAGATTATTATAACTTTTTTTTGCCTCATAGACATGAAACATAGAGCGTCCAACATTATATCAATACTAGTATCCCTCCTACACTGTAAGATAGCTCGCATTGCTCTATTCTGCATTTTTTGCAATTTCTTCTGCTCCGTAACCCCCATATCTATGAATAATGTTGAACAATATTCAAAGTGGGGTGCTATAATGCTTTTATATATAACACATCTCGAATAGTTTGTTAAGTGTCTCCCTATCCTCTTCAAAAAACTAATCTTTTTTCCAACTTTTTAAATTATGTAATCACAGCACTCCTGAAATCGTAACGTTTCATCTATCACTATACCTAGATACTTAATAGCATTTACTTTTTCTATCTTCACACCATTCAAACTCCGTATTTCAATATCCCTTTTCAGGATTTTCCTTACACTCCTTATCACCATAAATTTTGTTTTATTTTCATTCAGTTTTAGTTTGTTCATTTCCATCCAGTTCTCTATCCTATTAAAAGCATGATTCATTTTGTTGTTGTATCTCCAAACTACTGTCCCCAACTACATATATTAGTGTATCATCCGCGAATAACCTTATCTCACAATCTTCATTACACAGATCAAATATATCGTTAATGTATAATATAAATAATAGAGGCCCTAATACTGATCCCTGTGGAACACCATATTCATTTCCAATCACGTCAGATTTTACACTCCCAAATTGCACTCTTTGCACTCGATCTGTTAGATACGATTCTAACCATTGTAATACCACTCCTCTAATTCCTATCATATACAATTTCGTTAATAACAAGTGACGATCAATTGTTTCAAACGCACGCTTAAGATCTAGAAACATCGCTCCTATTATTTTTCCGCTGCTAATGGTATCTTTCCATTCACCAATAATCAACTGAACTGCAGCCTCACACGATTTCCGTTTTTGGAAACCAAATTGTTCCGCTGATATTATTTTATATTTATCCAAGTATTCTTCTATTTGTTTCTTAGCACACAGTTCCAATATTTTTTCATATGTTGGTAATATATTGATCGGTCTAAATTCAGCTGCATTCTTTGGATTTCTTATTTTAGGTACTGGTATTATGGTCGATGTTTTCCAATTCTTAGGAAAATACCCTTCTCGTAATGAACTGTTTATGACCTCAACAAATCTATCACTTATAGCACAGCATACCAGTTTCATTATATAAGTTGATATTCCCTCCTCTGTTCCTTTCTTGTTAGGGAGCTTATATACTATGCATTTTAATATGCTTTCATCAATATCCTTGAATACTCTCATTTTTTCTGTGTGTAGATTGTTATTACTTATACTATCTGATTTATTATTATCTGGTATCGAATTTATTATTTCTCTAATGCTATCTATATAAAATTTATTGAATCTATTAGCTATATTATCATTCTCACTCTTACCATCCATTGGAAAGCCTCTTATATCTATCGTTTTCTTATTTGGAGTTTTTCCTTTTGTAATTTCCTTAACTGCCTTCCACATTTTCTTTTGATTTTTCTTGTTCAAATCATTTAGTGTTTCATTATATTTCGTTTTTTTCTTTTTTATGAGACTTACTACTTTATTTCTTTCTAACTTATAATTATCCCAGTCCTGACTTAGATGAGAATGACATGCTATATTATATAGTTGATCTCTCTCAAGAGAACTTTGTTTAATTTCATTATCATACCACTTATTTCTTTCAATTTCATTCTTCATTTTAAATGTTTTTAATGGAGCTACTTTATCAAGGGCTTTTACTACCCCATATACAAACCTATCATATATAAAATCTTTATCAGACTTTTGATGTTTTGCAAGGATGCATTCATTTTGCAATATTATGTTAAATCTCTCCTCATCAAAATTTTTATAGTCTCTACGGGTAATTTGATCTTTTTCCTTATTTACATTTCCCTTTTCTAGAGTAATTTGCAACACCAAGTGATCCGCAAACATTGGTTCTGCTATTACCTCTGTGTTAATATATTCATTTGCAAAAATGAGATCTATTACAGTTCTACTTGTTTTAGTGATTCTCGTTGGTGTTTTGACATATTGCTTCATTCCATATTCTAGCATAAAGGTTTTTAACTTTTGAGAGAGAGAGAGAGAGAGAGAGAGAGAGAGAGAGAGAGAGAGAGAGAGAGAGGTTTATTAGCTTCAATAGCTACATAATAAGTTTGCTTATACATAACATATAAATACATATAAATATACTACGTTTCATTACATATTATATATTATACAGGGTGCGCCATCTCAATCTGGTTGATGGAAGTATTGAATAACTCTGACAGATTTTAACCGACCAGCGTCGTACAACACGTTTCGTATAGGTTATTTCAGTACAATTTCAACCATGTATCGCTATACGCCGAAAGAACGCGCCGAAATAGTTTCGCTTTACATTGAAAATAATCGTTCAGTTGTGTCAACTCAGCGTGCGTATCGTAAAAAATATCGCGGACGTTCTGCGCCCAAAGGCGACACTATCCGTCATTTAGCTTCAAATTTCATGGAGCACGGGTCTGTAGCGAATCTCCAACATCAAGCTCGACTGCGTCCAGGTCGTTCAAATGAAAATATCGAAGCTGTTCGACAGAGTGTTGCAGAAAATCCAAATGTCTCATACCGCCGCCGGTCTCAGCAATTAAACATCAGTGGAACCACTTTGAGAAGGATTTTAAAGCAAGATCTTCACATGTTTCCGTACAAAGTGCAGTTGACTCAAAGATTATTGGAAACAGACAAGCCGCGACGCTTGGCTTACGCTAATAACGTTAGTCGAATGAAGGAAGCTGAGCCGGATTTTTGAGAGTGAATTCTGATGACCGACGAGGCTCATTTCACCCTCTCTGGCGCTGTCAACAAACAAAACTGTCGCATGTGGGGCACCGATAATCCTCATATTATTCACGAAACTCCATTGCACGATGAGAAAGTGACAGTTTGGGCCGGTGTTTGCTCAAAAACCACCATTGGACCATTTTTCTTCAGAGCTGGTGAAACTGTCAATGGGGATCGATATCGGTGGATGTTGGCACACTTTGTTTTACCACAAATGCGTGAAAAAGGTCTTAAGGAATTTTGGTTCCAACAAGATGGTGCGACATGTCACACTGTCAATATCAAAGAAAGGTGATATTGACTGGCCACCAAGATCGCCGGATTTGACTGCACTGGACTTCTTCTTGTGGGGATTTTTGAAAAGTAAAGTCTATGCCAACAAGCCGAAGACCATAGAAGAGCTAAAAAACAATATTCGAGCCGAAATCGCAGCGATATCGCCCGAGACGCTGGCAAATACAATGGAAAATGCCGAAAAAAGAGCTCATTTTTGTCTCAGTAATAAAGGCGGACATTTGATCGATGTGGTTTTTGGAAACTAATCAAAATAAATTGTAATGAATCAAATTTAATAAAAAAATACGACTTTGTGAAATCTGTTGAAAATTCTCTAAGTTATTCAATACTTCCATCGACCAGATTGAGATGGCGCACCCTGTATATTTCTGCTCCCCTCTCTCTTATCTGAATATGTTTCGCTAACATTCTTCTGAAATTTGGCAATCTGTCTTCTTTTTTTCTTTCGTTTGGTAACGCATTGTACATTTTAAGTCCCTCATACCATAACATTTCCTGTTTCTCCGTAGTTCTACATCTGTTGATATAAATATTTCCTTTTTGCCGTGTACTTTTACCTTCTCCATATTGCACTAATTCTACATTATTTTGCAAATATATGGGACATAACACATTTACAGTTTTATATATAAGTACACATGTATTGTACTCGATCCTTTCTTCTATCGACATAAAATGTAGTGCTTCTAACATATCACTAATTCTTACTCTTCTATTACATCTTAATATTATTCTCATCCCTTGATTTTGCATTTTTTGTAGATGCTCCAAATTTGTTTTACTTATACCCACCAGTATAGATGAGCAATATTCGAACAATGGACTTACTACTGCTTTATATACAATGCAACCTCATGTTTGCTGATAGGTCCATCCCAATTCTCCGGATAACACCTAATTTCGCTCCTACCTTTTTACTAATATATTCTACATGTTTAGAAAAATTTAAATTTTTATCAATTATTACTCCTAAATATTTAATTTCACTTACAACCTCTAGTACCTCATTCTGCAGTTTAATTTTTAAATTGTCCTCTGTTCCTTTCTTTCTAACTCCTCTTATTAACATAACCTTAGTCTTATCAACATTAACGTACAACCTATTTATCTTTAACCATTTTTCCACTTTCACCATTTGTTTATTGAGATTATTATTAATTTCTATACTTGAATACCCTGTTGTGTAAATCAATGCATCATCCGCGAACAGTCTTATTACACATTTATCATTAATAGCCTCTATAATATCATTTATATATAATAGGAATAACAAAGGTCCTAAAACTGACCCCTGGGGAACACGTAAATCTACATTAACTGGAGTTGACAGAACCCCACTAAATTTTACTCTCTGAGATCTATTTTGCAAATAACTTTTGAACCAATTTAGTACTGTCCCTTTTATTCCATACCATTGTAATTTTTTAATCAAGATTTCTCTGTCCACTACTTCAAACGCTCTTCTTAGATCTAAGAAGACCACTCCTATCATTTTTCCGCCCCCTATTGTTCTTTTCCAGTCCGAAACTACCCACTGTAAAGCAGTTTCACACGAATGCTTTGCCCTAAAACCCGATTGACATTCTCTAAGCAACTCATTATTTTCTAAGTATTCTACTAATTGTTTCTGAACTATTTTCTCCAATATTTTCTCGTGTACTGGTAATTTATTTATCGGTCTGAATTCTTCAATTTTATTTGTTCCTCGAACTTTAGGTATCGGAACTACAATCGCTTGTTTCCACTCCTCGGGGAACATTCCTTCTTCGAGTGACATATTTAGTATATATAGTATTTTCTCTGTTGCTGCTTCTACTACACGTTTTATTATTTCTACAGTTATACCTTCTTCTGTACCTGCTTTGTTTTCTAATTTTCGGACTATTTTACATAATTGCTCTCTTTCAATTTGTGTAAATACTTCTAGAACGCAGTCTATATTTTCTATTTGCTATGCACTCTTCCCTACTATTTATGTATGTCAGCACCCTAATACTGTCCACAAAATAACAGTTAAATTTATCAGCCATTTCCTCTAAATTACTAATTATTTTATTTTCAAATTGTATTTCTTTATACTCCTTATCAGTTACTTTACTTTTCAACATTTCTTTTAATACCCCCCACATTTGTTTCGGATCCTTTTTATTTTTATTAAGTTTTTCTTCTATATAGTCTTTTTTTGCTTTCCTACAAATATCCACAGTTTTATTCCTTGTCTGTCGATATACTTCCCAGTCATATTCATTCTTACTTATACGAGATACTTTATGTGCTTTGTCTCTTTGCTTTATCAATTGCTGTATGTACGCACAAAACCATCGCTTTCCCTCCAATTTCTGTTTTAGGAGAGTTGTTTTTTGTGGTGCAATTAAATCAAGGCATTTGATAATCTCTTTAACCATTGAATTAGCTAATATATTAATACTCTCTCCTTCTATAGCATCTAAACAAGTGCTTATCATTCTTGTAAATCTATCTATATCCATTCGCTTATAGTCTTTGTATGTAATAATTTTGTTCTCATTTGCTACCAGTTTTACGTTCCAGTACAACACGATTGCTGAATGATCCGTTATTTTGGGTTCATGCCATACTTCAGTTTCCATCTCAACATTAGAAAAAACTAAGTCTATTATTGTTTCAGAATTCATTACAATTCTTGTTGCTTCTCCTATTAGTTGTTTTAACCCTACAAAATTCATTATTCTTGTTAATTTATTTTGAGTATAATTATTTACTTTCATATCTATGTTAAAGTCGCCCATTATTATAACATTATCATTCTGCATGTTGCTGATACAGGTTTCCTCAAGAAAATCAATAAAACTAGCATCTTTACCATTTGGTGAGTGATACACTACCATAATTATTCCTTTATAGTTGTTATCTTTAATTTTTACTGTTATTGTCCACCAATTTTTATCGCAATTTTCTATCGCTATTATTTCAAATTTAATCCTTCTATGTATATATAACAATACTCCACCTGTTCTACTAGATCCTGAGTCACCACGCACGCATACATACCCGCTGATGTATAATTCGTGATCCTCTATCTGCTGCATTATATGAGTTTCTGTAAATCCTATTATACTAGGTTTATATTTCTTTATCAAAACACTCTCTATTTCGTCTTTATGTCTCAGAAATCCCTGTGCATTTAAACAGCTTAAATTGCTATATGTTATTACATTGAATTCTATCTCTTTGTTTTTCTATTTCTTTCTTAAAACATGGACACTTATTGTCGTAGGCCGAGTGATCCGACTTCAAGTTTTTGATTTTAAAAACCCTAATTTTTTCCTCACAGTTAACACACTTTTTTGTCTCACTCCTACATTCCTTCGTCGCATGTTGTTTTGCGCAATTTCCGCAAGTTTCTTTTTTCGTACAGTCTTTAGCGAAATGATAATACCCACAACACTTGAAACACCTTAGAATCCCTACATATTCTTGTACTTTGCATATATTCCACCCTATTTTTAGTTTTTCCAGCTGCATAAATTTCTCTCTTGTCCCGGCATTCACCTCCGCTATCACCGCCGCCTTTTTCGAATTGTCTTTTGCCGCCTTATATACTATCTTTCCCTCGATGGTGTCTTTCTCCAGTCCATTTTGGTCTACTATTTTCTGCCAAAAATGTTGCTCGTTTTCACAATCTTCTTTGTCGACATCCAGTATCTTCACCTTTAGTTTTCTCTTCTTTGGTGCTTGTATTTCATATTTTTCTCCCATATCTTTTACGACTTCCTGCTTCAGTTTTTCAGCTTGGGATTTATTTTCGCACCCCACTACAATTGCTCCTTTCGTCACTTTCTTTATTCTTGTGATTCCCACTCCTAGTTTCGAGATATCAATTTTTTTTATGTCTCTTTTTGTATTTTCACTCGAATTATTCTCTTCTCCATCTTTAGGTTTAATGATTAACACCGATTCTTGATTTTTTTTTACCGCTCCGCTGTAGCTCTTTTCTATCTGTCCTGTTCCCATGCTTGGCATTGGCATAATAGTTAATACTTTTTGCATCTCAGCTTTCACTGCTTCACTTATTATTGTTTCCAATTCATAAGATTTCCAGTGTTGTATTTCTACTCTTACTCTGTCCATTTCTTCATTTATAACTTCCGTTATAGCCCTTCTAAGCATATTCTTCCCTATCATTTCATCCTTAATTTCTTGTAGCATCTTGTATATGGTATCAATCTTTGCATCCTTTATGTTTACTGATGCTGATACTGATGCGCCCCGCTCCCATTGCTTTTGTCCACTATCAGTAGCCGACCATTTTCGCTCCTTGCTACTTTCACCTGACGTTTTACCGTCATTTTCAACCATATATTTTTCTATATTTCCATCATAAGATATCAGTTCATTTACCCTATTGTAAACTCTGTGTAACTTAATACAGCCCGGATGAAAGTACTTATCACATGGCACACAGTGATACACCTCTAATTTAACTTCCTTATTGCATTGTCGGCATAATCTGATCCTAATTTCAGCGTCAATAACTATATTATCATCAATAATAACAGATCTGATCCTAATTTCTTATCTTTATAATGTGATAGTTGGAGAATTATACATGAAGCACACATCTCTGCGACAAATTATACTCTGTATGTTGTACTGCAGAGGAAGCATTTCGAGGTGAACGAGGTGAACAGCGCATGGAGATATACACATGCAAAACCGCGGACGATGCGTACAAAATGTTCGACACTCAGTAATGATTTAGAGGACGGCATGCTCTTTAAGTTTATTATACTTATATATTATAAGTATATATCTTTAGCCTTCAGTCTTACTTCAACTCTGCTCTCACTCGGTTTTTCCAATTCAATCACGAACATGTACAATTGTTACAGTGAATATTTTTTGGGTGTGGCCTTTTGGTGGAGGGTGGTACTTGTGGTGAGTGGCATGAGTGTGCATTTGCAAACCGAGGAGATGTTGATTTCTCATGTGGAGACAGAATACCTATAGCGAACGATTTATATAACGGAGTGTGGGGGAAGGGCTGTTGCGCTCAAAGAATTGCACATTAGAATGTCATGCGTAATGATTCGACACCGCCCAGCATCCCATTGTGAGTTACTTTATTCTGACGTGAACGGGATCTCCGAAATATATTTAATTGACTTTGCGAATACCAGATATGGAAATTAGAGCCAATTATGTTATGTGAATTCATTCTGCGCTATGATGCTTGCATTGCGCATGAAGTGCCGGCTACATGGATTTGAACGCCTGCATGCTTTTGGTCTGCTATCTCTCCTCAAAGAAGTATGCATTATTGATAAAACGATGACCCACCTCCCAGTAACTCACGCCCGTAACAGCCGCATAGCGTGTGTTTGGTTCGTAAACGACGAACGAGTAGACTTAGGCGAAGACAATAGCGCCGAGGATGGGAACTTTGACGAGTCGATCCTTCCAGAGGCAGGTAATACTTAAGAAGCCTATATGTGTGTAAGCGCGTATCTGTGTGTGTGTTTGTGCGTGATCCCAAAAGTTTCAGAGACATGAACGACATACCATTGGGAAGAATAAATAGCTGCCATCGCCACCGCCATCAGCTGTGAAGGGAAGACTGAAATTATATGCATAGTTTTCAAGTTTGCATATTCGTTGTCTCTCCCCCCTCCTGTCTCTTCATCCTATTTATCCGGGTACGTATAGCACTCCATTTTACGCTCTGTATATTACCGTCGCTGTTTAAGCAGATGGGCGTAGCCATTAAAAGTTACGCAATGGGCGTAGCCGTATGGTGGCGGAAGAAGTGAAGATAGGAGTGCAATAGAGCAAACGCGTACACATTCTACTTACGGACGATCAGATTATACAATAATTTTTCAGTCGGGTAACTTTAACAAATTCTTTAATAAATGATTCTATGGAGCTAATACCTTATTATAAATGCATGCTCTTTCGTCTACCAATAGTAAACTTTTCCAGAAAAATACGAGTTTTTTGAGCAAAATAATAGCAAATAATAAATTACTGTTTTTATAATCTTACATCTAAAGTTCGTATTAATATCAATACACATTTATATTGGGTCTGGGAAAAAGTTCGTGGCGTTTTTCCCGATACATGGCATCAATTGCAAATAAGTCAGGAAACACAGATCGCAGCGACACCACTAAACGCTCGTTGGAAAGGTGATACTTCGAGCATTACTTTGAGTATATAAACATCGGAATTGGTACAGTAGTTGGAAAGATGGTTGCGTTTGAAAATGGAGAAAAGTAATGAAAAATTGCGCTATATTT
This sequence comes from Cylloceria caligata, assembly GCA_963942595.1. Classification (NCBI taxonomy): domain Eukaryota; kingdom Metazoa; phylum Arthropoda; class Insecta; order Hymenoptera; family Ichneumonidae; genus Cylloceria; species Cylloceria caligata. Next base: position 17,196,252 of record OZ012708.1, read on the forward strand.
TGCAATATTATTACGACAACGGGAAGATCGCTGCGCAGGCTGGTGAAAAGATGTGTGCTGCGTGAAGGTACTGTATCAAAATCTGCTGCGCGGAAATAGTTCGCTCGCTTTCGTTCTGGTAATTTTGGTGTGAAAGGTGAGTCACGCTCTGATCGTCCAATCACAGAAAAAGTTGATGAAATTCTTGAAAAAGTACAGCAAGATAAGCATATCAGCAGTGTCGATATTCGTATGGAGGCATTGACCACAAAACTGTTTTGAACCATTTACACAAAGCTGGCTACAAAAAGAAGCTTGATGTATGGGTTCCTCATGAGTTGAGCGCGAAAAACATGATAGACCAAATTAACATCTGCGATAGGCTGGTGAAACGCAATGAAATCGAGCCATTTCTGAAACGTGTCATAACCGATGATGAAAAATGGATCACGTACGACAATCGGAAGCGTTAAAGATCGTGGACAAGGGATGGTGAGCCGTGAGCCACAAGCGTTCGCGAACCAGGATTGACAACGAAAAAGGTGATGCTGTGTGTGTGGTGGGACTGGAAAGAAATCGTCCACCATGAGCTACTTCCAGTTGGTCAGACGATTGATTCTCAACTCTACTGTGAACAATTGAAAGCAAACGGCCCGAATTGATTAATAGGAAAGGTGTTGTGTTCCAACATGGCAACGCCCGACCACACACTTTTTTGATGACCCGTCAAAAATTGCGAGAGCTTAGTTGGGAAGTTTTGATGCATCCACCGTATAGTCCGGACATATCACCCTCTGACTTTCACTTATTCTGATCTCTGCAGAACTCTCTCAATGGAATTAAGCTGCTTTCAATAGAAGACTGTGAAAACAACTTGATTCAGTTTTTCAACCAGAAACCACAGAAGTTCTTTACCGATGGCATCATGGCTCTACCCAAAAAATAGCGAAACATTGTCGATAATAATGGAGCATATTTGGTTTAAATAAATTCATTTTTACACTATAAGAAACACATTTAAATTTTACTAAAAAAACGCCACGAACTTTTTCCCAGACCAAAGTGGACCGCCAGCAGAGTGTAACGATGACGAGGAAGCAATAGAGCGTTTCATAGCATTGTACGAGGTGTCTGAGGGTGTATATCTCGAACGAAGTGCTTTGCAGTCAAATCCGGGTTTACGTTCGCTAGCAAAATTGGCGCTCAATTCATTCTGAGGTAAGTTTGATCAACGCGACAATCTCACGAAAACCGTCATCGGTTTCATGCGCTCGGAGCTAATGAATTTACGAACGAGTCCGGAGATTGGTGACGGGAATGCTACCGGTTAATCACAAGATTATGTATGTGAACTATGTAAGCAACCGCGATGCTATCCAGCCATCCCCGACGTCAAACGCCGTGATTGCAGCATACACGACGGCACAGGCTCGCCTAAAATTATACAGTTATCTTGAGGGGCTCGGGTAGCGAATATTGTACTGCGATACGGACTCCTGTATTTACGAGAGTAGCTCCAGTCGCAACGAGTGTGAGCCGCCAATCGGTCAATTTCTGTGCGATCTCACGGATGAATTGAGCGAACACGAGCCAGGTAGTTATATAAGTTCGTTCGTTTCGGGAGCACCAAAATGTTACGCATACCTTGTTCGTTAACCTGACGATACGATTATTGAAAAATGTATTAGGTGCGCAACTAAGTTCCCGCTGTTTTTTTTTTATGAAAATGCAACTTCATTGTGAAAAAATATTTACAAATGAATCATTCAAAATATTGCCCATCGCTAGCGACAACTTTTTCCCATCTTTCTGGCAGAGCTCGAATACCGTCACGGTAGAAGTGTTCGTCTTTTGAGGCGATCCACGAATCAAGCTATTTTGAGATGTCTTCATATGAGCTGAACTGCTGATTACCCAGACCATGTGCCATCGAACGGAACAAGTAATAATCGGACGCCGCAATATCTGGGGAATATGGCGGGTGGGGTAGGACGTCCCATTTGAGCGTTTCTAAGTAGGTTTTAACGGGTTTGGCATCGTGAGGCTGAGCGTTGTCATGCTGTAGAATCACTTTTTCGTGGCTCTGCTCGTATTGTGGCCGCTTTTCGCGCAGGGCTCGGCTCAATCGCATCAATTGAGTTCGATACCGTTCCCCAGTGATGGTTTTGTTCGGTTTCAACAGCTCATAATACATAACACCGCCCTGGTCCCACCAAATACACAGCAAAATCTTCGCAGCGTGAATATTCGGCCGAGCCGACGACGTAGAAGCATGACCGGGCAGTCCCCATGATTTTATTCTCTTTTGGGTTGCTGTAATCAGTCCTTTTTTCATCACCCGTAACGATGCGATGAAGAAAACCCTTCTTTTTTTTGCCGCTGGAGCAGTTGTTCACAGGCGAAAAAACGACGCTCAACGTCTCTTGGCTTCAAATGATAAGGAACCCAAGTTCCTCGTTTTTGAATCATTCCCAACGCATGCAATCGCTTGGAAATGGCTTGGCGGGTAACTCCTAATGCTGAAGTAAGCTCTTTTTGCGTTGGCATGGGACCTCATCGAGCAATGCCTCCAATTCAGCGTCTTCGAAGGTTTTTGGCCTTCCTTCACGCGAACGGTCGTCCACATTAAAATCACCGTCTTTGAAGCGACGGAACCAATCACGGCATGTTGTTTCACTTACAAGGAAAGATAATTTGGTGTCTCCCTCCGAGTTTGATGAAACTCACGTATATTGTACAACATCAAAAACTAAAAGACACGTATTTTTTTTTATCGGCGGAAAAACATTTCTAAGGGGTGAACTCGCCTTTCAAAGTTAGGGGTGATTTTGCCGTTTTGACCCCTGTAAATGAAGTTTTTTCTTCAACTTCACGTGGAATTTTTATTGTCTTCAATGAGGACTATTTTGGTTTTTGTTTCATTAGAATCGGTTGACGCCTTCTGGGTGAAACTGCATAATCACCCCTCGACATGCCTAACTTTGAAGGGCGATTTCACCCTTTAGAAATGTTTCTCCGCCGATTAAAAAAACATGACTTTTAGTTTTCGATGCTCTACAACATACGTAAGTTTCATCAAAATCGGAGGGGGACACCAAACTATCCTTCCTTGTTAAGGCAGCATCTCCGTAAACTTTTTGGAATTCTCGATGCGCTTCAACCGCCGTTTTCTTCGAATGAAAGAAGAAAAGCATCACTTCCCGCAAATGACGATTATTTGGCACAAAATCGGACATTTTCACACAACCAAAAGTATGTGATGGAAAACAAAATCACTAATGTGTCAAAGCGGTTTGTTTACCATATGTCTTAGCTTGGTTAATGACGTTTTGGTTATGTCCCAATCGACCAGCACTTACTACTGGAGCCATCTCTTGAAAAACAGCGGGAACTTAGTTGCGCACCTAATACTTTCTATAAGCATTCGTTTCAACGACAATGCAATTCGCTAGATCATCAGACTTGATATATGTATCGTAAAGGGTATCCCGTAAAACTTAGCGAATAGCCGTCACGTAAATTATGACGGATTATTATCCGTCGTGACAGGAGCTAGGAGCGCACCTATTATTTGAAAATTCGACGCTATTCGACGCACGGAATTTCATTAGAAAGCGGCAGGGGAAGTACTCTACTATGCCGTATGGCTATTGTGAAATCGGCTAATTAGTATAACGCAAAAAAGTATATAGTTTTATGGGTTCATTTTGGAAAATTTTCAAAAAAGACACTTGGGAAGGGTACGCACTCCCCAGTGTGTGGGATTTGTACCTACTAAAAACCACACACCCTTTCTCCTTGACGCCCCCCCCCCCCCCGAAACCGCTTTCGCATTGCATCAGGAGGGTATCATTTTCGTGCCAGCCTGGCCGCTGTACTCATGCGCTTAGGAACCCCGTACCTGCTTCGCGCGCTCCTCTTGGTTGTTGGTACGCAGTACCTTCTTCACGTATCCTGTAATGCGGGACCATTTTTCTTCACTTTGCAGCATTTGCTCTACTCCATTTTCCGGTGTCAGGTCTGTAACCAGACATGCGAAAAACGTGTGGCAAGCATCGTCAAACTCCATGCAGAAGTCGCATTGCAGGCTGTCTCTTATTTAATCTATAAATCTATACAGGTAGGCGTTGAAATGGCCGTGTCCTGAAAACGGTAATTGAGTCCTCAAGGTTATTGATCTTTTCCCTAAAGGTTCCAATCGGTTTGTTTGGAGAGAAGTAGCAGCTCACGTATGTTATGTCGCCAGGCCTGACCCATACATAGCCATCTCCGGTACCAGTGTCGGACACTGGAACGTTTTTTCGGATCTGGACCCAGATTGCAGCCCAACCTGTGTTATCCTTGTACCAGTTTGGGTACTTCTCATCTCGGTATTGTTCGCAGATGAGTAGGAGATCTGCTTTATTTTCGTTGGCTATTTGCGGGAGGAGCTGTTGGGCAAGTCTTGATCGGTTCAGGTTGCCTTGCAGTATCACCGCCATCGCGTTTTGGTTGTACTGGCCGCAGCTGAGAACGCAGCACATCTACCGGAGACGGGTACGTGATCCGTCGGGCTTCCGTTCCTCAGATCCGCGCACAGGAGGCAATGCGGGTTCTTACAATTAGTTCATGACGGGGCCTTGTGGTCGTCGCCTCCACACCTCCAGCACTGCTGCGATCTGTCCACTACTTTACAATCAGCCGCCCGGGATCCAAATCCATGGCACCTATAACACCTGATAGCCTGAGGGCTCAGTCGAACTCGGCAGTAGACCCATCCGATTTTTATGCGGCCGATCTTATTTAGCTTCTTTGCAGCTTGGAATTCCAGTTCCACGAACGCTATCCGGTTTCCTCTCAGTGTGCTCTTCTGGAGGTTGATGCTCATATCTTCGCAGTTGTCGACCTCCAGTGCCCCGATAAGGGCAGCTTTGATTTCCTCCTGGGTGGAAGTAGCGTCGATATCCCTGATCTCGATTGTTGACCTTGGTGTGAGCTTGTGAATAATTCCGCTTCTTCCGATTGCTGTCTGAATAACTTCCCCGAACTTGGTATAGGCTTCCGTTGAATTGCCCAGTTCTACCAAAACGGCCCCGGTCCACGTCTGTCTGATTGCCTTCACGTTGACGCCATACTCGGCGGGGTTCACGGTGGCCCTGATGTCTTTCAAGACGTCTGCGTAGTTCTTGCCGGTAGCTGGCCTGATTAGGACCGCCTCAGGATGGGTCTTGGGGGGTCTCCTGCTTGGTTGGGTCTCCCGTCCCTTCGCAGCTGGGTTCCTTCTGGGTGTTGCAGCTGTCGCTGGTGTCTTCGGCGACTTCCTCGGAGGACGTGTTACCAGCGTCCAGTTCTCGCCCGTATCTTGCTTCTTTTTCTGCTGCTCCTGCTGGCCTCAAAGTTCTGCGGACTTGGCGTCTCCCTGGTGCCCCTCTGCCATTTGCTGGTTGCGGTTAGTATCTGTGTCGGATTATCAGGCCAAGCAGCCGATGTCCTGGGTGGCTGTCCTTCCTCAGGCTTTGCTGCGGGGTGTACGGTGTCAAAGTCCGCAGCCAGCCTCGCGCTTTTCCATTTCTTGCGACACCGCTGGCTTTTTGCGACAACATCTGCTTCTATTTCGGTGGCTTCCTTTATTTCCTTTCGTACCTTCTTGATTTTCAGGAAGCTGGCTTTCATTGCCACGAATATTTCGCGGAGAACTTGGAGATGATTTCCTTCTTCCACCTCGAGTTGAAGAGCTTCTTGCCTGAGCGTAGCCTGCCGCTAAGCGGGGGTTTCACTACTGGCTCTCGCTAGGTGCTCACTTAGCATTTTTAGTATCATGGGGGCCAAGTGGCCTACCTCCATGGTACTGCGGGTACTGGGGCCTCCCCCAAAATCCATGAGGACGGCACCGACCACCGGGGCTTTCACCCGATCGGAATCGGTGGTGATATTTCTCTCTGTCTAAGAGGTACTCACTTGGGGTATTACGTTCGTTTCCTTACTACCCATGCTGATTTTTTCTCGAGGATTCTTCCCCGTGTCTGTTGGTCCGCGAGAGGTATTTTAGTTGCCTCCTACCCTCTATATCTAGAGAGCGTTCCCCGATCCGCCACCTGGGGACGCGCCACGTTGGGGTTCCAGACGTCCCTCCATACAGACTACCGGTACACCATTATCGTGCTTCGACTTTGAGCTAAGTGAAATTCTAAACTCTCGACGAAGACGTTTTAATAAACAAAGTTAAATCTCGACCCAATTACATACATATTATCGATAGCATACCAAAAAATTTTTTATCTGAAGCAATATCGTTGCTTCGCAATTTGCATCGCAGCGCAGTCGGTAAAAAAATGACATGGGAGCGGAACGGTGTTGTTTCCATAGATGGCAGAAGAATTTCAATTTCCAATATCGTTGATCTTGTTAACGATGCTATGTGAGCTAGAAAACGCGAGAAACCCATCGGTCGATCTCACTTTGCCAAACTCCTGCGAACATTATAGATGCCGCGCGAATTAATCGGCGATCCCGAGTTACTACACGAACCTACACCCACATCATCCTCGATACCTCAGCGGCGTCTCATATATAGGTTGATTTAGCTGATCTTCGCTCGATAGCTACGTACAACGATGGGTACGCATATCTGCTTGTTGTTATCAACGTATTGAGCAAATGTGCGTGGGTCGAGGCTTTGCGTGACAAAACGAGCGCAAACGTAGCCTGCGGTCTCACACGCATATTCGCACGCAGTAACAATCGCCGCCTGCAGCAATTGCAAACTGACCGACTCAAAGAATTTATCGGCACTCGATTTCAGCAAATTCTCAAGAAAAGGAATATAGATTTTCGCGCTGCTCGTAACCCCGATAGAAAGCCTCGATTGCCGAACTCTCTAATTGCACGATAAAATACGGAATGTGGCGTTACTTTACATACATTCGAAACGAGCGTTACATCGATGTTTTACAAAATTTGTTATACGTTGATAACCACACTAGACACAGCGGAACGCGTATTCCTTCGAGCGAGGTGACGCTAGAAAATACTTCTATAGCCCGAGAAATTTAGCGCGGCATTACGAGCGTAAGGCAAGAAAAACTAAATAGCGTGGATATAGTGTCGATGACTTGGTACATATCAGTACAGCTAAAGCAGCATTCGTGAAAGGATATGAGCACGGTTGGAGTAACGAGTCATTCAAGATTCAACGAATATCAGTGAATCGATTACCATTCGTGTATATTTTACACGACCTAAATAACGAGACTATCGACGGTATTTTCTACGGGGCAGAATTATAACGAGTACGTGTTCCTCCGTCATCTGAGAAGACGAAAGAGAAGAAGAGGACAAAGAGGAAGAACGCTCGGAATCACCGTCCCTGATAAATATGAGTTCCAAGGATAGCTCTTTCTTTATCGTACTACCGAGCAACAGTAGAATGCAGAATTTTCCGGATAATACGACGACGAAATTTATTATAAAACTACCGTGTCAGATACGTTTGCATGGAGAATGGTCTGGTTCTCTGGTGGAAATTTGTTATCCGATGACTCTTTTACATATTCCTACTGTAGGAAATCTCGTACCTTTTGAGGATGGTAATTACGATTTATCAGGTTTAAATCTTTTAACACGGAGACACGTAGATAGAGACTAAGTTCCATCTGGTGTATATTGCTATATAGACGCTCTTTTGGAGAGTATAAATAAGTTACCTTATGTGGCCGGTCATCTGCGTTTTAAATCGCTTCCGAGCGGGCAGGTCAATATGGCGCGCGTATGCGACGATCTACGATACCACGACTTTCCCGTATCGCCCGATATCGCAAGGCTACTCTGATTCTCGGAAGAGGCCCATATGTTTGTAATGATAGAACCGCATTGCGAATACACCGGGTCGAGGCTTGCATCTCTCACCTGTGCTATACCAGACAGCATATTTCTACACACCGATATCTGCGAGAGTTATATTACAGGCGATGTTAAAATACCCCTTTTACCAGTTGTTCCCATTGATGCTGACGGCTGTCAGTATGATTCGATGAAAATTAAATGGTTTTCGGCGCCATGATATATACCTCTCTTGCGCAATAATTTACACATTATCAAGATCGATATAAGAGACGAGTTTGGAAATCCTATAACATTCGAACAGGGAACGTTGACTGTGACACTACATTTTAAAAGATCCCACGATTGATAAGGACGATATGAATAATATTGACAGTGTGCAGCACGGATGGGGCCGTCACGGGTACGGCGAAATTAGCCATGTTTAAACGCAAAGCCTCTGAAAAAATTGACACTCCCATGCGGGAGTCTGATTATAAAAGCGCAAAACTTCGGGAACTCCTCATTTATCGAATGAACGTAAACCACGACGTCTCTCCCGTAAAAAGAAAAGTGACATAAAGAGAAAAGTAATACAGAAGAAGAATAATAAGAACAATAAGAAGAAGAAGACTCGTCAACGAACGGTTGCAGATATTTTTGGATACCCGAAAAAAGATGGCTCTTCTACATGCGCACTCGTGCGAATGTCTTAAATCGGAACTTGAATTATTTTCACTCTCACCGACGCAAACTACTGTCGAAGGCTCCAATTGGGTGTATTATAAGCCAATTTCTTCGCTAGCAGATGATTGACCTATTGGATTTGTTATTCTTGGACAGGGTGATGAGTATATAGATCTCGGGCATACTATGCTTAGTCTGAGAGTGAAAATAACATCTCCTTCTACGAAAATTACCGCAGTTGCAGCGCCGAAAGTAAGGACCCGCCCTGTAAACAATCTCTTGCATTATATGTTTAATAAGGTAGATGTATACCTAAATCAAAAACTAGTTTCACCTTCAAATAATGCCTACGCTTATCGAGCGTACATAGAAACACTTCTGAATTACGGTCCAGCTGCCAATAATTCGCATGTCACGAGCGTTCTCTGGCACCAAGATACCCCTGGAAATAAAGAAGATATTACATAGGGAAATGCGAGTCTTGTAAAGATAAATGTCGGTAAAACTGTAGACGTGCTCGGCCATCTGCATTGCGATCATTCAATCAGGAGCGGTTCCTCTTATAGTGTCGAGATGCGACTACGGCTGGTGCGGTCTAGAGATTTATTTTGTCTTGTGGGCGATACAAAGAATGGTCAATGCGGCTTAAAAATTCTCGAGGCATCGCTTCTCGCTTGTAGAACAAAAAAATCTCCTGGTGTGCTGCTCTTGCATAGTGGAACTCCGGCAAAATCCACGGCTAAATATCCTCTTACGAGAGTCGAGGTGAGGGCCGTTTGACTCCGGTGTTCATCGAGAGGCTATCGATAATATCGTGCTAGGTCAATTGCCGAAGCATATAACTATCGGTTTTCTGCATAACAAAGCGTTTAACGGTAACTTCAGTACGAATCCATTCAACTTCCAAAATTACAAAATAAAATATTTCTCGTTGTTTGTAGATGGTGCTTAAATATCTTCGAAACCGTTACAACCTGATTTCACGAAAAATCATCTGTATGTCGATGCTTTTCAAACGTTGTTTTCGGGAACTGGAATACATTTCTTGAACGAAGGTAATTCGATCGATCGCGATAATTATCGCGATGGATACTGTCTGTTTGCTTTTGATTTGACACCCGATCGTTCGGCAAACAGCTATTCACATTGGAATTTAATAAAGGACGGTAGTGTGAGAATAGAGCTACGATTTGAGGATGCGCTTGCCTCAACGATAAATTGTGTAGTCTACGTGAAATAGGATAATGTCCTTGAAATTGATGCCTCTCGGCAGGTAATGGTGGATTTTACTGGATAAGCGAAAAAATGTACCGATGTCGGAATAAAGTATTTTCGTGTTAAGAGACGTAGAAGCGTCTTTGTGAGTAACTAATCAGTCGAACTTGAGCATCTGTACTGATTAGACGTGAAAATGGATATACATCATCGTGGATATACAGGCCATGCGTGGTAAAGACTCAGAATGTATTCCGAAAGAAATGGCCGTAGTAGCAGTGGATAGACCGGACTCTGCTTATTGGATCATCGCACCACCGTGTCACTTTGCCGAATTACCGCAGCATTCGAGATGCCAGAATAATTTGCCAGAAATATTTTCACCGTCTTGAATGGTACGATGGTGATGTGAGCTGTAAACAAGCATATGCTAATTTGCGTAAAATTTCGCGAAAATCAAGACGTATCTATACACGCCGTCACGCGAAGGCTATACTTCTTTGCGATATCACGAGTCATGAAATTTCCAACCTGGAGGATAAGGATGGAGCTTCATCAAACGCATTTATGCCGAAATCTTTGCGAAAATGCTTTCAACATCGTCCCCTCATTGCGCAATGCGCCAGGCTTTGCAAATAAAAAATTGCCCTCGCGAGCACCCGTTTAATGGAGAATCATACATGGATGTTTGGTCGGCAGACGAAGAGGAAGAGAATAAAAGAGAGGATAAATCTTCACTATGTAATGGTGACACGACCGACGATGCTGTGAAATATATTTTGCATATATGGTATACGCCTATCAAAGTGTATAGGTCATCATTTAACCATTGACTACATGTTCAGCATGAACACTTGACAAATCTACGAGAGATCTAGACAATCTCGTGTATGGTCGTTACCAGCCGGACTCGTAGTTAACACGGATAACCACAACGGACCTGGAGAGCATTTCATCGCCATGTACGTTAACTATCATAGAAAAAGAATGTACTTTAATAGCTACGGGCTACCACCGATTATACCGTAACACCTCGCATGGCTACAGAGAAACTGCAAGTTTTATCGATACGGCCTTAAGCAACTACACACTTATACATCGGATGTGTGTGGAAAATTTTGTACCGTATTCCTGCACCTTATGTTATGCGGATTTACCATGTCGTGATTTAATAATCTCTTTAGCGATAATGTAATGAAAAACGATAGAATAGTACGTGAATATTATAATGCTTTTACCTTTCGACGATCGGACAGTGACAAAAATAAATTTAACGGTGGAGGAATCTCCGAGCAGATATTACCGCGTTTGCAGGGATGTTGCATGCGACGGTAAATGTGGCGAAAGTGATTTAAGGGGTCACATCTACTCAGCGGCCGAAAAAAAGCGTGTTTTTGTGATTTTTTTTTTTGGAAAATATTTGCAGGTTTTGAACTTTTTTTTTTCACAGTAAGGAGAATATCTTTGAGTATGTTTCATAATTTTTTTATTGGAAAAAATTCCTAAATCTAAATAATATAGTGTATCCGTCCGGACCGCTGTTCAAAAAGGCCTTCCGCGGTGACCACTGTAACTGCCCAACCAATCATCTGAAATAAAAAAACCAAATAAATTTAGTTTTTGTATAGTATTATCTAGTCTTTAATCGAAGGATTTTTTTTTCGATGCGTACTTTTTTTAATATCGAGGAAAAATGGAGTGATTTTTCGGAAAAAAAATTTCGGTAGAGAGAGAGAGAGAGAGAGAGAGAGAGAGAGAGAGAGAACAATGTATTGGCTTTTCGATGTTTATTAATATTTAATTTTCATATTTGCAATTAATTCTTGTATCCTTTTAAGTAAGCATTTCTTTTCTGAGTTCCTATCATAATTTTAGATTTAAATTGTTCACAAGTCCAAATGATTCTATATCAAATGGCTGCTTAGATTCACAGTGGGCGCAAAGTATATGCTTTATAGATACGTATTGTTTCGAGGGAACACTCCTCGTCTTAGGGTGTTAACACAGAGAGAGGGGAAAGACGGCATCGGCTCGGGTGTGACCTGAGAGCGTCGAGCGGCATGCTCCTACGCCAACAACACCGCTACCGTAGCTTCGAGTCGTCTTTGCCATCTATCCAATGACTAATATGAGTCATCTTTTTTTATTTTATCCTATTTTAACTCTGGCTATCTGTATGATATTATTGCTTAGTTCTTATATCGAACTCGCGTTTAAACGGTTTATTCCCTTTGAATTATTGATTTATTTATTAGACATATATTCCGTAATCTAAATATTTACTTCGTAAAAAGTCCAAATCTTTGCTACGTTTGTGTTTCAAATTTTATTTAAACATTCAGAAATTCTGAAGAACTGCCTTTTGGTCTTTCGGTGTTCTGTAGTCAAAAATAAATTCCAATTTTTTATCAATACCATTAATGAGACATATGTTTTCGTGTAATATTCTTGTTCATTGCATCATTCGTCGCAGGATATAAGAACTTCCAAAGCAACGAAAACGTTGCCACGGCAGTTGGTCTATCTTCGTGTAATATTCTTGTTTTTGCATCATTCGTTGTAGCATATAGGAACTTCCAAAGCAACGGAAACGTTGCCACGGCAGTTAGTGTATCTTCGTGTAATATTCTTGTTTATTGCATCATTCGTTGTAGCATATAGGAACTTCTAAAGCAACGAAAACGTTGCCACGGCAGTTAGTTTATCTTCGTGAGCCAGATACGGTACATGACAGGGGGAAGGAAGCGACCACCCGACAGTCAACAATAAAACACGCGGACACGAATCATTCAAAGATTTTGATGACACGCGCCGCCAATGATATCCATCGGCCGTAGAGGGAAAACTCTTGATACGAGATTCAGGTTCCTCTACGCTGGCCATTTAGAGTGGGGCAGTGGCCTACCAACTCTTGGTTTCTCGTTGTTAGGTATAAGAAGTGATTTAACGTTAACTCTCTTGTGAGATAGCTGTTCCTCGGGTTTCCCCTACCAGCACTGTTAACTCACGTCTGATGGTCGACGGACAATTTTGTAAACTAGACCCACCATCCAGTCTTAACCATGGCCAAGAGGACTGCCATGTCCAGATGTTTTTGCACGGTCGGTTTGGAAAAACCCTGCCCTCACCATTTCTGGTTCATTGGACAAGTTGGACCTGCCCCCTGGGGGGCGGTGACTCACTTAACCAACACTGGTGATGTGGAAGGGTCGGAACCCCTCCACATCCGCGGTCTGTTTCCAGCGGGGGCCACGGGAAGACGGAGTCACCAGTTTTCTTGCTCGGTCCCAGCAGGTCACCCGGAAAATATCCAGGTAGTTTGGCCTCAGTGGCTCGGCTGCACCGGCTGGCTACTTCCTTAGAGCGGTAGCCCCTGCAACTGCCGATTACAGCCCACGTTGTTAGGTACAAGGTGTGATTTTATGTTAATTCTTTGGCAGGATGGCTGTACCTCGGGTTTCCCCCAACCAGCACTATTAACTCACGTCAGATGGTCGACGGATAATTACTGAAACTAGACCCACCATCCGGCTCCTTCTCACTGCCGTAAGCCTTGTATACAGTTTGTCGTATTTTGGCGAGGTTTAGCCACTCGATAACTCGAATGGTTTGCATTCGTCTGTTCCGAGTGTATCCAGGGAACACCTCGCGGAGGTACTCGCTCCCAATAATCTCAACATGTCAATATTGGGCAAAGCCGCTAGATTTATAGCATTTGCCATCACTAACTGGGCCAAGTGAATGGCCTCTAACATCTACCCTCCTTCGATCCGCTTTGCGGCATCGATGGGCTCAACTAAGGTAGTGGACAGAGGACGCGTCAACCATACTAGCCGGTCCGCCTCTCACGTGGAACCAGTCCAGCGTGCGTCTTGTACTTTAGAGAGGTGAGCCGCCAAAGGCGGGTATACTCTCCACTCTTAAGCGGGTTTTTGACTGCCAGAAAGACTCATCCCGTATCGGGGTTGAGTCTTCATTGGAGGATGCAAAAGAAGGGAGGAAGTTAATCCTCCCCTCGTCAATTGCACCTCCTCGTTTTCGTTTTCTGTTTCAACACATATGTGTCAGCGTTCGATCGAGCATGAGCCCTCTTTTAGTCTCACCGCTCTCGCGTGTGAGCATATCGTTCGAACCCCCGCACACCCGACTCAACTCTGCTTGCGCGCGAGTGGTCAGGGGAGGGGCGCTGTGGTAATTGGTTTCGCCCCGAAGGGCTCGTTGTTAGGTACAGTGGTGAACCTGGCCGTCTATTCCTGGCACGCACCATGTGTTCCCACTGCCCTGCCTCGTTGTAGCTGCAGGTCTCACCCCTCCCGCCGTCATTATACCTGTATAATCCCTGATAGCTATAGGACTCAACAACGGTGCAGGTTTATGACCTTCTTTCAAAGAAAGATAGAAATTGGAGCATGGTTACGTCAGGACGTAACAATACCCGTAAATTTGTCGGACTGTCCTCTTTTATTCCGTATAGTATGTATAGGCTGTCGCTTTCCTCGCTCGAAGTTTTCACAATCTCATTGTATTGTGAGTTGGTAGGGCTGTCTTGCATCATGTTGCCCGGGGCTCCTTGTACTGCTGGGCTTGCCTCTCTGTTGCTATGCAGTTCAGCCGCTCGTGCTTTCCTTATGCGTCCATGCTTGATGCGATGCTTCGCCTTCTTCCCGCCCTGGTCATTCCGCTGACCCGTGGGGCTATGCTGGTCATGCCGTGTGACGGTGTTATTACCGTCTCCTTCTAAAATGCTCTTTGTTTTCTCGCAGTATCGCTTTTTGCGAGTATCCGTGCCCCGACCCGTATTCTCGGCTCTCTCTTCTGTACCGTCGTTCGTTTCGCTAGCATGCTCTTGCTTGCTGTACTTTTCTTTTGCGTCGACAGACTTCGCCTCTTGGTCTGCTGCGTTGCTAGGTTTGCCCGGGGCATCTTTGACACTCCCCTTCGTGTGGTCGCTCGTATCTCGGCGCTTGCAGTATTTTTCTTTTTCGTGGGCGAGTTTAGCCTCTCGCTCCGACGAGTTACGGTGGTTGCCTTGCGTATCTCCGGCTCTCCGTTTTGGCGTTCTCTGCTATGGTGTTCAACATACCCTCGGCGATCAGTCCATTGATTTTTATGCTACCGGGCAACATGTGGTAACCCATTGATCCTCTCGCCAGATGGTTTAACATTGCAGGTCGTTCCGCCGGAAACATGATGCGATCCCGGAGTTTATTGATGTCTGATTCCTGGTAGATTCCACTAGTTGCCAAATTTCCTGCAGAAACATATTTCCAGGTAGGCTTCGTCATTGGTTGTAGCATTTGTGGCAGGATGGTTTCTATTGGATGAGGCGAGAGTCGATATCAAGTTCCTTCGATGGCGGCTGTTCGTATACTCGAGCGTGCGTCCCTTATCTTTCTTGTGAGACTTTTCTTCCTGTCACACTTATGTCCGTGTGGTCGCGTATATTCGACTCAGAGCGTCGGCATTCGCATTTTTCCTACTTTATGCATTTTACCGAACCCATGCCCCAATATTACGTTCTTCTCAGGTAAGGGTTGCGATCATAGATATTTCGATCTGACTTTAAGGGGTGAGCAATGCTGAACCATGTGCGTACGCTGTTGCTTATTTCCTTGTAGATGGAATACACCCTTGTATTCGCACATTATTTCTGCGGGAGCTGCTCGCTTTTCACTGCTGGGGGGGCACCAAGTCGAACTTCTGTTGTCGTTGCACATATTGTGTCGTTGCGCGCTATTGAGCTGGGTCACCGAGAGATGGTTTTATGTTTTATTGTTCGTGCTGCTTTACCCTCGAGCTTGCTGCTAAGCACCAACTTCAGCAGTATCCCATGATCCCTATCTGCGGCTCTCTTGAAAATGGTCCCGCAGGATCGTAAGAAGGTATGAACCTCATCCGCGTTGTTTCCATCGAAGTGCTTGATATTTTTCAAAGCCAACCCAAGGTCCAACGTTCGTCCACGCGGATTCTATGACCACTTCTGTTCCCCTCGGCACTTGTGATTTACCAGAGGGTAGTCCAGCTCCTCAAACTGGGTTTGTCTCTGTTGCGGCTATGGCGGAGGGTTGTTAACTCCACCCTAACCAGCCGCTTCTCCAACTTCGCGTTACGCTCTCTGAGGGACCGGATGAGTTTGTACTCATCCGCCCCTACCTCATTCAGTATGACGGACAGATTTCGTCTCGCTGACGTCACGTCGTCACCCTGGAGCCTGAGCTCTACCTCGAGCTAACGCTAGCCCTGTTCATGCTCGCGCCGGTTCCTCGCAAGCTCGCGCTAAGCCTTCTCAACTTCGCGGTGATTTCTGTCTACTACCTCGTACCGTTTCTGTACCCGATCTGGTAGTTGCCGCGTTGCCGTACCAGTGGCCGTCGAGTACCCTACGCGGTATATTCTTCGCAGGTGCTCGGTTTCCTGCTCGATCATTGCCTCGGTGACGTTGACTGGAGTGGCTCTCCGGTGGCCATCTCGCTCAGGTCATCACTAATGGTACCGTCGTGATCTCTGAAATGACGCGCTGAAGTAGATTTATTCCAAGCTGCGCGGTCATTCGGCTGGCGAGGGCTTCCTGTCTCTCGGCGAGAATTCGCCCTGTCGGCGAAATCGGGGCCAATACTGCAACAGCTAAGCCGGCCGCGTTGGCCACACCCGCGCCGGGTAACGTGGAATCTCACGAGTTTCTCCTGCGTTTCGGTCTCACGTTGCTATTTTCCGGCATGTGGCGACTTGCGCGGTTAACTCTACTTTGAAAATATTCCTTCTATTCCTTAGTCGAATAATTTTTATAATTTTTTTATCTTTAAATTGATCATTTTCCCCAATTGAGCATGACTAAACTGGCTTTGGTTTTTTTTGCTAAACTGTATGTATTATTATTATACGTGACCGCCACTTACAGTAAGATGGTCTTGCAGATGATCTTTTCCATGGCGTCGTTCCTAGGGTACTGTTGACCTGCCGTCGTGAAGCTTCCCTCTATGGCTGGTCGTGGACGTCCTTCCTGATGCCGTTGACCCGTTGATTCGGTGGTTTCTCGGCTTGTCCTTTGGTGCGTCGCGAACTGTTGCCCGACGGTTACCCTACAAGTTCAATTCTGCGAGCCCTTGCTAGCACCCTTGCGCATTATCGTCCGCGCCTTGACGTATCACCGTCAACCCGGACGTTCAACAGTTTGACAGTTGTGTCTAACTGCACCGACTATTATCTGTACGACTTCACGTAAGATTAGATAGGTTCTCACGTACTACACTGGTATCCCTTATACAAGTCGTAGTCGTTACTTTATTATCACTGTTCATGCACTTTACGTTATCCAATGTCACTTTTGTCCATGTAAACTGCGTATTACAATCACTTAAGCAGGATCCCACCGCTTTGACCATAATTTTATGCAGGTAACGCATAATGGAGTATTACTGTCGACGGTATAATATTAAAAAATTTATTGTTCGAGATCGGTCGCCGATAAAGAGATGGATCTCACGTGAAAAAGATAAATGCGTGGATTTACGATAAAAGTATTGATTGGATGTTGATTACAAATAACAGCTACTTTCCGTTAATTATTACAATACATGAAAAGGTATTAAAATACAATATATGAGTCTCGAGTTTCCGACGAGGAACCAATATGTCTCGCTCGAATCTACCTTTGGACTAATTTCGGCCAAGTGGTTATTAGCTACCTTTGTCGAAATTGATGAATTGCATCACTTCGTACATCAGCTTATTCTTTTTCCTTCGTCGTTCTAGTTCGTAAGTGGCCTACTCACCTACTCGCGACCGAGCAAAGGAGGAATAATGTTGGAACTAATTAATGGAATTTGTCGACGATTTTGGGGCATAACAGCATGTACCGGTACTACTGCCTAGTATTATCAGGTGTACAAGTTTGAAATGCGGATTTCAGACAACAGATGGCGCACTATCGCAGTTTGTGCTATAAAGATTTGACACTGCGTCATTTTGTTGTGTCATGAACAAGTGTCAGACGCGAACGAGTGATAAATTGGAAAAGTGTGTGCATAGCGTTGTGTTGTTTCGTTCAATATGTCCAAATGTATACCGAACAAAGAGCATTCGTGGACAGCATTAATTTTTTGTTTTTATTTGAAGAAAACTGCAGCTGAATCATACCGATTACTTCGAGAAGCTTATGATGAACATGCTCCATCGCAAGATACGTGTAAACGATGGTTTCGGGGCTTCAAAAGTGGTGACTTCAATGTTGCAGACAAGGAACGTGGAAAGCCGTCAAAAAAATGAAGATAAGGAATTGCAAGCATTGTTGGACGAAGATGATTCGCAAACACAAAAACAACTCGCCGAGCAATTGGGCGTTAATTAACAAGCTGTTTCCAATTGGCTACGAGAGATGGGAAAGATTCAGAAGACCGATAGATGGGTACCACATGAGTTGAACGACAGGCAAATGGAAAAGCGCAAAAACACATGTGACATTTTGCTCGCTCGGTACAAAAGGAAGTCGTTTTTGCATCGTATCGTTACAGGGGATAAAAAGTGGATTCATTTTAAGAATCCCAAGCGTAAAAAGCATGGGTAGATCCAGGCGCACCATCCACATCGACCGCAAGACCGAATCGCTTTGGCAGAAAGACGATGTGTTTAGTGGGGCCAGAGGGGCGTGGTCTATTATGAGCTGTTAAAACCTGGGGAAACGGTTAATACTAAACGTTACCAACAACAATTGACCGATTTGAAGCATTCGCTGCTTGAAAAAAGGCCAGAATACCGAAAGAGGCAACACAAAGTAATTTTTCTTCATGACAATGCATCTATCACATACGGCAAACCCGGTTCGCCACACGTTGGAAGCACTCAGCTGGGAAGTTCTGCCCCATGCGGCTAACTCACTAGACTTGGCTCCTTCCGATTACCACTTGTTTGCATCGATGGGTCACGCACTTGCTGAGTAGCGCTTTGGTTAGTACGAAGATGTGAAAAAATGGCGCGATGGTTCGCAGCAAAAGGGGAAGATTTTTATCGGCGTGTTATTCACAAATTGCCCTAAAGATAGGAAAAATGTATAACAAGCGATGGAGCATACTTTGAATAAAGCACTTTTTATCATTCTTCCGAATGTAACATGTTTTTTACAAAAAAAATCCGCATTTCATACTTGTACACCTGGTATAAGTCGAACTGTAAGGCTCTTTTATAATTTGAAAGGAATTCGGAAAATAGTTCGATAATATAGCATCATACGTTTCCATCTGACTCTTCTCCATGGGAGAAAAGCTCGTCTTTTCCTTGAGGGGCCGCAGCGACCTTATTTAAGACTTCCGTACTCGCATCCGATAAAGTTGGTAAACAAAATCAGAGATTTTCAGCATAACATGGACAATTTTAATCTACGAAACACTCGACGATTTTCAGGAAAATTGCTGATTTCCCTTGAAATTTTCGAAAATTCTTGAAAAAAACCAGCAAGAATAGAAGTGTTTCACAAAATTATATAAAGATATTGAAAAGAAATCAGTATAGAAAATCTGTCATTTTCATATATTTTAAGAGTAATCGGCCGAGAAATATACTCTTCGAACAGTTATAGACTTTTTGATTTAAAGATCATTTTTACTGTCTCTCAAAAGTGCGAAATTCAGAATGCCAAAGGAATTTTTAGATGGAAACTTCCATATGAAATCGGCCCGAAGATGTTTTGTAAACAGAGATATGTATTTCTATGTTCAATCCAAAAAATTTTTTTTAATTACAAGGCATTACGTTCTACCGAAAAATAAGCGCAAGTTCAACTTAAAAATTAAATATTTTATTTTTAAAAAAATATTGAGTCTGGGAAACAGTTCGTGGCGTTTTTCCCGATAGATGGCATCAATTGCAAATAAGTCAGAAAACACAGATCGCAGCGACACCGCTCGTTGGAAAGGTGACAATTCGAGCGTTACTTTGAGTGTATAAACGACGAAATTGGTGCTGTGGCTGGAAAGTTGTTTGCGTTTTAAAATGGAGAAAAGTAATGAAAAATTGCGCTATATTTTGTAACGTTATTACGACAAAGGGAAAAACGCTGAGCAGGCTTGTGACATTTTTTTTGCTATGTACGGTGAAGGTACTTTATCAAAATCTGCTGCGCGGAAATAGTTCGCTCGCTTGCGTTCTGGTAATTTTTATGTGAAAGATGAGTCACGCCCTGGTTGTCCAATCACCAAATAGCTGATGACATTCTTGAAAAAGTACAGCAAGATAAGCATATCAGCAGTGTCGATATTCGTATGGAGGCATTGACCACAAAACTGTTTTGAACCATTTACACAAAGCTCGCTACAAAAAGAAGCTCGATGTATGGGTTCCTCATGAGTTGAGCGCGAAAAACATGATAGACCGAATTAAAATCTGCGATGCGCTGCTGAAGCGCAATGAAATCGGGCCATTTTTTAAACGTGTCATAACCGGTGATGAAAAATGCATCACGTACGACAATCGGAAGCGTCAAAGATCGTGGACAAGGGATGGTAAGCCATCACAAACACGATGTGGAAGCAATTCAAATCCTAATGCATGGAATTTTGTTATTGCGACAATACACGTATGTAGCCGTGCACTGTCTCCGTGGAAGAAAATTTTTTCTTCGCCAAATGGGGACGTTTTTCCTTCAAAACGTCGTTCAAACGGTCCAATAATTTGGAATAATATTCTCCGGTAATTGTTTTTCCCCTTTGAAGGTAATCGATGTGGATGCCGCTTGCATCCCAAAAAACTGTGGCCATAACCTTGTTGGCCAATAAGGTGGTCTTAGCATTCTTCGGTGCCGATTCGCCACAAGAAGTTTACTGTTTCGGGTGTTCCTTTGTCTCTTGTGTACTATGATGAATCCATGTTTCGTCCACGGTTCTGAATCGATGCCAAGTGTTCTTCGGATTGCGCTATAATTTTGCCAAGCTTCCCATTAAAGTTGTCATACATATACATATATGGTCAATTGTGAGCAACCGCGTTATCCATCTTGCGAAAAGCTTTCTCATATCCGAATCATCTTTTAAAACTTTCTGTACCCGTTCGATTGAGATGCCCATAGCCTTACCAATGTCATGCACTTTTAATCTGCGATCATTCATTACCATATCGAGGATTTTCTCAGTCATTTGTGGTGTGGTGACCTCATTTCGACGACCTGGACGTTCTTCATGACAAATGCTTATACGGCCGCATTTGAGGTCAGCTGTCCAATATTTTATTGTTAAAAACGAAGGTGCAGAGTCCCCAGAGATTTCGTTTAACTCCACTTTTATTTCAACATTCATTTTCTTTTTCAAAAACAAGAATTCTATCTCTGCTCGATACTCAACTTTTTCCATTTTTGTAAAAATACATAAGTCGTTCGCTTTCAATGACTGTCAAACTCAAACTGACTGACGCAGTTAGCTTTCAATTGTGCAGTAGACATTTAATGGGTGACAAAAAACATTGCTTAATTTAAGATTAGTGGCTATTCTTGCCGAGGCCAGGTACTTATCATACAACCCTCGTATTTGTCTAAGAGATATGAACCAAAGCATGTTTTGAAGTTGAAGGAATATGCTTTTATGAAAAACATTTCAAGTTCTTATAAAATTACAAATGCTTATTGTTATAAATAATTGAAAAGGTGAATAATTTTGATTTTCTTTTTTCAATTTCATTACATTCTTTATTCATTTATGTAACGTTTACAATTTTTTTTTGGATTGGACATTGATGGATTCTCTTTATTAAAGATTTTTTTTTGCAAAGCGCTTTATCCGTCTTTCGTTTCCTGACACTGACTATATAGCGCAGAGCGATAGATAAAATAATTCTTAGAAATAGTCAATATATAGAGGTTTTGAATTTGTGAAAGTCTGAGACCTGTAAGCACATTTCGTGAACATTTCGTGAACATGCATCTAAATATAACACTTTATCTCGTATTTTGTGATGACAAAATGACAAATTGTCTGTATCGTTCGTAACTTTACTCTAGTAGTTTCTTGGCAACAACTTCACACTAATCTAAATATTTCAAGAAAGTCACGTCGTAGAATAACGCCATTCGCACTTTCTTTATTTCAGGCCTTACTAGCTCTGACGACTAGTCCCGTTAACCAGCTAGTTCCTCTTGTATCAGAAATATATAAAAAACTTGGTGTCTTCGAGCGCAATCGCCTATTTGGCATAACAACACTCAATTGCATGAGAGCCAACAATTTCGCTGCGGGGATGATGGGACTTGAGCCTGAGTGCACGATGGTCCCGGTTATTGGTGGAAATTGTTCGAAAACCTGCATCCCCGTTTTTTCCCAGATGAAACCATGCAGTAAATTAATGCACGTTAGTGATTCTTTTAATATTATCGGAAACTGACAGAGGATATCGAATAATAAAATGTTTTGATTAATCTCCCAGGAAGAAATCAGTAAGTTGACATATGCTGTAAGAATGGCCGAGAATGAAGTGCCCCGAAAAAACGATGGAACAGGAAAACAAAATTCGTCGCTGGCGATGGGTTTCGCTGCTGCCAGATTTTGTGTTTCGCTATGCAAAGGTATGTATGAAAAATCTTTTACAGCATTTGAGAAGTTTGCCTATTTAGATGCTATGATGTTTTTGCGTTGAAAATAAACATAAGTGTTATGGAATTTGATTTCATTAAAAAATGTCGTGTAGCTTTGCGCGATCAACGAGATGTCGTGGAATATGCTTATGTTCACTCTTGCGCCATACCAGAAGTGTCATTTTTCGCGGGTCCCCTGGAACTTGGTCCCTGTGGAATCCAAAAGCATTTGGGCATATCCCCTCTCACGGATTTAGAATGTAAACTCCTTATGACAGCAATACCTCATTTAAAGGAGGCAATCTCATTCGGAAAGGTGAATAAATATTTATGTTCCATTTACGAGTAGAATAATCAATCCATTAGTTATTTTTAATCGTCATATTTTTCAATTAGAATTTTAACTTTTAATTAGAAATCAGCGACGTCTACTCCCCCCGCTCTTCCTAGGGCCCGTCACATATGAAATCAGATTTTCCCATTTGGTTTTTTTATTAGCCAAATTGTTTTGACCATCTTGAATAGTCGATTCAATTCTATAGAATTCTTTAGTTGAATGTCGAACCAGAAACCTACATAGTTTAATGAAATTCGGGTCACAAGTTCGGTTATAATCGCGGAAGAAACAAACAGTACGAAATGCTAAACGGTCTAGTTACATAATTGAGGTAGTCATTTCATTTGGGCAGGTATTAGATAAAAGTAGTATGTGTACACCTTTGCTCCATCCCACTCCTATCCCCACTCCTTCCCCCACCACGCGGCTACCCCCACCACCTCACTTTTCCGCCGTCGCGCTACCCACTCTGCTTGACCACTGTCGGTAACATGGAGATGGTAAAGTGAGGTGGTGTGGGTACCTTGGTGAACAAGGAAGAGTAGAGATAAGAGTAGGATGGAGCAAAGGTGTACACATACTTGGGAAAATGAATAAAATTATGTACTCACCACCACCGCAGCTGTTGTAGGCATCTACCCTCCTGCCAAAGCGATTTTAAACTCCTGTCTCTCGAATGTACTCTCTCACACAAGCACACACACTCACACATACACATGCACAGCGTCTTTAATTCATTACTATGTCCTCGTCAAAGCCCTCGTCCACGGCATCGATATCGTAGCCGATATCTATCTCATCACCGAGGGCTTCTATAATAAACGCCGCCACATCCACGCGTTCACCGTTCGATAAGCGAACCCGCGGAACGCTATCGCCGGCAAGAGGTCGCATCATGACAGCGATCAAGTCATCTCCACCGCACGCTTCTTCGACGAGCTGCTCGATACCTGCAACGTCCTCGTGGTCGAGTCCGTATATGGAAAACTCCATGACAAGAACCGGTAGCATACTTGCTAGAGGATCCGGATGAAATAGGTGAGACCAGTCGATGTAAATAGTTTCGCCGAAATCGACTAGCAGCACCTCGCAGTACCCATCAAAGTCCGGGTAAACCACTTCCCCGCGGGCAACGTTATTGAAACGAGGCACAATACAGGACATGCCGATATGCAACTCCCCAAGTTCAATGGATCTTCCACGACGTTCCACTAAATACACACTACGTAGGAGTTCTTCCAGCTCGTCGTATGCATCGCACATTTCCTGCGTACGCAGAAACACACTCATTACACTCTCGACAAACATTAATCGGCACCAAATCGCGTCGTTTAAAATCTCCTTGCTGTATCGTGGATACATATTACTTTTTATTGTTTCCAAACAGGATGCCAAAGACAGACTAAATGCTCGAGACGCTACTAGAGAGTATCACGGGCATAAAGATAACAGCCTCCTATGAATCATAACTAGGTATCCATCACTTTGAATGCAACGAAAGAGGTTTTCGAGCATGCATAGCCCTGCGCTATGCTCCTCGCAAAGTGCTTGCTCTGCAGTAAAAGATATAGAATATGTTCCCTCACAGAGAGAGAGAGAGAGAGAGAGAGAGAGAGAGAGAGAGAGAGAGAGAGAGAGAAAGACTTCAATTATTATGCTATAAAAATAAGAGACACAGTAAGATCAGATATTTTAAAATTAACCAATATTTTATGGAAAGCACTTTATACATTTACCGTCGTATGCAACAGCCCTGCAAACACGGTCATCCACGCTCGGAGATTCCTTCACCGTTAATTTTATTTTTATCGCTATATGGAATTAATTTGTATTATCACTCGTAATATTGCTTTTGAATTATTTTTCGCTGTGGACGTTGTCATCATAGTGTACTTCTGAAAAAAAGAACGAAACAACTATTTAATTGAGCGCACTGATCAATAAAAAACATCGTGTACAGAATAATCGATATTGTCTTACCTGATATGCCACGACTCATTATACAAAGTTGGCAGCGTTGATGATCTTCTGCCACCGACCACAACTGCGGATGAGGATGTCGGGTGGCACTTTTCTTTCCCGAAGTTAGCTCTATCTTCCTCTCGCTTTCCATGACACGAATAACGAACCCTCGGTGTCGGCTCATATGCAGGGGCTGCTCGCTCTGCAAAACATTATTTTTTTAATTAAAAATAAATATCACATGATTCAAAATTATTTTATATTTTTTACTTACCAAGCTCCGCTGCTTTGCTGCTAATCGACATTGGCACGTATTCCATGATCTGCTGTGTTAATAAAACAGAGACGAGCGATCCGTCTTCTTTCTAGCGCAGACCTTTGCTGATGCTTCGGTTTTACGACTGTCTCTCTCTCTCTCTTTCTCTCTTTCACTGTGACTGACATCTGTGTATACTTTATAATATTTCGAGCGAAATGTACACTATATACAATTATTTACAACAGTTTCTTTATCACAAATAGCTGCACATACGTAGAATTATTGCGTTCGCAACGCAACACCCGATGCATGATCAGCGATATGACCACGAAACAGCACAATTATTTCGGACAAAATAATTTTCATAAACTCCGTATCCTCTGGCGTTAGCAAGATCGCGATGTGTTCGAGCGCTTCTTCAAAGAAGTCCTTGGAACCGATGATCTCATACGCTACTGCACGAGTCATTTCACTGGCAACTATCTTTTCACGGACATATGATACCACCTCGTTCATACACCTCTGAATCGTTTCACTTTTGCTCTCTAGAGCCTGCATATGGCTGCATATGGATATCAATTCTTCTACTTATTTCGACGAGCATATCAAATGTAGACCGCTGAAGAACAATGTTTGGAGAGTATTTTCGGAAGCGTTTCCGTTTCGATTCTCCAGATTCCTCTTGATTCTCGTATTCCTCATCAGCGCTACCGCTTATTTTACCAAATGACACAGCTCTGTGCTGGTAACACGAGGTTAAAAGTGTATAATGCGTTGTGTGCTCTATGCGGGTATTACACATTTTCTCGGCATCAGTCCCATGAGCTTCGAAATATTGCTGTACGCGAGAAAAATCACTTTTAAACACTCGCCACTCGTCCGCACCGAGTGTAATTCCGGTAAAAGTATTCGACAATATTTTCACCACCGGTGTAAGCGTACACGTAGAGTTCAACTCGAACCCGGCTACGATTATTTCACCAAATGATTTATTTAAACCGTACATAACGGGGCTCGCTATATACTGCGATATCGCATGAGGCTTAGCACCGTTATTTGTCATTTTTATTGCTTTCCTGTAGACTGTGACTTTTCGAATGAATCGTCGGTGGTGTTCATACTCCGTTTTATACAGATTTCCCCCACCACCTAACTGCATTGCCTCTTCTTTTGATACTGCAAATCATACGCCTGAAAATTGCTAGCCAATATCCTTTGATATTTGTCGCATTCTCCTCAACAGCCTAGTAACAGCAGCAGATATATCCCAAAACTCTTGCATACTCGCGCACACTTATGCGCACACGCACACATTGACATACAGATAATATGTACCATGAAAACTAAATAATATTCGTCGGTGAAATTTGATGATTTTCCTCATGGCCGAATGCCTTGAAATTAGATGAAAACAATATGACTTTCATCAGCGAAACTCGATAACTAAGTACACCACCATCGCTAAATATTTCCCTAGGTCTTGCTTTTGTAAAGCGATCGCGTGCGGCTATCTTCTTGGTTAGTCGTATTCATTACATCGTTGCAGTATATGCAGAGAGAGAGAGAGAGAGAGAGCTCGTTAAAGGAATATATATAAAAGTGAGCCGCTTTGAAAATTCTCTAGTTAATTGTCTGATTTACTGTGGTTACTACTACTACTACTCTAACAGCACAATCATGGTCAGAGTGGTAAAGCGCTCATTGATAAGAAAATTGATAGAGTTTATATTGAAGCGTAGACCGTCGTTGCGTTCGCGCTGGGGTAGAAGAAATTTACAGATCACCCTATGGGAACTTCCGACACAGGCGGTTGTTCGTAAAATTCGCGGTATGCTGTGCGAGTGTCATCAGCGCGATTTAGTTAACGCGTATAATATTGGATTGTTTGATAATCAAATAATTATTGATTCGGTGGTGCGTGTTATTCGTCGACGAGGCTGGCTGAATGAGACTGCTCTGCAACCCATACTCAATGAAAGACGCAAGTAATATACAGCGCTAATTACTTTTATTTTATTTCCTTTATTTCATAAGATTTTTATATAGTTTGACGGTATGAGGACGCAGAAATGGGATCCGACACCTATGACTTCGATGAGGAGGGTAGAACCGATTCAGATGATCATAGCAGGGACAACGATGGCGACAGCACCGTAGGGAATCGCTGGATAAATTGTACCCAGCCATTCTGCAGTTATAAACCTACAAACGGTCTTTTCATGGCAGGCCCCTCGAGAGAACCAGATGAATCCGTCGCAGGCCCATCGCGACAATACAGTTCAAACGATGATGCCAACAGCAATACAGACAGCGAGGAAGAAGAAGAAGAAGAAGAAGAAGAAGAAGAAGAGGAAAAGGAAGAAGAAGAAGAAGAAAAAGAAGAAGAAGAAGAAGAAGAAGAGGAGGAGGAGGAGCAAGACGTAGACGATGACGACGAGGAGGAGGAGGAAGAGGAGGAGGACCCTGTAGATTCAGGTAAGCTTTTAATAATACAACTACGCTGACAAAAATAAAAAAATTACGCGGATACTAATAGTAAAATGAAAAAGCAGGGTACGAGACGGACCCAAACGTTTTTCGCTTTGCACGATTCACTGTGCCGAGACCGCCGACAATCGAGTTGGTTTACGAAATGCGTCGGCGGTTCCCGGGTGCAGTTGACGGATTCGAGGACTAGAAGCAAATATAAGTTTGTAATTCTTACGTTACACGAATTATATGCATAGTATATAGCCAGCGACAAACAAAAATTTAAAGTAAATTAAATAAAAATTCCAATAAATGGTTTAATTATGCCTGCAGGTGGACAGACCGGCGATGGAAGGACTGCTGCACGGGGTGGTGATATTTTGCCTCCTGGTGAACGTTTCGGTATCGACAACGAGCAGAGACGTTATTTTTCACGCTTTAGGATGCAGGGTCGAGAGACAGATTTTTATTTTCGTCAGCCACCGGTCGGTATCGATCATCTGACATGGTTCGAGGGAGGTGTACGAGATGTTCTCACACGTCTTACAGAATCGTGCGAAGGACATGATTATGTGGGTATGACGCTGAGCGTACCGTCTTTTGCGCAAGAACCTGTATGGTTATCATTTCGACCAGCTCGTGACATCGTTCCCGATGATATATGGCGACTAATTAATAGTGTGGCTCAGAGCGCGCGCGAATTTCGAATAGACGCTGGTGCATGTAGAATGACGACATGTATAGTACGAGGCGTCGAAGGAGCTGGTGTGGGCACTAGGCTTACACACGAGTCTATAGCAAAAAAGCCAATTTTACGCATAAGTAATCGCGACAATTTGTGTCTACAACGATCCCTTGTCACTGCCCGAGCGCATGCCGAACGCGGTCAAATACGTGCGGGTGTGCTACACAGACGATGGTGTCAAATTCGGAACGGGCTTCGAGGTGCGCAATATACAGCGGCGATAGAGCTCACACGTAATGCAGGGGTAACGACACCGTCTAGGGGGTGTGGTGCGCGCGAAATTCAGCTCTTTCAGGAGTACTTGGTTCACGAGGGTATAGCGATTGTTGTTTATGAATTTCTCACCTTCGGAAAACGCGTTCCGGCTCTGTACGATGGGCGAAAATACGTACTCACTGCAACAGATAAAATTAATCATACACTCTTTATTCTCTATTACGAGCGTTCTCATCACTATCAACCGATATTAAATCTCGCCGGTGCGCTAGGTAGTCGGGGGTTCTGCACGCAATGTAACTCCAAGTATATTCGAGTACTCGAGCATCGATGTAGCTATCAATGTGCTCGATGTAAATCCACTTATTGCAACGGTAATAGAGACTCTCAGCCTGAGTATTGCGCAGACTGTAATCGTTCGTTCTTTGGTGCTTTTTGCCTCGCTCATCACAAGAGTGAGGGCTCCGCGGGTATCACGTCTCGTAAATATAGACGGTACAGCGTCTGTAACGCATTGAAAATCTGTAGAGGCTGCTCGCGTATGATTAAAACCACAGATAAAAAGATGCATGTATGTGGTATATCGTTTTGTGCTACATGCAAACAAACGCAGCCGACTACGCATGCGTGTTTTATAGCACCTCTTAAGAAATCAGATGCGCAAAAGGAGAAGAAAAAAGACAAGTCTTCCACGAGATTTTTATTTTATGATTTTGAGACGCAGCAACACGCGCAATTGCATGATGATAAATCGACACGAATTCACGAGCCGAATTTATGTGTCGCACAATGCGTATGTATGGCATGTCTGGATATCACAGATATAGAGACAGATTGTGCTAACTGTGGTAAACGTGAATTCGTGTTTATCGATGATCCTGTTGGGGATCTCGTAAAATTGGCATTATAGCAAAAATTTAAAAAGACCATCTGCATCGCCCATAATGCTAGAGGTTTCGACGCACAATTTATTCTACGGTATTTAATCGAGGTGCAAAAAACACAGCTGCCCTCTCTGATTATGAACGGTACGAAGATTGTCTTGATGAAAATTGGCGATGTCGTTTTTCTCGATAGTCTAAACTATTTACCCATGACTCTTAGCGCTTTACCTAAGGCCTTTGGTTTCGCTGATGAGGTGGCAAAAGGTACATTTCCCCATTTATTCAACACACCGGAATATCAGAATTACTCAGGTCCTCTGCCGGCTTTGCATTTTTACTCACCCGATACCATGTTCTCAGCGGATCGCGAGCGCTTTTTAAAATGGTATGAGGAAGAATCGAGTCGCGTAGATTAAAAATTTGATTTTGCGACGCAATTTGTGCAATATTGTCGTACAGATGTTACGGTTTTGAGACGAGCGTGTTTAGCTTTTCGAGAGTTACTTATACGTTGTGGGAGCGTGTGCCCCTTTACAGAAGCATACACGATAGCATCAGCATGTATGAGAGTATTTCGAAAGAATTTTCTACAGAAAGATCGCATTGCGGTGTTACCACCAGGAGGATATCGCTGGGGCGATAAGCAATCGCGCAAGGCCGTCGTATGGCTCGTATGGCTCGAGCGTGAGCTCAACTGCGTTATCGCTCACGCTGGACGCACGAGAGAGTATCGCCCTCCGGCCGGCCTACCGGCCGTGGACGGTTACTACGTGGATGCGGGGGTCCATCACGTTCTTCAATTTCATAGCTGCTTTTGGCACGGTTGTCCGCGATCTTATCGCGTGAATAGAGATGCTCGAACTAAATTCGGCGATACAATGGATGAGCGATACGAGCGTACCATTCTTATTTCCGGGCGAATCAGATCGAAAGGGTACACTCTAACCGAAATATGGGAATGCGATTTTGACAGATTACTCGAGAATAACGAGGAAATGTCGATATACGTGAAGAATCACGCCATGATCAAGCAGGCGCCTCTCGAGCCACGCGATGCATTCTTTGGCGGTCGAACGGAAAATTTTGTAAGCTTGTACGACGTCGCGAACGGGGAGCAGATACGCTATGTGGATGTTTGCTCGCTGTATCCGTGGGTATGTAAGAATGGAAAATATCCCGTTGGACACCCGAAATTGTACGTAGGCGACGAGTGTCGAGAACTCGTAGGACTTGAAAACGATCTAAGTGTCGTCGAGGGTCTCGTGAAGTGTACCGTGCTGGCACCGCGCGATTTGTATATACCCGTACTGCCTGTTCGCATGCATGGGAAACTACTGTTCCCCCTGTGTAGAACGTGCTGTACAGATATGGACACATCCGAGGTTTGTACACACGATGACGCGACTGAGCGAGCGTTTGACGGCACATGGGTCGTGGACGAACTGAGAAAAGCTGTGTCGCTCGGATATAAAGTGACGCGTATCTATGAAATTTGGCAATACGTTGTTACGCAGTATGACTCGACAACGCGACGAGGCGGTCATTTTGCCGAGTACATCGATACATTCCTAAAAATAAAACAGGAGGCGAGTGGTCCGCCAACAGAGTGTAACGATGACGAGGAAGCAATTGAGCGTTTTATAGCATTGTACAAGGAGTCTGAGGGTGTATATCTCGAGCGAAGTGCTTTGCAGCCAAATCCGGGTTTACGTTCACTAGCGAAATTGGCTCTTAATTCATTCTGGGGAAAGTTTGGACAACGAGAGAATCTCACGAAAACCGTTATCGTCTTCACGCGGGCGGAGTTAATGAATTTACTAACGAGTCCGGAGATTGAGGTGACGGGGATGCTACCGGTTAATCACAAGATTATGTATGTAAACTATGTGAGCAACCGCGATGCTATCCAACCATCACCGACATCAAACGCCGTGATTGCAGCATACACGACGGCACAGGCACGCCTAAAATTATACAGTTATCTTGAGGGGCTCGGGCGACGAATATTGTACTGCGATACGGACTCCTGTATTTACGTGAGCCATCCCGATGGTAACGAGTATGAGCCGCCAATCGGTCAATTTCTAGGAGATCTTACGGATGAATTAAGTGAATACGGGCCTGGTAGTTATATAACTTCGTTCGTTTCGGGTGGACCAAAATTTTACGCATACCTTGTTCGTAAACCCGACGGTACGATTATTGAAAAATGTATCATAAAGTGAAGGGTATCACGCTAAACTTTGCGAATAGCCGTCACGTAAATTATAACGCATTACGATCTTTCGTGACAGGAGCAAGGAGCGTACCTATTATTTTGAAATTCGACGCTATTCGACGTACGGAATTTCATCATGTAGTAACGCGTAAAGAAACGAAATCATGCGAGCCTGTTAACACGAAGCGAAAACGGCACGGGCTGTACTCTACTGTACCGTATGGCTATTGTGAAATACGCTAATTAGTATAACGCAAAAAAGTATATAGTTTTACGGGTGAATTCGCGATATTTAAAAATAATCTTTTTGTCTAATTTCATGTAACATATTTACAGTGTACAATACATTGAAAAAATTGATTTATCATGTATAAAATCGTTATCGGATCGTTCTTTTTGTGCTGATATTCGTAACAGTAGCTGCTATCTCTCTACCGTTCCCTTTTGTGCTGACTTTCTCATCGTTGATTCCTTTTGTCCCGTCTTTCTTATCGAGTGTTTCCTTTTGTTCTGGCTTTCTAGTGCTACATCCGTGGATATAATATTGTTGTTTAGAATTTGATGATTCGTAAAATTTGTATATAGAGATGTATGCATAGTGAAATAAAAATATTGCTTTATTTGTGAGAAATATAAAAATTATCGTTATTTAATATACATACAGCGTAAACGCCAGCTTATACCGCGGGCCCGCGCCTCATCAGCTAGTGCAGGCGCGCCGCATCTTATCAGCTCTTTAAGGCCGCGAAAATAGCTGATGCCGTGGGGTCGCCGCCGCCGCCGCCGCAGTCGCAGCCGCGGTATGAGCTTATTTAAGAGTCTGCTGATTGATTTTGATAGACACTCGTCGATATGGATACACGTTGGAAACGTCCGTGGACAGCTGTGATAAGCGGTCCTACGGGATGTGGTAAAACATATTTTGTAAAAAAATTCTTTAAATACATGCGCGAAATGACGGATGTCCCGTTCGAGCGTATACTTTTTTATTACTCAGAGTGGCAGTCCGGGTATTCAGAGTACGGTGATAAAATCGAATTTCGCGAGGGTTTACCGCAAGCAGTAGACTACTCGAATGACGCAAGACCTAAACTTGTGGTCATTGACGATCTAATGCGCGAAAAATCTTAGTGTCATTTTCATCACGCAAAATCTCTTCCATCAAAGTCACGGGCAGCGCGATATCTCCTTAAACGCTAATTATATCATTGTCTTCAAAAATCCGCGAGATCGCGCGCAAATTCAGCACCTAGCCCGCCAGGTATGTCCCGAGAATCCGCGATTTTTGCAGGAAGTATATTTCGATGCAACAGCCGCACCGCACGGCTATCTATTATTTGACTTGAAACAATCGAGGCCTGA
Source organism: Cylloceria caligata (assembly GCA_963942595.1). Classification (NCBI taxonomy): domain Eukaryota; kingdom Metazoa; phylum Arthropoda; class Insecta; order Hymenoptera; family Ichneumonidae; genus Cylloceria; species Cylloceria caligata. The sequence continues at coordinate 17,228,932 of OZ012708.1, forward strand.
TAATTGTCGATTTTGCGCCTGTATATTTCCCGATGACCAATACCATTACGTTTACGTGCCTCAAAAAGCAATAAAAGTTCGCGATGCGTCGCGCGATGTACCAGTAATGCGCTTGTAATGGCGTTGCGCGGACCTCTCGATAAAAAGCAGATAATTATATTGCAAGCGTTGTGTTATCTGAAGCAAGAGCAACGACGTGCAATTTTGCGCAAAGCAGATGTAGCGCTTGTACGCTGTATATGCGAGTGTGCTCTAAACGTTTTACAGGGAAACGTGAGTCTGAACAACGTGCAAAAGAATCATCTTCGGAGGCACGCGACAATTCTTCGGCGACTAGCCGCCAAAAGGGGAAATTGGAGCGGTAAGAGGAAGATCATCGTCGAGCACTGTGTCGGATTTCTCAAGTTGCTTCTTGCGCCTGTCTTGGCCTACGCGAGACATGGAATATGCCAGAAAGATGGTACTTATTCCTCATGATAACATACATCGTCTCGCTGGACTCGCCACTACTGCCGCTGCTGCTGCTACTACTACTACTACTACTAGTGCAGACCCGTTGCCTTCCGTACAGACTACCGGTACGCCATTATCGCGCCTCGACTCTGAGCTGAGTGAAATTCTAAACTCTCACTCGTACAAGAGCGAGAGAGAGAAGTGGATAGCGTACCAACAGGTTTTACAGCGTTATCTTCACATGGTCGAGTACGATAATGCCGTACCGAATATTTCATCAAAACGAAAAGTAGCAATACTCGATAGCCACGAGAATAAATCCGACGATGATTTAATGAACAAAGTTAAATCGCGGCTCAATGACGCACTTATTATCGATAGCGTACCAAAAAAATTAAAATCTAAAGCAATATCGTTGCTTCGCAATTTGCATCGCAGCGCCGTTGGTAAAAAAATGACATGGGATCGTAACGGCGTTGTTTCCATAGACGGCAGAAGAATTTCAAATTCCAATATCGTTGATCTTGTTAACGATGCTATGCGAGCTAGAAAACGCGAGAAACCCATCGGACGATCTCACTTTGCCAAACTCCTGCGAGCGATACAGATGCCGCGTGAATTTATCGGTAACCCCGCGTTACTACACGAGCCTACACCTACATCATCCTCGACACCACAGCGGCGTCTTATTTTACCACGCGAAAACGATAGTAGCAGCAGCAGCAGCAGCAACGGTAGCAACAACAACAACAACGACGATGAGGCCGAGACCGCACACTCAAACAGAGATTTAATGCTCACGGCTGAAAACGACATCATCGAGGGGGAGGAGGGGAATGAAGAAGAGGACGAACAATTGCAAAACTTTGCACAAGTAGAATATCGACCACCCACACAGTTAGAAAAGAAAAAGAAAAAGAATCCATTTAACTGGTCATCGCTAAAATTATGAAAATTCTTCAAAAAATCTATTATGACACCGCTCATCCTGCTTCCTATTCTCGAGCAAAAAATTTGGCCCAGGTGGATCGTAGAGTAGCGCGAAAAAATGTTTTACCATGGCTCGATACACAGGATTCATATAACATGCATCGCCTCGTACGACGACGATTTCCCCGTCGTACGTACAGTGTGAGTAATATAGACGATGTATGGGAGGCTGATTTAGCTGATCTTCGCTCGACAGCCACGTACAACGATGGGTACGCGTATCTGCTTGTTGTTATTGATGTGTTGAGCAAATACGCGTGGGTCGAGGCTTTGCGTGACAAAACGAGCGCAAACGTGGCCCGCGGTCTCACACGCATACTCGCGCGCAGTAACAATCGTCGCCCGCAACAATTGCAAACTGATCGGAGCAAAGAATTTATCGGCGCACCGTTTCAGCAAATTCTCAAGAAAAAGAATATCGATTTTCGCGCTGCTCGTAACCCGGATATAAAAGCCTCGATTGCTGAACGCTTTAATCCAACAATAAAAGAGCGAATGTGGCGCTACTTTACATACACGCGAAATAAGCGTTACATCGATGTTTTACAAAATTTTTTATATGCTTATAATCACACTAGACACAGCGGAATGCGTATTCCTCCGAGCGAAGTAACCCTCGAAAATGCCTCTATAGCCCGAGACAATTAAGCACGGCGTTACGAGCGTAACGCGAAAAAAATTAAAAAGCCTAAATACAGCGTCGGTAACTTGGTACGTATCAGTACAGCTAAAGCAGCTTTCGTGAAAGGATATGAGCGTGGTTGGAGTAACGAATTATTCAAGATTCAACGAATATCGTTGAATCGAGAGCCATTCGTGTATATTTTACACGATCTGAATAACGAGACTATCGACGGTATTTTCTACGAAGCAGATTTATCACGAGTACGAGTGCCTCCGTCATCTGAGAAGACGAAAGAGAAGAAGAGGACAAAGAAGAAGAAGAAGAAGAAGAAGAACGCTCGGGATCATCGTCCGTGATAAATATGAGCTCCAAGGATAGCTCTTTCTTTGTCGTACTACCGAGCAACAGTAGTATGCAGTATTTTCCGGATAATACGACGACGAAATTTATTACAAAACTACCGCGTCAGATAAGCCTGCACGGAGAATGGGCTGTTTCTCTTGTGGAAATTGCTTATCCGATGACTCTTTTACATGTTCCTACTGTAGAAAATCTCGTAACTTTTGAGGATGGTGATTATGATTTATCGGGCTTAAATCTTTTAACACGGAGGAGCGTTGATAGAGACCAAGTAGCACCTGGTGTATATCGCTCTATAGACGCTCTTTTGGAGAGTATAAATCAGCTACCTCACGTGGCCGATCATTTGCGCTTTAAATCGCTTCCGAGCGGGCAGGTCGAAGTAGCACGCGTATGCGACGATCTACGCTACCACGACTTTCGCGTATCGCCCGCTATCGCAAGGCTACTAGGATTCTCGGAAGAGGCTTGTAGCCCCGTAATGATAGAACCGCATTGCGAATACACAGGGTCGAGGCCTGCATCTCTCACCGGTGCTATACCGGGCAGCATGTTTTTATACACAGATATCTGCGAGAGCTATATTACAGGCGATGTACAAACACCCCTCTTACGAGTTGTTCCCATTGATACTGATGACTGTCCGTATGGTTCGATAAAAATTAAATCGTTTTCAACGCCACGATATATACCTCTCTTGCGCAATAATTTACACACTATCGAGATCGATATAAGAGACGAATTTGGGGATCCTATACCATTCGAGCAGGGAACGTTGACTGTGACACTACATTTCAAAAGGTCCCACGATTGATTACACTACTATGGATGATATTGACAGTGTGCAGCACGGATGGGGTCGTCGCGGGTACGGCGGTATTAGCCATGTTTATATCGGAACACCTAATCAGCGAGGACACGGTATCGGTAGCTTTCTCGGGGGCCTGTTTCGTCGAGTGTTACCACTTTTAAAGAAGGGCGCTAAAGGAGTTGGAAAAGAGGCGTTGCGCGCTGGTGTTAACGTAGCCGGTGATATCCTCGATAGAAATATAGCTGTGAAAGATGCTATTCGCGAGAGAGCGCGAGAATCAGGCAGTAATCTCAAACGCAAAGCCTCTGAAAAAATTGACACTCTCATGCGGGGGTCTGTTTATAAAAAGCGCAAAATTTCACGTACTCCTCATTCATCGAACGAACGTAAACCACGACGTATCTCTCGTAAAAATAAAAGTGTAATAAAGAGAAAAACAATAAAAAAGAAGAAGAATAATAAGAACAATAAGAAGAAGAAGACTCGTCAACGAACAGTTGCAGATATTTTTGGATAGCTGAAACAAGATGGCTTTTCTACATGCGCACTCGTGCGAGTGTCTTAAATCGGAACTTGAATTATTTTCACTCCCACCGACGCAAACTACTATCGAAGGCTCCAATTGGGTGTATTACCAACCAATATCTTCGCTAACAGATGATTCACCGATTGAAGTTGTTATTCCTGGACAGGGTGATGAGTATATCGATCTCGCGCATACTATGCTTAGTCTGAGAGTGAAAATAACATCCCCTACCATTACGGAAATTGCCGTGGGCACATCGTCGAAAGTAAGTGCCGGCCCTGTAAACAATCTCTTGCATTCTATGTTTAATCAGGTGGATGTATACCTGAATCAAAAATTAGTTTCACCTCCAAATAACGCCTACGCTTATCGAGCGTACATAGAAACACTTTTGAATTACGGTCCAGCAGCAAAAAATTCGCATCTCACGAGCGTTCTCTGGTACGACGATGCACCTGGAAAAATGGATGATATAACATCGGAAAATACGGGACTTGTGAAGAGAAAACATATTTTAAATGTCGAAAAAACTGTTGACTTGCTCGGTCATCTGTATTGCAATATATTCAATCAGGAGCGGTTCCTATTAAACGGTGTCGAGATGCACCTACGGCTGGTTCGGTCTAGAGATTCATTTTGTCTTGTGGGGGATACAAAGAATGGTCAATGCGGCTTAAAGATTCTCGAGGCATCGCTTCTCGTTCGTAGAACAAAAATAGCTCCTGGTGTGCTGCTCTCACATGCTAGAACTCTGGCAAAATCTACGGCTAAATATCCTCTTACGAGAGTCGAGGTAAAAGCCGTTTCAATACACTCGGGTGTTCATGGAGAGACTATCGATAATATCGTGTTAGGTCAGTTGCCGAAGCGTATAATTATCGGTTTTGTCGATAACAAAGCGTTTAACGGTGACTTCAGTATGAATCCGTTCAATTTTCAAAATTACAAGATAAATTATCTCTCGTTGTACGTAGATGGTGCTCAAATACCTTCGAAACCGTTACAACCTGATTTCACGAAAAATCATCTATATGTGGATGCTTTTCAAACGTTGTTTTCGGGAACTGGAATACATTTCTTAAACGATGGTAATTCGATCGATCGCGATAATTATCGCGATGGATACTGTCTGTTTGCTTTTGATTTGACACCCGATCTTTCAGCGAACAGCAATACACATTGGAATTTAATAAAGCACGGTAGTGTGAGAATAGAGGTACGATTTGAGGATGCGCTTGCTTCAACGATAAATTGTGTAGTCTACGCGGAATATGATAATGTCCTTGAAATTGATGCCTCTCGGCAGGTAATGGTGGATTTTACCGGATAAGTGAAAAATGTGCTGATGTCGGCATAAAATTATTTCGTGTTAAGACACGTAGAAGCGTGTCTGCGAGTAACTAATCAGTCGAACTCGGTCATCTGTACGGATTAGACGTGAAAATGGATATCGTCGTGGATATACAAGGAATGCGTGGTAAAGACTCGGAATTTATTCCGAAAGAAATTGCCGTGGTAGCAGTGGATAGACCGTACTCTGCTCATTGGATCATTGCACCGCCGTGTCACTTTGCCGAATTACCACAGCAATCGAGAAGCCAGAATAATTTTCTCTCGAAATATTTTCACGGTATAGAGTGGTACGAGGGCGATGTGAGCTGTAAACAGGTATACGCTAACTTGCGTGAAATTTCGCGAAAATCAAGACGCATCTATACGCGCGGTCACGAGAAGGCTATACATCTTTGCGATATCACGAGTCGTGAAATTTCCAACCTGGAGGATGAGGAGGGCGCCCCATCGTACACATTTATGCCGAAATCTTTGCGAAAATGCTTCAGACACGCTATGATAGACGATACAGCGTCTTCGCATTGTGCAAAGCGCCAGGCTTTCCAAATAAAAAATTGGCTTCGCGAGCATCCATTTAAAGAAGAATCATACATGGATGTTTGGTCAGCAGACGAAGAGGAAGAGAATAAAAAAGAGGAGAAATCTTCATCATGTGGTCGTGACACGATCGACGACGCTGTGAAATAAATTTTGCATATATATACGTCTTTCAAAGCGTATCGGTCATCATTTAATCATTGACTATGTGTTCAGCATGAACACTAGACGAATCTACGAGAGTCTGCATTATCTACCACTTTCAACCGTTGGCGTATACCCGGCTGACAGAATTCCTCGTGTATGGTCGTTACCAGCCGGACTCGTAGTTAACACGGATAACCACGACGGACCTGGAGAGTATTGGATCGCCATGTACGTTAACCATCATGGAAAAGGAATGTACTTTGATAGCTACGGGCTACCACCGGTTATACCGCAACATCTCGCCCGACTACGAAGAAACTGCAAGTTCTATCGGTACGGCCTCAAGCAGCTACAGAGTAATACGTCGGATGTGTGTGGACAATTTTGCATCGTATTCCTACACCTTATGTCGTGCGGCTTCACCATGTCGCGATTTAATAATCTCTTTAGCGATAATGTAACCAAAAACGACAGATTAGTGCGTGAATATTACAATGCTTTTGCCTCTCGACGATCAGACAGTGATAAAAATAAATTTAACGGCTGAGGAGTCTCCGAGCGAAGATTACCGTGTTTGCAGGGATGTTGCATACGACGGTAAATATCTGTAAAGTGATTTAAATAAAATATTGATTAATTGAAAACAAATACATCGGTTTACTGTGTTTCTTCTTTTATAATCATCTATAAAATATAATCGAGGTCTCTCGCGGCACGGTATCATATTCTGTGTCTTTTACTGCAGAGCATTCGCTTCACGAGAAGCACAGCGCAAAGCGGTACACACGTGCAAAACTGCTGACATTGCATTCAAAGCGCTGCACACCTAGTTATGACTCAGAGAGGGGTTTGTTATCTTCAAACACTGTGATCACCGCCAGCCTCATCCGGAGCATTCAGTCTGTCTTTAACTTCGTGATCGTGCAGTCTAAAACGTTTTTCCGCTATGTATCCTCGTTATGATGCAAGTATTCTGGGTGTCGCGTTTTGGTGCAGTGTTTTATATATAGACTCGGACATGGTGGTTCATCTGCGAACCGATGAAATGTGGGACGCGTACGAGGAGATGGCGAAAATTCTCCATCGTGTTTTTTACGAGTGGGATCGCGCATCGTTTAGTATCGCCCTGGAGGACCTTTACGAGGGGATGCGGTGCGTGGTTGTGGAAAACGGTCGTGCGGATCGCGGTGAGCTGATCTATGCAGATGGTGACGGATATTCGGAGGTACTCCTAATCGATGAGGGGTACCCAATATTCGTCAATTGGGATAACTTATATTATCCTGATACCCTCACCGGCATGATACCTGCCTTATGCATGGGGTGCCATCTGCATGGATTGGAACGGGTTGACGACTCTGGCTTAATGCCTCTGCTGGAGTCAATGTGTGGTTCCGCCGCATCATTGCACGGTGTTGTGGTGAGAGGCGAGAGTCGTACTCCCAGTGTTAGGCTAACGACGTTGGACAATGTGGACGTGGTGGAACACGTATTCGGGGTTCTCGGAGAGGACATAGCAATCGGCTACGATGGCGGAGACGTGGACGAAGGCTTCGAGGACCCCGAGTCTCCTGACATGGACGGTGCTAGGTAGAAAAAGTGTGTGCGTGAGCGTATGCGTGCGTGCGTGTGTATGTGGGTGTGAGTGGGTGCGTGCTCGCGTATATGTGTGTGTGTGAAAGTGAGAGAAAGAGAGAGAGAGAGTTAAAACCGCCGTAGAAGGAGAAGGATAGTACAGCAGCAGCGGTCAACAACAGCAGAAGTGGTGAGTGCATGAATTTATTTATTTAGTATGTGTACACCTTTGCTCCATCCTGCTCTTATCTCTACTCTTCCTTGTTCACCAAGGTACCCACACCACCTCACTTTACCATCTCCATGTTACCGACACTGGTCAAGCAGAGTGGGTAGCGCGGCGGTAGAAAAGTGAGGTGGTGGGGGTAGCCGCGTGGTGGGGGAAGGAGTGGGGATAGGAGTGGGATGGAGCAAAGGTGTACACATACTACTGATAAATGTTAGTTGTACTAGTATGTGTATACCTTGGCTCCATCCCACTCTTATCCTTACTTCTTCCCCACCACGCGGCTACCCCCATCACCCCACTTTTCCACCGCCACACTACCCACTCTGCTCAAACAGTGTCGGTAACGTGGGGACGGTAAAGTGAGGTGGTGTGGGAACCATGGTGAACAAGGAAGAGTCGAGGTAAGAGGAGGATGAAGCAAAGGTGTACACATACTTGGAATAAAATTTGTTACTAGCCCTCATGTTGGCGATATCTTCGACGGGGTGACGACACAATAGCTACTCCATGACACACATACACACGCCCTGTCTGTCTATCTGTCTGTCTGTCTGTCTGTCTGTCTGTCTGCCTGCCTGCCTGCCTGCCTGCCTGCCTATCTGTCTGTCTGTCTGTCTGTCTGTCTGCCTGCCTGTCTGCCTGCCTGCCTGCCTGCCTGCCTGCCTGCCTGCCTGCCTGCCTGCCTGCCTGCCTGCCTGCCTGCCTGCCTGCCTGCCTGCCTGCCTGCCTGCCTGCCTGTCCGTCCGTCCGTCCGTCCGTCCGTCCGTCTGTCTGTCTGTCTGTCTGGCTGGCTCTCTCTCTCTCTCTCTCTCTCTCTCTCTCTCTCTCTCTCTCTCTCTCTCTCTCTCTCTCTCTCTTTCTCTCTCAGTGATAGTCAATATCAATTTGCAACCTACAACATAGATCCATTGTTATTCGTATTTTTTTTTTAATAATTTTTAGAATTACCTATAAGTTTACTATTATACGATCCTTATTGTTTCAACTGCATTTTGTATAATTCAAACTCATCAGATTTAACATAGTTTATTCCAGTTTATAAAAATACCATTGTCATAAATATTTGCCAAAGGTCAACCAAGGCATAATAAAACAATCAATCAATCAATCAATCTCTCTCTCTCTCTCTCTCTCTCTCTCTATATCTCTATCTCACGTCAGCATCCACAGCTAAACAACTGGAAGTAGCTCATGGTGGACGATTCCCTTCCAGTCCCACCAGACACACAGCATCACCTTTTTCGCCGTGAACCCTGGCTTTGCGAACGCTTGTGACGGCTCACCATCGCTTGTCTACAATCTTTGACGCTTCCGATTATCGTACGTGATCCATTTTTCATCACCGGTTATGACACGTTTCAGAAATGGCTTGATTTCATCGCGTTATTTCCTTTGTCGTAATAATATTGCAAAATATAGCGCAATTTTTCATTACTTTCCTCCATTTTTAAACGCAAACAACTTTCCAACCACTGCACCAATTTCGATGTTTATATACTCAAAGTAACGCTCGAAGTGTCACATTTCCAACGAGCGTTTAGTGGTATCGCTACGATCTTTGTTTCCTGACTTATTTGCAACTGATGCGGTTGGAGAATCAGCTGGCGCACGGCAATCGATATTCGCCGTGCGTCGGCCTGTTGCTGCTGGGTAGCGTGCTGCGCTCGGTTATAACGGAGATAGTCGAGATAGTCCCTCGCAGGCATGCTGCTTGAAGCGAGAGGCTATCCCTCTCGCTTGACTTCGGCATCGCTCACCAGCTACCTTGCTCGCTTGACTTCAGCGTCACACAACGACGCTTTTAGAAAGCGCAGTTATCTTGCAAAATTAGACACTTTCGTGAAAAGCCGCTTGAACTGCACATCCTCTGCTCTCAACTCGGACATTTTTACCAATCTCACCGGATCTACTCAGCATTTTCGTGATCACCAGGACTCAAATCAACGGTAAGAGTTCATCGTTACAATGTATCATAATTCAATGACGGTGAGGAGCCTAAAACTTATTGGTGCATCGTCATACATGGTTCACATTGTGGCGTGCTCAGCAGCGCGGGATGCACCACGTTTCACATCAGCATTTCTGCACGCAATTAATACAATTGTTTGTGCGAGTATTCGTTGACTGTACTTTTCCCCAACTAAGGTTGCTGGGAAAGTACTGTGAAGAAATTATTCTCACTTGTGCATCCTAAAATTCTTATTTTGTGTCTTACTCTGTGGCGCTGACTGCATCACGCTCACTTCTCAAGACTGATAGCACACAATTAATATAATTGTGTGCTTTTTCCCTCACATTTTGTATTAAATTCATGTCATTTATCTGTTTTTTTTTGCATATTCGGTAATATTTAAAGTCGATGGTAGAATAAAACCATTTTGTCTATCAACATCTGTCAGTTTGGTTATTTCACTCCCTGCCGTGAGTGAAAACTCATTATTTTCAATATCTTTCAAATTCGTTCCACCACCACCAAGGAATAAATCGGCAACAGATTCTATCTATCGGGAAAAACGCAACGAACTTTTTTCCAGACCCAATATTTCGAGAGAAAATAATTCTGGCTTCTCGAATGCTGCGGTAATTCGGCAAAGTGACACGGCAGTGCGACAATCCAATAGGCAGAGTACTATCTAGCAGAAGTCTATCCGCTACTACCACGGCAATTTCTTTCAAAATAAATTCCGAGTCTTTGCCACGCATTCCCCGTATATCCACGAAGATGTCCACTTTCACGTCTAATCTGTACATATGCTCAAGTTCGACTGATTAGTTACTCACATAAACGCTTCTACGTCTTTTAACATGCAACAATTTTATATCGACATCAGCACATTTTTCTCTTATCCGATAAAATCCACCATTACCTGCCGAGAGGCATCAATTCTAAGGGCATTATCATATTCCCCGTAGACTACACAATTTACCATTAAAGCAAGCGCATCCTTAAATCGTACCTCTATTCTCATGCTTTATTGAATTCCAATGTGAATTGCTGTTCGCCGAAAGATCGGGTGTTAAATCAAAAGGAAACAGGCAGTATCTATCGCGATAATTATTGCGATCGATCGAATGACCATCGTTCAAGAAATGTATTCCAGTTCCCGAAAACAACGTTTGAAAAGCATTCACATACGGATGATTTTTCGTGAAATCAGTTTGTAACGGTTTCGAAGGTATTTAAGCACCATCTACATTCAACGAGAGATAATTCATCTTGTAATTTTGGAAATTGAATGGATTCATACTGAAGTCGCCGTTAAACACTTTGTTATCGAAAAAACCGATAATTATAAGCTTCGGCAATTAATCTAGCACGATAGTACCGATTGTCTCTCCATGAGCACCAGAGTGTATTGAAACGGCTTTTAGCTCAACTCTCGTAAGAGGATATTTAGCCGTAGATTGTACCAGAGTTCTAACATCCGAGATCAGGACACCAGGAGCTATTTTTGTTCTACGAACGAGAAGCGATGCCTCGAGAATCTTTAAGCCGCATTGGCCATTCCTTGTATCGCCAATAAGACAAAATGAACCTCTAGACCGCACCAGCCGTAGTCGCATCTCGACACCATTTAATATTAACCGCTCCTAATTGAATATAGCGCAATGCAGATGACCGAGCAAGTCTACAGTTTTTCGGACATTTAAAAATTGTTTTCTGTTCACAAGACCCGTATTTCCCGATGTTATATCATCCATTTTTCCAGGGGTATCGTCGTACTAGTGAACGCTCGAGAGATGCGAATTTTTGGATGCTGAACCGTAATGCAAAAGTGTTTCTATGTACGCTCAATAAGCGTAGGCATTATTTGGAGGTGAAACTAATTTTTGATTCAGGGATACGTCCACCTGATTAAACACAGAATGCAAGTGATTGTTTATAGGGCCGGTACTTACTTTCGATGCAGTACCCGCGGCAATTTCCGTAGTAGATGTTATTTTCACTCTCAGACTAAGCATAGTATGCGCGAGATCGATATACTCGTCACCCTGTCCAGGAATATCAAATTCAATAGGTGAATCATCTGTTAGCGAAGAAATTGGCTTATAAAACACCCAATTGGAGCCTTCGATAGTAGTTCGCGTCGTTGGGAGTGAAAGTAATTCAAGTTCCGATTTAAGGCACTCGCACGAGTGCGCATGTAGAAAAGCCATCTTGTTTCAGCTATCCAAAAATATCTGCAACCGTTCGTTGACGAGTCTTCTTCTTCTTATTGTTCTTATTGTTTTTATTGTTCCTCTTCTTCTTCTTCTTTATTACTTTTCTCTTTACTACACTTTTATTTTAACGGGAGATACGTCGTGGTTTACGTTCGTTCGATGAATGAGGAGTTCACGAAATTTTGCGCTTTTTATAACCAGACCCCCACATGAGAGTTTCAATTTTTTCAGAGGCTTTGCGTTTGAGATTACTGTCTAATTATCACGCTCTCTCGCGAATAGCATCTTTCACAGCTATATTTCTATCGAGGATGACACCGGCAACGTTTACACCAATGCCTCTTTTCCAACTGCTTTAGCGCCCTTCTTTAAAAGTCGTAACACTCGACGAAACAGGCCCCCGAGAAAGCTGCCGATACCGTGTCCTCGTTGATTAGGTGTTCCGATATAAACATGACTAATACCGCTGTACCCGCGACGGCCCTATCCGTGCTGCACACTGTCAATATCATCCATAGCGGCGTAATCAATCGTGGGATCTTCTGACATATAGTGTCAGAGTCAACATTCCCTGTTCGAATGGTATGGGATTTCCAAACTCGTCTCTTATATCGATCTCGATAGTGTGTAAATTGTTGCGCAAGCGAGGTATATGGTATATCGTGGCGTTGAAAACGATTTAATTTTTATCGAACCATACTGACAGTCATCAGTATCAATGAAAACAACTCGTAAGAGGGGTGTTTGTACATCGCCTGTAATATAGCTCTCGCAGATATCTGTGTATACGAATATGCTGCCCGGTATAGCACCGGTGAGGGATGCAGGCTTCGACCCTGTGTATTTGCAATGCGGTTCTATCATTACAGACCTACAGGCCTCTTCCGAGAATCCTAGTAGCGTTGCGATAGCGGGTGATACGGGAAAGTCGTGGTAGCGTAGATCGTCGCATACGCGCGCCACTTCGACCTGCGCGCCCGGAAGCGATTTAAAGCGCATATGACCAGCCACGTGAGGTAACTTATTTATACTCTGTAAAAGAGTGTCTATAGAGCGATATACACCAGGTGGAACTTGGTCTATATCAGCCCGTCTGCGTGGTAAAAGATTTAAACCCGATAAATCATAATCACCATCTGCAAAAGTCACGAAATTTCCTACAGTAGGAACATGTAAAAAAGTCATCGGATAAGCAATTTCCACAAGAGAAACATACCATTCTCCGTGCAAACATATCTGACGCGGTAGTTTTGTAATAAATTTCGTCGTCGTATTATTCGGAAAATACTGCATACTACTGTTGCTCGGTAGTACGACAAAGTAAGAGCTATGCTTGGAGCTCATATTTATCAGGGACGGTGATTCCGAGCGTTCTTCCTCTTTGTCCTCTTCTTCTTTTTTGTCTTTTTAGATGACGGAGGCACTCGCACTCGTGATAATTCTGCCTCGTAGAAAATACCGTCGATAGTCTCGTTATTCAGATCATGTAAAATATACAAGAATGGTTCTCGATTCACTGATATTCGTTGAATCTTGAATAATTCGTTACTCCAACCACGCTCATATCCTTTCACGAATGCTGCTTTAGCTGTACTGATACGTACCAAGTCATCGACGCTGTATTTAGGCTTTTTAATTTTTCTTGCGTTACGCTCGTAACGCCGTGCTAAATTTTCTCGGGCTATAGAGGCATTTTCGAGCGTTACCTCGCTCGGAGGAATACGCGTTTCGCTGTGTCTGGTGCGATTATAGGCATATAAAAAATTTCGTAAAACATCGATGTAATGCTTATTTCGCGTGTATGTAAAGTAACGCCACATGCGCTTTTTTATTGTGCGATTAAACCATCCGGCAATCGAGGCTTTTATATCATAGTTACGAGAAGCGCGAAAATCGATATTCTTTTTCTTTAGAATTTGCTGAAATCGAGTGCCGAAAACAGTGAAAACAGCCTCCCATACATCGTCTATATAACTCACGTTGTACGTACGACGGGGAAATCGTCGTCGTACGGGACATTGCATGTTATATGAATCCTGTGCCTCGAGCCATGGTAAAACGTTTTTTCGCGCTATTCTTCAATCCACCTGGGCCAAATTTTTTGCTCGAGAATAGGAGGCAGGATGAGCGGTGTCATAATAGATTTTTTGAAGAATTTTCATAATTTTAACGATGACCAGTTAGATGGATTCTTTTTCTTTTTCTTTTCTAACTGTGTGGGGGATCGATATTCACTGGGGTGTCGGTGGTACTCTACTTGTGCGATATTTCGCAATTGTTGCGATCTTCGTGGTGTCCGAGAGGACTCACCTCCCCCCCTAGCCGATGGTTGAAATGGCGATCTATCCCTACGCAGGACCCTCTCGCTGCTCTCCCCAGGAGTAATATTGGTGCGCGCGGAATCCCGTACCGACGGAGAATTTAATGCCGCATAACTCCTTCCGCGGTAGTTGCTAACCCTGAGGGTGCCTGATACGCAAGATTCGGGAACAATGATCTCTTAGGTCGCGGCGGCGGACGATAGTATTGCTCCAAATAGCCGCGTTCGATGCGCACCGCAACCCGTTCCAATTCTCCGAACGAGCGTACCTCGTGTCGCTGTATCGCGACCTGCAGCCGCGGTAACATATTGCGATGGGCATAGCTTGGTTGTTCGTCGGCCAAAAAGGGCGGTACCACGCGATCTAACAATCCCTGCAAACACGTTAACTAATCCGAGACCGATTCCTCTTCCCCCTGGGTACGACGCAAAATTTCCTCCCATAACGTGAATTGGAAATCGGGATTGCCGAACTGTAATCGGGTGAGGAATTCTTCCGCGTCTTCCTCCCACGCTCCTGAAAATTTTAAATTTAACTTTCGCATTAACCCATATGGTTTCGTCGCTGGAACCCTCCCCCCCCCCACGGATGCGGGGGTCCTTGAGTGCGTGGTGAGGACTGAAAATTAAGGGTTTCCTGATCCCCACGCGTAAACGGCATGGTTTCCCCATAATCCCTCGTAGGATGGTCGCGAGGGGGTAGCGGAGAGGGTATCCCCCTAGGGCGCGATTCACGTAATCCGGGTACACTCCGTGCCGCGATCGGGATCGAAGCTGCATACGTGGTACCTTCTATTATAGTAAACCGCGTCGCAGGAAGAGGATTCATTGAGCTATCCTCGCCCAAAGTTCCCGTACAGAATGGATTTGTATCCACTACGCGAGGGGTGCCACTCAGCGTTTGTACCTCGGATAATAAAGATTTTAAAAGGCGCTTTAGTACTTCGAAGGACGCACCACCCATGGATATGCTCCGCTCGCGTAACGCTAGTCTGATCGTGTCGTCTTCCATTGTGCCTCTCCCCTCGTCCCACGAGCTTGCTATCCTACGCGAGAATCGGTGCCGTACCACGATCAACCGTATCTACTAGCTACTATGCTTCACGTAACGCTAGCACGTCCCATGATATCTATAGCCGAGGATGCACGAATCTGACCGACCGAGGTTTGAGCGGGATCTCGCGCTTGACACCCACTAAGGCTCTCTATACTCGCGACGCGGACCCCACTACGACGCGTACCGGCGCTTCACAAGAATCGCTCAATATCCCCGAACGAGAAAATTCACACTAAATATTTCGCGAGATTTAATAAAAGGCATCTTCACGAAAACAACGTTAATTAACATACGGCAACGGGAATAAAATAACTTTCAACAAAATAAAACAACCGAAATTTCACGGAAAATTCAATCAATTTCAAAGGAATGAAGAAAACTACAAATGGATTTCTAGGAAAGATGAACAAATTTCAAGACTAAAATAATTTTTTTAAAAATCTTTCAGGAAAATCAACTGACGAATCTTCCAGGAAAATAAAATAAAATAACGTTCAAAAGAAATGACTAACAATAAGAACAACTTTTTCGAAAATAAACTAAAATAAATTTTAAGAGAATAACAGAATAAATTTTTCGAAAATCAACTATAATAAATTTTAAGACAAGGAAAGTGTAATGAACTATCGACTATAAGACAAAATAAACTCCCCGACGGTACCCTTACATAAATGTCGGTGACAATAACCTAAATTGCAAGGAAATACAAGAGAAAGAAACACACATCAATCAAAGGAAGCAAATTGCCAACACCAATTTCACCCGTTTTATTTCTCCTCGGTGTGCTATTCGTTTTGAGAGCTTGCTGAAGGCTACTCGACCATCTAGGTACACGGGAAACTGGCTTTGTTTACAAGTGGCTCGGACGGCTCTCTTGTTCGTCCGGCTTGTTATAATTCTCTGCTGCCGAGAGGCCTCACGCCCGGCAGCCGTGCGATCTTAACTGACTCGCCAAATTTCGACCGAAACACAAATCCCTATGAACTTTGGAATTGAAATTATGAATACCCCGTCAATTTTAAATATTGAAATAAAAATTTAATAAGGCACTAAACAGATTATCTGCAAGAAAACACGAAATATCCCCACCAATGCGGGAAAATAGATTGATAACTAGCACGATTGGCTATCGTGCAGTTTACGAAAAACAAAATAATTTAATAAATAAAATAAATAACATCTAAAAAAGAAGTAAACCACTAAATAAATAAAAAATACGTTAAAATATATAAGTAAATAAATGGAGAAACAAATAAATAAAAGAGGATAGTATCAAGAATCGAATAGATAAATCCAGAAAACACACCGAAACAAAAGAAATTCGGGCTGACGGCCGTATTTCACACAGCTGCTGTGCGACCCAGGCTGTTTCTCGGTGAACGCACGCAACAGAATAGTCAAAGAAAAATCCATATTACGTTGTTGCTCGGGATCCTCTAATTACTCGGTAGCACTAGCGCTGGCTATCACACCTTTTTCTTTTCCTCGGTAACGTTGACTATGCTCGTTTCCTTTCCTTTCCTTTCCTATTCCCTTTCTTAATTTCCCAAAGCCTAACTTTCCTTTTTCTTTTGTTTTACCTACACTTGCCACCAGCACAAATGAATAATAATTATTAATTCCGATCCCAGATATTCTCACGATTTCTCACTTTACGAGTACTGACCTCGATATCGAACTCTCCGCACACCAAGAATACAAGTAAATTTTTCAATTCAAGATGCGCACAATGCGATCGCTCTCGAGACAATGGTAGGCCTCGCCGGTCAACCACGTGGCAGCGAAGCTCCTACAGCTTGGCCTACCTGTGTGTGTGGCCCTTTGCACCTCGCTACACGCTAGACGAAAAAATCGACGAGCTATTCGCGCGATCTCTTTTCATCAAACATAAATTCCCGCCACCACTAAATGATACCGAACACCGTAATCAACATAAATAAATAAATAAATAATAATGGGAATCCTGCACAGATTTTCACACTGCTCAAACAAAAAGTAAATTATGATTTATAAAAAAAAATGAGCGAGTCTGCTAGTACTCGAGATATTGATGTGTAAACATCTTGTGGCGAGAAAATGCGGAACGAAAGTGTGTTGAGGATTTGCGCACAAGGCGAATTTTATTCAAAAAAATAATCCAATTGAATTCAATTTTAATGCGTTTGCAATTTTTTTATTTATTTAAAATCGCTGTACTTGAGACGATCGGCTTATGATAACTAAAATACGATACATATACACTCGATTCTGAAGAATTGAGAAATCTTTGACAAACGGCATCAATTATAGTTCCAGATTGTGTTGTAGCTACGTTTCTATTACTATTTAACTCTAGCTGAAACGTATCTTTTAAAAACGTTATCAAAGGGTCGGCTTCCGGAGTATTAAAATTAACATTAAAATCACCACTCAGAATCATGGGCATTAGGTAATAGTCCTTGTTCAAAAGTGCTGCACCACCCACACTGAACGGCAGTGGTACAAAATGAATAAAATCAATTATACTCTGAACTGATTGATTTGGTGAGATGTAGACAACGACTGAAAGAATCGTTTGTCCACTTGTGAGACGGCATTCAGCTGCACAAATATCGCCAGTATCTCGTACTACTACTCCTATTCCTGTTATTTGGCGATAGTTAATGTCCATGTTTGGTGTGACAACGTGCGAACTGTTCTGATTTTTTTAATCGCTACCCCAGCGGAACGTCTCTCCTGTCGTTTAAATTTAACGCAGCAGTCAAAATTTGGAATGTCGACGTCTTCTTCTTCGCCAAGCCACGTTTCAGAGAGCATGAGCACAGTGCAGATTTGAGGTACTTCTTCATGAAGATCGTTAGAATGTGCTCTTAAACTCTGGCAATTGAAATTGTAGAATTATATTTTATCTTTGATGAAATTCACTATTATTTCTTGACCCGTACGTAATGGATTTAAATTGAGGTGCTCAAATTCTATTCGTAGAGCAGCCGTTGAATTGGCATCTGGAACTCCATGATAGAATACCGGATCATTAGTCGGTGACACTATGAACAATCCAACTACACTGGTGACTCGTGATAAAGCTGCGTATACAAGTGATTGGCCACGCCCTTTCTCGTATGAATATACAATTTTATCAAATGTGTCACCCTGCGATTTATGAAGTGTCATGGCACAGGCAGGGGTGAGAGGAAAATGATTCCGTTTTGCAGTGATTGTTTTGTTATTGTTCAGGTAAATTGTTGAAGTTCGTCGAGCAATTGCTACAAGTCTTGCTGGTATGTTCTTATCTTGCATGTATTTTGCCGCGATTTTTCTAGCCTTTTGCCCTATCCTTGGATTACCCGCAAATTTTATCCAGAGTCTTTTTACATCTCCTCCTTTAAATATTTCGTCTTCAGTCGCATTTTCGATTCGCTCAACAAATGCTAAGGTTCGATATGTCCCATTTGACAATCCGTCAGCTACGTTGATATTAGTCGTAATTAAATACGGCTGGCCGACGACAAGTGTGAGCTCATAGGGCAAGCCTCCTGTATCAATCAGCGACATTTTATGCAACTTTTATTGTACAAATGCAAGTTGTTCAGCATCATGATCTCCAGAAAAAACGTCATGGAAAATGGAAACGATTTTTTCCGGCGCCAAACAAAGTACAGTGTTATTGTATTCATCGACATTTCGATTTCTTAAAAACAGTCTAACTCCATCAGGGCATCGCTAGTTTGCTTCTGCTCTGTTGAAAAATCGAGACTCGATTAGTCTCTGTTCGTTCTCCTGTAATTTTTCTCCGTTGCCGATTTTCGTAAGTACGCTCCAGAATTCCTCATTTGATTGACGCATAACTTGATTAAGTTGGTAGAAATTTGACCCTCGCCAGAGTGTCGGGCCAGCAATACTTGCTTTGATCTGTTGAAAGATAGGCGTTGCACGAACAGGCGGCAGCTGTCTCAAGTCTCCTATCAAAAATACTTCTATTCCACCAAAGTTTTTCTCGAACTCTCCTGTTATTTGCTTTAAGCGAGCATCGACTTGTTGTAATAGTTCCGCTGACATCATACTTATTTCGTCGATAATAATGCAGCGAACATACTTGAAGAGTGTTCGAAACTGTTGAACAATTTCATTTGAAAGAGGCAATTTTTTCCAATAGAAATTTTCAGAGCAGTGTGCTCAATAGTCAAGCCATCAATGTCTACTGCGGCTTTGCCGGTCGATGCACATGTGAGGCATGCGTTGGTGTAGCCATCCGTGTCCGAGAAGCGATTGTAAGTTTCCATTAGTAACTCAATTACAAACGTTTTCCCACAACCTGCAGGTCCCGTAAGGAATATCTGGAGTGGCTCACCACTATCTCGATCGAGAAGGGTACTGATGACATGCATCATAAGGTTTTTTTGTCGACTGTTAGCCATGCGCATAAGATTATTAAATTCTGCCTTTGGCATGAGGTTCTCTCGTTTTTTAACAACAGGACCAAGACGACTGAGTAAAGCTAACCTCATATCTTCATTCATTTCAAAATTTGCATAAGCATAGAATTCAGCAAATGGATCAGCTTCCGCAACGCGTGTGGCAAGCAAATCTGCCATTGCATTGTCAATATCAGGTTCTTCCAGAGCAATACACATTTGTTTACAAATTTCAATCGTCTTGGCTATATCTAATTCTGACTCGAACTCTTTCCTTCGTTGTAAAATGATCACCTCCATTTCATCATATAGCTGCACAAATTTTCTCTCCGCTAGAATCTCCGTTTCTTCATGACGGAAAGGCAGATGCAGAGTTACCATTTCGCGCTTGTACTCGTCAGCATCAGCGACCATATCGTAATTACGATAGCGAAGTATTCGGGGACCTGTTTGCGTCGTTTCCATTAGTTATTATCACTAATCGTGTAATATGCGGCAGCCTGTGCCAAAGTAAGTTGTTGAAGATCGGGTGGCCGCTTTTCGTATCTTTCAAACCCATTTGTCTTCCAGACGTCGGTTGAATTACTGTCAATCTCTTCATTATCCAATTGTTCCATTGTTTTCCTTATCCATTGTCGTTCGATTGGCCAAACTGTTGGTAGATAAAGGACTACGGTCGAACTGTATGACATTGGCAGTCGTAACAAATACCAAGCGGCTTCTTGACTCGTCATTTCGACAGCGTTAAGTATGTCAATACTGAGCTTTCGTGTGATCTCCATGAAATCAAACTCTGGATGTTCATCCGTCGTTTTGATAATCTCACGTTGAAGATTACTTATACCACGATTAGTCTTATTTACGTACTCAACAACGTATGCGGCACACGAGTATTCCTCAGTTATATATTAAAATCAGTGTTTGAACCAAGGACGTTTAAAATGAATGGATTAAACGGATTGATCCATTTCTCTGTAGTTTGCCGTTTGATAAAAACCTTAGGTTTGTTAATTGCCGCTCGCAATACATCCAAGTAAAAATCATCCGAAGTCATATTGTGTTCTTCGAAGAAATGTTCAATATCTCTATAGTCGTTGTCATGTTTTACGGTAAGGTGGCAATAAAGAGTCGTCACGTTCAACATATAGTTTAATTGAGTCTTACATTAGTAGTACAAAAGAGAGTGTGAATATGAGAACACGCGTATACCTTATTCGCGATCGGCTCGGGCAGTACTGATGATTCCGCGACACGCAGAGCGTTGTCGCTCTCCCACCACGGCACACGCACCATGGACAGGGTAGCGCGTGTACTCATACTAATACATTACAATTCCTCCTTCTTATGTTTGAACCTTACTTTTTTTAACCTTTCTGAACGTCGCACTACAACTTCCGGTTTCTCGCTCGTCCCGTGAACATTAGTCAATTTTGGACGCTTTACATGATTGTTTGTCTCCAGAAGCTTAATGATTTGATCGACGTGTCGCTTCCAAGTAATTCCTCCCTCGACCTCTACCTTAAACGTTACCGGGGACAACTTTTGTACTATTCGGCCCTCGATACGCTTCTTATTGCGCACGCTGAAGTCATCAACCATTACCGATTCTCCAACTTGGAACTCGACATTTCGACTGCCTCGTTTTGCGACTGACTGAGCCATTTGCTTATTGTACACGTCGCCAGCAACATCTGGTTTTAACAAATCGAAACGCGTTCTAAGTTCTCTTTTATAAACCAAGTATGCCGGGGTTCTACCAGTCGTGCAATGCTCAGTAGTACGGTAATCAAACAGAAATAAGTTTATCGCATAGTCCAGTGACTTTCCGGTATCAATTATTTTGCCGACCTTATCTTTAAATGTTTCCACAAAATTTTCTGCTGCACCATTCGTCGCAGAGTGGTGCGGGGCGCTGAAGCTATGTTTAATTCCGTTACGTCTAACAAAATCTTGGAACTCTTGGCAAGTATACTGGGTTCCGTTATCGGTTACCAAATCTCGTGGTAATCCGTGTCTGACGAATACCTTCTTAAACGCTTCGATAACTCTTGGAGCCTGTGTACATTTTTGCATCCTTATTATCTCTGGCCACTTTGAGTGGGCATCAATAATCAGCATGAACATTTGTCCGTAAACGGGCCTAGAAAATCTGAGTGTATCCTGCTCCAAAATTTATCCGGATATGGCCACGGGTTTAACGGTACGTTCGCTGGGGCCTTCTTCTCTCTCACACATGTTGTGCACATCGCGATCACTTGTTCGATTTCTTTATCGATGTCCCGCCACCACACGTATGAACGCGCAATCATCTTCGTCTTCACGATGCCGAAATGCGATGCATGTAATTCACGAAGGACACCTTGTTGCATCTTTTCCGGCACTATCACTCTGTACCCCCACAATAAACAACCCTTTTCTACTGTTAACTCGTCACGCTTTGCATACAATTGTTTCGAGTGCGAGAGAGAACGATAAGAGAATGATACATTATGATAACTTTACGAGTGCGCGAAAAAAGAAACATTTGAATGGACGAAAAATTGCGAAACCGCTTTCAAGTGGGTGAAAACTGAGTTAACGTCACCGAGAGCGCTTGCGCATTTTGACCCGGACGAAGAATTAATACTTGCTTGCGATGCATCGGCATACGGCCTATCGGCTATATTGTCGCATAAAGATAATTATATTGTCGGTATAAAAATAAAACGGAAAGGCCGATTGCATACGCGTCAAAAGTTATACCAGAAACGGAGTTGAATAGGGCGATAATCGACAAGGAGGCTAGCGCTGTTGTATTTGGTTTTAAAAAATTTTATAATTATATCTACGGAAAAAAAATCATCTTGAGAACAGATTATAAGCCTTTAATCTATATTTTCGGTCCAAAACAAGAGATCCCACTGACAGTGGCAAGCAGACTTCAAAGATGGGCTTATTTTCTGTTAAGATTTTCGTACGACATCGAATATATACGGTCAGAAAGTAATGGAAATTGTGACGTGCTATCGAGGCTCCCTGTTGACGATAAGACCCCTATTTTTGATAACGAGTTCATTGCGATTAATTACGTAGAGGAAGCACTCGAAACTCTAAATGCGGCGGAGATTGCAAAAGAAACGAAGCGTGACAAAGTATTAAGTAAAGTGCTACGATACGTGAATGACGTATGGCCTAGGGCAGATACATTGAACGGGTATGAACAGAAATTGTATGCAAAGCGTGACGAGTTAACAGTAGAAAAGGGTTGTTTATTGTGGGGGTACAGAGTGATAGTGCCGGAAAAGATGCAACAAGGTGTCCTTCGTGAATTACATGCATCGCATTTCGGCATCGTGAAGACGAAGATGATTGCGCGTTCATACGTGTGGTGGCGGGACATCGATAAAGAAATCGAACAAGTGATCGCGATGTGCACAACATGTGTGAGAGAGAAGAAGGCCCCAGCGAACGTACCGTTAAACCCGTGGCCATATCCGGATAAATTTTGGAGCAGGATACACTCAGATTTTCTAGGCCCGTTTACGGACAAATGTTCATGCTGATTATTGATGCCCACTCAAAGTGGCCAGAGATAATAAGGACGCAAAAATGTACACAGGCTCCAAGAGTTATCGAAGCGTTTAAGAAGGTATTCGTCAGACACGGATTACCACGAGATTTGGTAACCGATAACGGAACCCAGTATACTTGCCAAGAGTTCCAAGATTTTGTTAGACGTAACGGAATTAAACATAGCTTCAGCGCCCCGCACCACTCTGCGACGAATGGTGCAGCAGAAAATTTTGTGGAAACATTTAAAGATAAGGTCGGCAAAATAATTGATACCGGAAAGTCACTGGACTATGCGATAAACTTATTTCTGTTTGATTACCGTACTACTGAGCATTGCACGACTGGTAGAACCCCGGCATACTTGGTTTATAAAAGAGAACTTAGAACGCGTTTCGATTTGTTAAAACCAGATGTTGCTGGCGACGTGTACGATAAGCAAATGGCTCAGTCAGTCGCAAAACGAGGCAGTCGAAATGTCGAGTTTCAAGTTGGAGAATCGGTAATGGTTGATGACTTCAGCGTGCGCAATAAAAAGCGTATCGAGGGCCGAATAGTACAAAAGTTGTCCCCGGTAACGTTTAAGGTAGAGGTCGAGGGAGGAATTACTTGGAAGCGACACGTCGATCAAATCATTAAGCTTCCGGAGACAAACAATCATGTAAAGCGTCCAAAATTGACTAATGTTCACGGGACGAGCGAGAAACCGGAAGCTGTAGTGCGACGTTCAGGAAGGTTAAAAAAAGTAAGGTTCAAACATAAGAAGGAGGAATTGTAATGTATTAGTATGAGTACACGCGCTACTCTGTCCATGGTGCCTGTGTCGTGGTGGGAGAGCGACAACGCTCTGCGTGTCGATGGAATCGTCAGTACTGCCCGAGCCGATCGCGAATAAGGTATACGCGTGTTCTTATACTAATACATTACAATGTAATGGAAATAACGTGATAAATACACACACTCCCATAGCCTTTTTCCCTGTTGTTGCACGTTAGTCGATAATTGTGGCGATGAACGAGCGGTTAGCGTATCCGCGCTGTCGTTGCCGATAAATAATCATTTTTATGAATAAACGTTAAAGTATTTTATCGTTTGTATAAACAATTCGATGTACGATTTTGTTAAATGGCCATAATCGACGGTCATCGACGAATGATTTGCTATGTTTCGGAGGCATCGGAGTCGACCATCGAGACATCCTCGTTAGCCGACGGTGTCTCGTCTTCGGTAAAGCTTGTTTCATCACTGTTCTTGGGATCGTTGCTCTTGTCGTACAACGGCACGTAGCGCTGTACGTTTTGCTGCTGCTGCTGCTGCTGCTGCTGCGTGTAATTAGCGTGAAAGCTTTGGTTGGCGTTGAAATCGTTGGAGAGATATCAGAGACCGGGCTGAGGTGGCTGATAAGTATTCCAGGGTACGTCAGCCATCGCGGGGGGCATGCTCGCTTGATTGTGTATCGAGCGTGGAGCTCGCATTATTTCGACGGCGGGTGGACAATGAGGCCTGGGACCCGGCTCCGGGGTGTACGTGAAGGTCAGTCCGGTTGCGTATATGATGCCATCGTTGCGTACCAGCGAGACCGGAACCTGGGTTGGCTGGCGTACCCAGAGCCATTCGCCTCTGAAGAGAGCTATGTCGGGGACAACGCATAGCATTATCTCCTGACACCTGTACATCGTCTCAGCCTCGACGTCGCCGAACCACACTTGAAGATTCGGCGTAAAATTATCACCCTTGGTCTCGAGCATCGGGACGTCGCCACCGCCGTTGAGATGCAAACTGTGAACAAGCGGTACGGGCGTAACGGGCGATCTCAAGAACAGTGATGAAACAAGCTTTACCGATGACGAGACACCGTTGGCTAACGAGGATGTCTCGATGGTCGACTCCGATGCCTCCGAAACATAGCGAATCATTCGTCGATGACCGTCGATTATGGCCATTTAACAAAATCGTACATCGAATTGTTTATACAAACGATAAAATACTTTAACGTTTATTCATAAAAATGATTATTTACCGGCAACGACAGCGCGGATACGCTAACCGCTCGTTCATCGCCACAATTATCGACTAACGTGCAACAACAGGGAAAAAGGCTATGGAAGTGTGTGTATTTATCACGTTATTTCCATTACATACCGAGCGATGTAGACAAAACATATTTTATAAAATTTATAGCGTAAGAGTAATTTGAGTGTGATTTTATCGGCGCTACGTCGCTAGCCCGCCTCTTTACGATTGCGTGTTTCTTGACTATCCGATCCTGATCTTAAATCTAGGAGAATCGGTGATTACGAGATGAGACAATGGACTACGAGTAATTGCACAGTAATGACAAACGTATTCATCGGCATAATTGCAGCTCTTATAATATTTCTGTTATTCCTTTTTTTTTTCTTTCGCTCCTTAAATTATCTTAGTACGGAAATGCTCAACATTGACACGAGGTATCCCCGAAAAGAAATCTCAAGTGTAAATGTCGTGGTAAATACGTCTGATCAAAAAGTTTTCTCGTACATTTTATCGTTTTTTGTTTTGTTTTGTAGATGAAAAATTAATTTATAAGAAGAAAAATCATTAAATAATTATAAATATAGAAATAAATAAGATCGCGTATTTCATCTTAAACGAGTGTACGGGAATTTATATTTTCAAAGAACAAAAAAACAAATTGTATTGTAACGGTATTTTTTTTTCCCGTTCACATGTAATTTTATTTTTCGTGGGGTTTTGGGCTCGACACAAAACTAATTAATGTAGACTTCAAAGTGGTGGACAGTGATGCTTTATTTCAGACAGATAATTTATAGCCAAACCTCACTTTTCTTTTTATTACAATCATTAAATTTTCGAGAACCTTTCTTTACACTTGGTATGCGACCGATTATTTCCGCAATTTATTTATTTTATTGGTGATGCGCGATTTTTCGGTATTACTCGGAAGTCTGTTATGGTTCGGAGCACAGTTTCGCTATACCTATGTTCAATACGCCGCTATATCAATACCGCTCCGCTCGCTGTCTTTCCTCGCACTTACTCTTTCGGTCAAGCGTCTCAGTTCTCTTTTCTGTTTCTCTCGCTCTAACTCTGATGGTGCTCCTTCCTCGCTCGGTGTTACACGGGATTACTGGACATCTGTCGCACCGAGATTTTGCTTTCTAATTATGCTACTTCGCATTCTCTCTTTTTATAGGGTGTAGGAACCCTATTCACAATTCTTTGTGCTCTCACGCTTCTCTCGCTCATTCATTCGTCTTATTTATTCTATGTTTTAATGCTACTTATTCTATATCGAATTACAATTATCCTATCTTCTATATTTCTTAATTCTATCTTTTCGGTCTCGGAAATCAAGGAATTCCCTCGATTTTAGTTATTATTATTTCTGCTTATTCGAGCACAACTTCTTGGTATTTCGGGGCTCGAGCTACGGTTACGGGACGACGCCTCGGTATTGTCACCTCACACACACAGACACACCACACTACTTGTATAGAGTGTAGAAACTCTATGTACAATTCTTTTCTCTTTCTCTCTCGTCTTACTCGCACTCTGTCTCCTTTCTTCTTAGGTGATTTTTCGTTTCGCGATTCTCTCGTTGGTTTAAAGATCCGATTTATTTCTTTTCCGGAATCTTTTCGCTGAATTCGATGCAACTACACTATACGCTTAACTCTATCCTCTTAATCCTACTTCCTTAAATACTACTCGCAGTCGATGCACTTAATTCTCTATACCTAACTCTATTCACCTTATAAACTACCTTAATCTTGATTATACGACAATTTTCATACTATACCACTGGTTATTGTTAATTATATAGTTATTTCTTGCCTGTCTTTTCCGTTCTCGCGGGCCTCTGAGTGTCACTCACTGGTTTTACTTTCTGGAGTGAACACAGACTCTACAATATGTAATTTTTTAAATGACTCCTGAATTTCCACTTTTTAATTAGAATTTCTCGTTATCGATTTGCTGTCCTCCAATGTTTAAGCTTTCACGCTAAGAAAACAAAAGAACCAAGAAGCTCCGCACTCCCCGCACCGGCCTTTTATAGGCCCCCCCTCGCCTCAGTCCCCTCTGTCAATTTTTCATCATCATTTTGAAATCAAAGGCATTTTCAACGATTCCTTCGGTGCCCCGCTGCCGCGCTCACCGCCTTCCCCTCGCCTCCCAGCAAGGCCAGCTGGTCGCTGACCTGCTGTTTACGTCAGCGAGGGAATTTCGGAACGGCGACAGCTCCAGTTCTTCTATCGGGGCAATGGCCTATTGCCCGCAAAACCTCGGTACATATGTACTTGCTCGAACACTCAGGTATATCCAAACATTCCATCTTTGTCCCTCTGCTTGGCATCGGACAGCCGTCGACTCGTGTCACTCACGTTTCACGGTCTCCTCGAATCCTTTCCTAACGTGTTATCTTTTTTTTCGGGCTCTCCAGCCGTTCACAATAATGCTCGATGGTTAAAAGTATGCCTCTATTTTATGACATGGACTATTATTGCACTTATCTCTACGCTCATGGGTGTAACTCTGTTACAGTATATACAAAGAGAAGGAGCGATCGCTGTATACGTAGCAATGATAAGAACTTCTTCTTTTTTTTTTTTTTTTTTTTTTCAACATATAGTTTCATTAAGTCTTACTTTAGCAGTACAAAAGAGAGTGTGAATATGAGAACACGCGTATACCTTATTCGCGATCGGCTCGGGCAGTACTGATGATTCATTATGATTCGTATCGTTCTCTTCAAGTGGCTTCCACATCCGTTTGTATAATTCTGCAAGCGCATTTCTTCGAGGATCATCGGCACCCATTGGGATAAGCATTACAGTTGTTCGGCTAGGCATGAATGGTGCTTCGAAACGACATTGTTGTACTCGAGCGCTACGTATTTTTTTGTAACAAGTAAACGTACGTTTGTGGGTTTGAAGTTTCGTGTGTCCGGAAGTGTTCTCTGGTGAGACGGATATTAACCGATCTAATAAATTTACAGTTGCTGACATACCTGAACCAACGGCATTTACAGGTGCATTATTTAACCATATCATTTGATGAGCATGAGGGCTGCCACGATGTTGAAACTCGATACGTTTGAAGTAATGAACAACATAATTGTCACCGAATGGACTATATCGTTTCGATTGAACAATCCCCAATATAGTATTGACGAGTTTGTTAAAATGGATGGCACAGATCACGGGGTCTTCGTTGATTAATGTAGCTTTAACATTATAACGAAGTCTTCGAATTGCCTCATCATCAATTTCAGCGGCATTATTTCGAATTTTATACAGCAATTTGAGTAGCTTTGGCCATCCAATTTCATTAGCACTCATTGTAAAAAAGAATGTTGGCTTACCAAATTGTCGAATCATCGCGAACAGGTCTTTCTTACGTGAAGCCCAGTGATACGCTGAGTTGGGGATATGGCGTAAAAATGCGAGATTCTCTTCAATACATCCGTGTACGTATTCTTCTGATTCTATCTGTGCTCTTGTCACAGTATAATTATGCCAATGAACTTAAAAGACATTTGAAGTGAATCACGAGTGCGGATTCACATAATTTTCATGGCCATATATAGCAAATGAGTAGGATATACGCCTCGACGATCAGCCCTGCGTAACTCGCTTGTTGCCATCATGAATGGAGTCACTCGAAGTTCTTCTTTGAAAGTTCTGAATTGGCCGAGATAGATGGACGGAAACGATAATTCTTCACAATGTTCATCAAAGAGATTGCATTTTGGTATGGTGTTTTCTCCGGGAGCACTACGAAGTTACTTTTCTTCATTCCAAAGCAAGGACTGCTGTTGAGCTGTTAAACTTTCTTCGATGCGGATCTCTTCGCTCACCTCATCATGACTCGGTTGGTCTGCGGCTGCTGTTTGCTGTTCATCAGTTGAAAAGAACGCGTTATTAACTGTGATATTATAAAATTTGTACAGTTCTTGTTGCATTAAATACTCAAGCCAAATTTCGACGACACGCTTCTTTACATATCCGATAAGATAATTGGTTTTGTGAATTTTTTTTCGTGCTATATGGACATTAATAGCATAATCATCATCAAGTTCTCGTGGAAGCAATTTAACCATATTATCTACTGATACTGGTACGTTTATAACTTGTCTAAGGATTCCGTACTGACCATTGCTATGTCGAAGCCTTCTGATCGTCATGAAGGGTAGTCTTGGTGAGATCAAGCGCTCCGTGATTATATCAAGCTCTGGTAAGTGAGCCGGCTTTGGTGGATAAATAAAACCGTTCGATTTCGATAACGTCGGTATTTTCTTCTTATGTAGTGAGACATAACGAGTACCACATACGAGCGCAGTTTCGAAATTCATGTCATGAAAATCAGCTGCAAGAATATCCTTTGAACATGGTGGCGGCGCTCTTAGGTCCATTTCAGTCCATAACCGATCGCTTACGCTGCATATTGCACCGAAGTTGTTATCGAGGAATTTCTTTCTGAATTCAGCATGGGCCTTGGCATGCTTTGTATATTCAAAATAATTAACTGCTTATTGTTCTTCTTCTTCATCACATGCAGCATCCTGTGCTTCACCTATATCCGATGTTGCTTCTCTTTCCATAGGGTTGCCGTCTGCTGCTGTTGAAGTCGATGGGCCCACATGAAATGCCGATGTCGCTGGTCTTAAAGTTGCATGATCAACGATACTTCTGATGTTATCTAATCTACTCGTTGATGGTGCAGAATTAAGAATTGAATTGGCAACACGTGCTCTAAAATCTCGCGTACGTTGAGTGTTAGTGCGAGCGATATTTCGCTGCTCCACTCGTCCTGCTGCCAACTTCTCTTCACGTTTTCGTTTCCTGTACATTCGCATGTATTCTGCTGAGTTTTTACCCATTTCTGAAATTAACAAATTATTCACTTAGAAAATTATAACGACATCATTATGATTATTTTTCAATTTTATTTTATTGCAAACTAAATATTTAATAAAATTTTTTTTTTCATTTTTTCACAATTTTATTTATATATGAAGCCAAGATGTCATTTTTAAAATTATTGATATTTCAATCAAATTATTTTTCAATTCGTTAATATCATTATTCCCATTGTAAAATAATTAACCTTGAGAAATCATTAATTTATTTTGATAAGTTGATTTTTTTGTATAAAGATAGTTAATAATCAGTTAGAATTTTTATTTTTGAGTTTCAAAAATCAGTTAAAAATATTAAATTTCAGTTTTTGTAAGGAATTTGTATATCATTAATGAACTTTCAGCGAATCTGTTTGAAATTGTTATCTTTCATAGAAGTGGTTTACAACACAAAAACGCCATACTAAGCGTATCGCTGAACATTGTGTTTTAAACAATTACATTTTTCAGTTAAATAAATTGATTTTAATGAGAAAGTTTTTTAATTAAATATTTAAAAATTAATTGAAAATAATTATTTTTAGTTTATTATTTGAGAGATATTTTTCATGAAGACGGTTCGCAACCTCAAAATATTTCTATAGTCTAACTAATCGACGTGGTATATATTTTCAGTAAAAATATTTTCAGTTTACTTACTGGCAGTATGTTATTTCACTTCAAAGAATTAAATTCACTATATAAACTTATATTGGATATGTATGCGATATATATTATAAATGTAATATATGTATATATATCAAACAATCTTATATAATTATTCACACGTTCTCAATACGTTTAACGACGCTAAAACTAACAGCTGATTCTCAGTCGGCTAGGGGAAGCAGTGGCCGAAACGTGGCTAGGCTTTGTACACGTTACAAATCTACTATGTGGGTCACTAATTTCTCTGGCGATCTATTCTACCGACGCCTAATTGCATTGTAATTCATCGCCTAATTCATCTAATCCTATACGTTCCGCGAGCGCCTAAGTAGCTGCGCACTAGGGTATTGCGCATATATAGATAGGGCACTTCCCCTTACATACTTCCATTTCATTTGCTCCAATTTAGACCCATACCGCCGCTAAAGATGTTTACACATCAAAAACGAATTAAATGCGCACGTTCAGATTTTTGACTCGCGTGAGCGAAACACCCGATGTTAGATTAATTCTTTTTATTAAGACGCCCCACGTTGGGCGCCAAATTTGTAACCAACTTTTCCACCTTCTCCGTCTCGTGCTCCTGCGGATGGTCACAAAAGCCCATGATCCCGCGTGCTGTGCGACAGTCTCGAGAAATTAATAACTTCCCGAGACAAATTTAATTCGCACGCAAAATACACGGGGTCCGCTCGGCTTCGCTGCAGCCTTGGCGATTGGTAGAGGTGATGGGTCAGTCAGTGGTGGTTCGCACGGAAATAAAATCTCAACTCGTCAATTTAGGGAATCGAAAATGTAGAAAATGATTTATTGCAGTGATGAACAAAATGATTAGCCGAGAGTTAAAGAGGCACTCTCGGAAGCACGGTCGTGATGCGACAACATTTAAGTTGAACTAATTCGATAACGCAACATAAATAAATGAAAATAAATCATTAACGACTCACACAGAGTCAACACGGAAACGAAATGAACGTTCACATAGAATTGATAACCGGAAGAAATAATCAACTAAATCAGACAGCCTAACAGAGAATATGATAAATAAAATTAACGCGACCAAACCGAATAAATAAAATCGTCTAAATCGCCTCGAATAAATAAAATAGAGTAAAGGGCACAGAATGAATAAAATAGAATATCTCAAACAGAATAAATAGCGAAAATAAAATGATCACAATAAAATAACGTAAATCAGATGAATAATTGAATAACTAACGGAAATAAAATAACCACGATAGAAGAACGTAAATAAGATAAATAATTGCGTTAATGACGGAAAGAAAAGAATCACGATAAAGTAACGCCAATAAGACAAATCATTGACACGGTAAATACGACAACTATGCTTGACTTCGTAAAGTCGACGACACTCATCCCTCACACACAGAACTCTTAACGCACTTGAATTTGCAATAAATAAATATTTAACGAAAAGAGAAATAAAAATACAATGGAACTTCTTCGGCGATCCTTATTCTCGTGAAGCGAATACTTGGAAATTTGCAATACCGGGCGGTAGCTGTTTGACCGCTATTTTCGAATC
The DNA here is from genome assembly GCA_963942595.1 of Cylloceria caligata. Taxonomy (NCBI): domain Eukaryota; kingdom Metazoa; phylum Arthropoda; class Insecta; order Hymenoptera; family Ichneumonidae; genus Cylloceria; species Cylloceria caligata. The sequence continues at coordinate 17,261,138 of OZ012708.1, forward strand.
GACGTTGGATTTTCGGCTCGAAAACGTGTCGTCACGACAATATCACTCGGGTTTTCTCAACAAAATTACTGCAGCTAACTCCCACACTCAAACAAAAGATGAACGACGGCCTTACCGAACGGTTGCAGTATCAGGATCCTTTCGAGAAATTCTCTCGCAGCGGTCCAGAATCGCGGGGGGTAGGCGTCGGTTCTCGTCGATCAGACACGGCAGCGTTACCGACTTACACGTCCTTGTTGTACAAAATACGGCGCAAGAGTCCTCGATAATACGTTGTTGGCTCTCGCTGTTTGACCTGATAAACTCCCTACCCCCAAATCGTAGCCACCAATAAAATTGAAAGTATGGTAACGGTCATTGCAACTAAGGTTATTATCCGAGCCAGCAACGGCTCTAGCGAGAGCTTCGATGCCTCATACGAAGCAGTAGTCAGAAGCGAACGATAATACAAAAACAAAGACGTCGCATCGCAGCGAAAATTCAAAAGGCCGCCCGAGATCGTTGCATATTCCGGTCCCCATGAGATGCTGCGTGGATGGTCTCTATGTAGTTCTCGCGATGAGAGCTCTGACGTCATCGACAGGACTACGGCTGATGTGCATGACAGCGACGGAGACTCGCGATCGCCCTTCTCGCTGTTATCCTAGCGTCTTTCAGGTTCTCGCAGCTGACCTTCCTGTTGCTGCTGATAACTCCGTGCTTGGGCCGTCACCCACTCACGAGAATTATATAAAAAAAAAAGAAAACAAAAGAAACTCGAAATAAATATTGGTCATTGCGCACGCTATATATACTGTTGTCCTGTTGGATCGCCTAGGGGAGACTCTCGGCCGAACGAGCAGGTGTATTGTGGTCAGCCCTGCTTGGTCCGACTTTGCGACGGGTTGCTCAAATACCCCGTTACAATACAAAAATAAAAGAACATTTTTTTACTTACCATTCTCTGAAGCATCGTCGTCGTCGTTGTACTCAAAACCCGTGGACGCCTCGTCGATGTTGAACGGCCGCTGAATTATATGCTGTTCCATCAGCTCAGCGGCCTCCCTGTCGTCGTCGTCGTCGTCGGTATTTTCACCGGCGACTATAGGCACGTCGTCATCATCATCATCATCGTCGTCGTTGTCACCCATGTAGGCATCGTCGACTTCGGCTGATTTAGTAAAATATCATAATAACAAAAAAAACTGTAAAAGAAAATATCCCGTACATTTACCCCTAGCTTTTTAACAATCAATATACCTAATTGTCTTGGCAGTTTAAATTATCTCGGCATTCGCATCGTCTCTCTCACTTTCATGCGTTAATTTCAAACATTGGCATGACTCGACAACACGCAATCGGACAAAGTCGACCAACAGGATGCCTCGAAATTCTGCCCGCGATACGGCCTATACCGGACTAACCCTACATACACAAAATAACTATAATCACAGGACGCCGGAAGGTCACGTACGCGAAGCCTCTGCTTGCTCGAATCTTTGAACTTGAAAGTCGCATGGAAGCAAAGCCGAGAATAAATCGGGAACGAAGTAATGAGTAACGAACACCAATCAAATGAAATAAAATAAAGAAACCATAATTAAATCACCGACATCAAAATAACGATAACGATCCCTAAATTATTTAAATAAAAGATAATAAAAGTAACGAACGATTTATCAATGCGATTTATCAAAAATAATAAAAAAAAATTTTTAATTAAAAAGTCCAAAATATTGGGTCTGGGAAAAACTCAAACTTCCAAATCTCCGTCAGTATGTAACCGCTATTCCGTATCTCATAAGCTACCGCTATCGTTGTCTCGTGACGTTCGTTCATAGATACGCCGTCACCCTCTATCCGATCACTGTTTAACGGACAGCAGCGCGGACAGCCATGCCAGTAGCATCCATGGAACTGTAATATTGGGTCTGGAAAAAAGTTCGTGGCGTTTTTCCTGATAGATGGCATCAATCGTAAATAAGTCAGGAAACACAGATCGCCGCGACCCTACTAAGCGCTCGTTGGAAAGGTGACACGTCAAGCGTCACGTTGAGTGTTGTAACGGTATTTTTACGTTATCATTAAATTTTATTCTTCTGAGGGGAAGAATTCGGGCTTGAACACTAAGGTAATTAATTGTAGACTTCTATTGGAGGTGTAAGTAGGATTTATTCAATAATTATCATAGAATTCAGTAGTGTTCGGCTTTTTGGCGCCGTTCGCCGTACAATTTCTTCGTAACGTTTAGTTGCTCTGATGGTTCCACGCTCTTCTTTACCCGTGGTGTTCGGATTCCGACTTCTGCGCTGAGCGGTGGATATCTCAACTAGGCAGTATCGAGCTCAGCCGTCTTGATCTTTTTCCCGCCTTGGCTGCTGACGTGCGGTCTGCTGGGCTTGATTCGCGGTTGCTGGCGGGTAGGTCAGCCGGTATGGACCCCGGGTCTATGTCCATGTCCGCGTCGTTTTGTTAAATAGTCAAAATAGTTTGTTTTTCGTGCTGTTTCGCTTTCGGCCCCCTTGATCTTTATGGTCGTGCCGTCCCCGTGATATTCCCAGTGTGTTTTATAGTGATGACAGTGATCCTGGTTCGCGAATAATATACTTTGTGTGTCGAATGATGACGGTTTCCGTTTCACAATTTTTCAGTGACTCTTAATTATTTAACAATCAGTTATCGAATTTCTCAAGAAATCTTCAGCGTTGGACCTGGATGTTCCTGTTATTCTTCGCTCTTGGTGAGTTGGTCTTTTCATTTATTGTTGTGAAATTCAAGTACGTTGTTGAGAATTCCTTCCTGGTGATGCCTTGACCGATCTGTGAATTGGGTGAACACATGTGAGAACTCACTTGCAACAAAAGGAAAATGAACCAGACACACAGATGTAATATTGCGAAAGCGGTCTTTATTCCACCTTCCGTGGTAGCCCAAAATACAATTTAAACAATACAGGTTTGACTCAATAACTGTAAAATCTACACAAACAGGCTTTTAATTTGGAAACTGGTCAAAATATCAATTTTGGCAAAAGGGTACAAATTAACATTGAATAAAACAAACTGAATTATGAATATTACACAATGTGAGCAGCACACAATTATATTAATTGTGTGCTGAGCGTGGATATGAGACTGCGGTGCCTGCAACGTAGTAAGAGCTACGCCGCACGAACCGCTTAGCCTGGTGAGTGTCCAGACATGAATTAAAAGTCGTACCAAATGTGATGTGCTAATGTGCGCAGCCAACAATTATGCCAATCGAAGGCTGAATGTTCACTTGAGACAGTGGCGTGTGCACTGTAGCAATAGCTACAGCACGGCACGCCAACGCCATTGAGTGCAAGAATTTGTGTGTAATTCACTGCAACTACTCAGCACTGTATTGCTGAGTAGTTGCAGCGAATTAATACTGAGAGCACTCTCAATAAAGGTTATAGGGGGCTCGTCTTTGTGAACCCAGCCACGCAGTCAGCACTGCGTAGCTCAATGCACCAGATATTAAGACTGCACCGAATGAGCGACGCATAGTCACTGTGCTTTCCCAGCAGATGTTTAGGAGGAAAGCACAGCGAATATGAGCACCAGCATAATTGTATTAATTACCTGGCAAATTATGGTGAGAAAAAACGTGTGCAGCACGTGCCGCAACGCCCGCCACGAGTGAGACCAAATGCTGATGCACCGTATTAACTCCGCCATGGTATTGAATTACGACAAATTGTGCCATAGCACTCTTACCTTGAGCAATGAGTCCTGTTGAGTGAAGTTGAGCGATGCCGATGAAGAAGATTGATGAAAAGTCCGAAGAGTCCAAAGATGCGTGTGCTGCTCGATGGATGCGTGTCGAAAAAGTGCCTAATTCTCAAGATGGCTGCGAGTATGAAAGTTTCGTTGGGCGCTGGAGTCAGTTGAGCGAGATAGCCGGTGAGCGAAACCGAAGTCAAGCGAGAGAGACATCCTCTCGCTTGACGCGGCGTGCCAACGAGGCACCTCCTCGGCTTCGCGAAGCCCATGCTTCGGCTATCTCCGCCTCAACCGAACACCGTGTAGCAAAGCAGCGCAACAGGTAGGCGCACGACGATTATCGATCGCCGTGCGCCAGCTGATTTTCCAACATTTATCTTTCTCTTCTCCTTTCTATCTGTTGAGTGGTGTCGTTCTCATGCGACGCGCTTGACAAAACTCTTGAAATTGTTTCTATCCTAATTATTTTTCTAATTATCCTAAAATTATCGAGTTTCTATGGGTCGGGCTGACAAGTTTCCTCCTAATCCTATTTATTAATTAATTTTCTGAGCTTTATTTTAAAATCTTGCTCCAAGAGCCTCTCCTTTCTTGAGACGGTGATTTATCACGAATTTCAATTTACCGCATCAAGTCTTCATGTTATAATTTTTCTAACTGTTGTTTGTCATTCTATTTCCTTTTTCAATGTTGTTCCGCCTTTACCTTTCTCCAAGTTTCTAATTTGGAAACTTCTAGGTACCGCAACCAAGTCTTTTACACTTAACGATACGCCGCGTTTACAATATTTCTTATAGACTATCTGGATTTATTTCTAGTTATTCTACCTAAGCTTTCTACATTGTAAGCAATTTTGACTGTACTCTAAATTGGTGAGCTACTGGGCTGTATTTGAATACAAACTCATGTACATCACAGAACTTGCAAGGTTCTACTATAGAGTCACTGTCGCAATAGCTTATACAGACCCGTTGAAATACGCAGAGACTCGGTTCGTGTACGCGCCTACCCGTGGCATCCTCCAAAGCATTACACTGCTGCGTTTTTAAATCATAGAAGATGAATACCTTTTTTCCCCAATATCTGTCTTTAACAAGAGGCCTCATGAAACATGAATGATTATATAGTCTATCGGATTTACAAGTTTTGCAGTACCCTTCACCGCACACGTGCTTCTTTTTATCTAACGGACTTATCGTGCTAAAACAGCTACGGTAGTGTTTAACGATACAGTGATTCTTGAAGCATATCTCTCCAAAAAAATATGGTTGCACACCACGCATCTGATCGTATCTCCCAAGTTCGGGATGCATGGAAGTGTCGCGAAACAACGAGAACATCTTTTTGATCTGCATTGATAATCTAATTTACGCTATAGTATATCGGACGATCTGTAAAAACCCTTGTTGCCTATCACTCCTCTCAGGGTCCATTGATCCATTGACGATGGGTTTTTTTCATGCCACATTTCATGGGGGGGGGGGGGGGGGTCAGCGCAAGAAATAGTCACCAAGCCCAGCACCGTTCCCGCACTCTGGCCTCACCACCCGCTTGCTAAACAAGGCAACCTTACATAGTGTGCGCTGGTCGTCGCACATAACAACTTTCACTTTCCGTGGAGGTTCCTATCTTGGCCGAACGACATGCCACCACGCCAACAGCTCGACTCGCTGGGCCGATGTCTGCCCTGCCATGCCCCGCACCGTAAATCAACTATTATGTTGTGTCGCGGAATATTCCTCTAACGTATTCTCAGGAATATTCCTTAGCGGACACAGTTAGAGATGGAATTCTGAAAGATAGCTGTCATACAAGACGGGATGCGAAGTAGACGCCGACGCAGCATGAAGCGACTCGCGAAGCGATCTACGATAGGCTAAAACTAAAGCTGCGAACTAAGGGATTTTAGCAAACGCAGTTGCTAACTGTTCCAGTAAAAGCAGAATTAATTTCGACTTAACAGAGAACGGTTGGTTCCTCGTTTAATACTCGAAACAACGCATTATTGTACTTCTTACTTTGATATATAAATAGGCAACGGAAAGTTACCGTTGCTTATAATAAATACTTCCTTTTATATAAATTCGCGTTTCCATCTTTTACTCGAGATCCATCTCCTTATCGGCAAACGATCCCAAAAAATAATAACTTTTTATTTTATACCGACTACCGAATAATCCAATTACTCGGTACCGGCATAACAATTACTATATGCGATAAAATGGGTGCGAGGGGAGAACTGATAGCAAGTCCAGCACTTTGTTTATAAATAAAATTATTGCAGCCAAAGTATGTAGATGACATAATTATTTCAATAGCTTTCTTTAAAATCGGTAACAATTGAAGTTGGATAAATTTAAATAACGTAAAGAAAAACACTAACAAAGATTTCATGGACACAAACAAATTTTCTTTCACTACATCCAGACATAACAATAACTAGAGCTGATAAGGGTAACAGCACCGTCATCTTAGTAGATCGGCTAGGCCGGTTCAAGCACACCACCTGGGCAGGTGTAAATTTACCTGTGCTCGATCGGTAATTATCCTAGAAACCCACTTTACTCACAGATGGTAATGACCGCCTGTCGATAATTATCTTATGTCGAAATTGTTGTCTGCTAGATGGCGCTACAGTCGGATAGATCAAGATCGATATTTTCATAATGGTTGCATGGTATCCAGTTAGATGGGGCGAGGTTCTATGTAGACTTACTGTAGTCGTGTATTGACTTAGCCTCCCCTACATTCGGTAACTCACTAGATCATGGTCGATAAATGCGCCTGCATCTACCGCACCAACGCGCACACTCTACCGATCACTGTAGATAAGTGACCTACTAACTCACAGTTAGACCTCGCGGGGTATTTGGGTTTGGGATATCCTGATATCGAGATATTGGGAGATTCGAATCCTTTGTTGATATTTTACCGACAGTCAGAAATTATCTTACGTCGGTAATTATTTGACGTCGGTACTGTTATAGATGGAGCCACAGTGGGATTCTATAGATCACGCTCGATGTCCATCGTAAGGGAGACTTTATCATGATAAGACAGACTTTCGCTCTGCTGTCATCCCTTTCGGATAGAGTGCGCCACAAGAGGATTCGAAAGAATTCGAGATAAATACATTTGGTATATAAAAACTTGTTTTTATTTTTTAATGTTACAGATAATGCATTTAATCTAATAAAAACTCTTAACGGTAGATTAATATATATATGATATATATATATCTTACAGGTAATGCATTCAACCTAAAAAATTCTTAACTATATCTTCATCAATCTCATAGTTAGATCTTAAATATCTAACTATGAGATTGATGCTGATTGGGTACAAATGTTTTATACACGTTTGATTACATCACCACTTATTACATTATAATCAACCATTCGATCATGTAAGATTAAACAGTAGGCTGTGGTTCCCGCCGGAAAATTTGTCTTAGACTCAAATTCTAGACGAACATCTACTGGCGCTTGTTTTAATGCCTCATTCTGTGTTGAACAATCAATTACAATTAATGGAGCATACTTGATAAAGTTTTTCCGATGAAACCACAGTCGGATACTATAGTTTACGCTCGATATCCATGGTAAGGGAGACTTTATCATGGTAAGGCAAACATTATCATGATAAGACAGACTTTCGCTCTGCTGTCATCGCTTTCGGATATAGTGCACCACAGGAGGATTCGAAAGAATTCGAGATAAATAGTGCATCAACTTATATTATTGATCTTAGTTGCATTTTTAACTATAACTATTTTTACTCCACCCAATTAGCAGATCCAATGCTAGACCAATATTTTTTTCATTGGTTGAGTTAGTCCCCACTTTTTCTATCGATAGCCTATATAAACCAAGCTGAAATGAAGCGGATCATTCAAGTGTGAACCCCTCGACAAGATGTATAAACAAAGGGTAATTTTTCTATCGCTTCGCTACATAGTGCAAACATATATATTTTATAGATTTCTATACCAATTTTTTTAATTTTCAGATTTCAAAGCACCGTCGAGACAGCGTCGAGACAGTGTCGAGACGATCCCCCTACCACCGCTACCACAACCAGACTGCAAGAGAACTGCAGCGAACAAATGGTCTGATGAGAACGTCCCTTCGCATCATCGTACGACGGTGGTTATAGAACCGCAGCCAACTGACCCGTTGGCGCAAAAACGTGCTCGGACTTACGCACCAAAGGACCGATTTAGCACTATGCGAAAAAAGTTTATAAATCGAACAAGAAGATTTTAATTTTTATGTAAATATAATATTAGTTTCAAATTTTTTATGGATAGAGTTAATTTAACATTAATATTTTGTTATCTAGTTTTTAATATTTCACCGTAATCAAAAAAGAGTTTAATTTTATTCCTCGGCTTTTCTCATTTCCGCATGCATTATTAGATATTAATTAAAAAATAATATAGACCATTTGAAATTTGAAGACATTTTTTAAATTGCGAGCCAGATAGCCTAGAGCCGGAGAGCCTAGTGCTTCACATGTGTGATCTTTACAACCCTCTCAGCTAATTCGACCGTCAACTGCCCTCTCTCCATTGCTGCCTAGAGAAGGGATGTGCTGATGTTTTGGGTCCGTGGCGTTCCACAGGGGATTATTTCAAACGTTTTTACTCAGATGCGAAGGAGGATATATTGAGAGAACATCTGCACCAACAGAGATGCTTGACAATCCACAGGCGGTTATTGCGAGCACGTCTATACCGACAGAGATGTTTTGAGATCTAACCGATAACTACAGAGAATTTATCATGACTCGATATTAAATATCAGCTTCATCGAAACCACTGCTGATAATCGAACTTATAGAGTAGAGCAGTTATCCTGAGAACAACGACTGTAGTTAATTCACAATGATTTTTCGTCATAGTTGTTTAATTTCAGCTCGATTTCTAGTTTGGAAGAGAAGGAGGGTGGAGGAGGAGCAGTAATTCAACAACAATTGTTGAATTTATAAAAATAACGTGGAATTTTTGATTGTCGAATGTACAGAGCTCATGAGTAAGTATTTACAATGAGAATTCACGCTCGTCGTAGTAGTCTTTCAGAGTAGTTGTATCATTTGAGATGCAGTTGACAGTCGGGTTTGCGATGATTCCACTAGATGACGCAACTGATGCCGTCTGTTTGCGTAAGTCAAGAAACCACGTTTTCATCACACACACGTTGTGCGCTGCGCAGTGGGGAGTCCAATTCATGATTGGATGATTCGTACATGTGATGCCAGTATTAGTCGGTAATGCTACCAACGCGAGACATCCCAGGTCTTCGATATTGTAAACGTTTGAAAGAATTCTATCCAGCCAACGTTTCTTCTCTAAGCCCTTGATATAAATCTTGCTTGCATCGCGTAGAAGGCTGATAAGAGTCTCGCTGATTTCATCATATGGTATATCACCGTTGACCCAGGGGATGCCATGATAATTTGCTTCCAGCCACCGATTTTCACTCTTGTATTTGACCGGTAGGAAACTCCATTTGTGTGGCGGTTCAAACAGATAGACTGATGGTAAGGCGTCATCTTCGAGAGAAATGACAGCCATCTCTTTGAATACGAATTCGTTGAAAGGTCGCTTGAAGCCTTGGACGTCTACTATGTATTCCATGATGAATAAACTGATGCCAACAGTCACGCTTCCAGCTCTTTTATACCCGTTTGTCGCCTCTACAGCTAAGCTACTCTAAGCTATTGTACAGTCACGAACGATGGATACATTCGAGGATATCGACCAATCAGCAACGAGTTTGTAGCCTCCCCACCACTTTTTTAGATTCAAACGCAGACAGGAACAATGAATGCATTCATGAATATCGACCAATTAGCTACGAGTTCGATACATCTTACTACTTTTCGTGGGGATAAATACAAGTTCTTCCGCAAGAGAGACTCATTCCGAAGCGACCATTCAATTTACTCCAAAGTCACTCTCTTCAAAGCAGAATATTTCGAAATACTTGGATCAGAATGGATGTCCAGGAGCGCAATGCAGTCATGAAGACAAGGGAGGATGTCTTGGAGCTTCTTCAAACTCAAAAATCAGATGAGATCGCAGAGTGGATCAAACGGCTTGCTGCAGTCATCAAATCCATAGAAAAAGTATTGGTGGGGTCCACAGTTGCTGGACGTCAGAAGTATCTGTTAATGATTGGCTTCCTGAAAGGTATCGAAATCAAACTAGAACGTTTGATAAAACAAGGTTCAGGCTTGTAGAGGACTGATGAAAAAGGAATCTTGGATCGAGTGAGATGGTCGAACCTACTATCAGCTTTCAATGAGCGCATCAAGACTGGAGTTATCACCATCTTAAAGCACGTCGATGTCAATTTATTCTTGGAAGATTGTTTGACACTTTTCCGTGAAGGAATAAAAAGTATCTTGAAGATCGAGAAGACGGCGGTCAAAGTATATGCAGTAATAGCAGCAAAATTTAAGGTAATGAAGAATAATGAAGAAATTGTTGAAGTGAAGCACTTCAACACGAAGGCTGAAGCGATTTATCCAGCAACTTCATTCAAAGATTGGTTTACTGTCAACATCCAAGCATCGATTCAGAGGGAAATTGAAGAATTTGAGCTACAAGATTCCAGATGGACGCTGTATTCTACCATCAATCTCACAGTAAACATCAACAAGTTGAATCCAATGCGAGGTAGCTCCTATATGGATCTCCCAATCGAGATTCAAAATAAGCATGCATGTGTCAATGTGAAAAACACTGACAACATGTGCTTCAAGTGGGCTGTACTATCGGCATGACATCCGGCAGTACATAATCCTAATCGAGTTTGTACATACGAGATATATACGCATGAGCTCAACTTCACTGGTATCGACTTCCCAGTGATGCCGCATCATTTCAACAAATTTGAGAAGAAAAATGGCATATCAAGCAACATTTACATTCTGAAGAAACGAATGAGAAAGTTCGTGACCACCAGCATGTAACGTCTACGAAAAAAACTCTACACGTTAACCTTCTTCTCATGCAAGATCACTACGTGGATGAGGACGAAGAGTAAGAAAAAGAAGATGCTGACAGAGTATACGTGGTTTCTTCCGAGATTCCATTACGTGTGGATCAAACACTTGTCTCGCTTAGTCTCGATACAGCTATCGAAACGCATCCACAAGCATCATATTTGTGATCGCTGCCTGCACTACTTTCGTAACGAAGACAAGCTTACCGCATATAAAGAGGATTGCACGAACATGAACAAATGCAAGGTTATGATGCCGTCAGTAAAGAAAAAAATTCTTCGCTTTAAAAATCATAGCAATAAAGAGAGAGTGCCTTTCATTGTCTACGCAGACTTTGAATGCTTACTCAAACCGATCCGAGATGAAAACGCGTACCAAAAGCAAGAGGAGTTCAGCGTTGGGTATTACCTAAACTGCAGTTACGACACCTCGAAATCGAGCTACTGCAGCTACAGAGGTGTGAAGCCTGCGGAATGGTTCGTGAGGGAGATGCAACAATTGGCCACGGACCTCGAAGAGCAGTACATGAATCCCAAGCCTATGTCGAAGCTGTCATTCGAGCAGAGAACACAGTTTCATATGGCAACTACGTGTCATATTTGTAACAGGAATTTATCCAGCAACGATCGAGTCCACGATCACTGCCATTTGACTGGACAGTATGTATTTTGGCAACCCTTTTTTATTCAAATAATAAAAAAGATAATAGAAAATATAATACATATTTATGTACACCTAGATACAGAGGACCGGTACACAACGTGTGCAACTTATATACATAAAGTATCATATATATATATATATGATACTTTATCAAGACTCACGAGTGATACCCGTGGTCTTCCACAACCTCACGGGATATGATTCACATTTTGTTATACGTAAAATCGCTACATGCTTCGATGGTCGTGTGGATATACTACCACAAACGAAGGAACGTTACATCGCTTTCAAAAGCACATTGATGGAAGCGATGTGAGTTTTCGATTCATCGACTCGTTCCGCTTTATGGCTTCATCGTTAGAAAAACTAGCTTCATACCTTACGGAATTGAAGATTGTTAGGCACGAATTTCCACAACTTCCCGATGATAAGATTGAGCTGCTATCGAGGAAAGGTGTAATCCCATATGAATACGTTGACGCTGTACAGAAACTGGATGAGCATAATCTTCCGACTAAAGAAGATTTCCATAATACGCTGAACGACAGGGACATTACAGACGACGATTACGAGCACGCAAAGAGAGTGTGGCAAGAGTTCAACATTCATGACTTGGGTGAATATTCAGATCTCTATCTGAAAACTGATGTTCTCCTCTTGGCCGATGTCTTTGAGAATTTTCGTGACTATTGCATCAGAGCGTATGGTCTGGACCCTGCGCACTACTACACAACACCAGGATTCACGTGGGACGCTATGCTGAAGTTCACACAGATTGAGTTGGAGTTTTTCACGGACTTGGAGATGCATCTGTTCGTTGAGCGAGGAGTGAGGGGTGGCTCGAGTCAGTGCTGCAACCATTATGCCAAAGCGAACAACAAGTATATGAACAATTATGAGCCTCAAGAGCCCACCAAGTATCTCATGTACTCTGACGTCAACAATCTTTACGGTTGGGCGATGATGGAATCCCTTCCATATGGAGACTTCACATGGATTGAAAATCCAGAAAATATTGATTTTCAAACGATCGAGGACGATGTATTATAAGGATACATGCTGGAAGTAGATCTGGATTATCCCGTAAGCCTTCATGATACCCACCGAGACTTACCACTATGTCCTGAACACAAAAGTGCACCAGGTTCAACGTAGATCAAACTGATGACAACATTAGACTTCAAGAGCAACTACGTTATCCACTATCGGAATCTAAAGCAGGCGCTCAAGTATGGTCTACAGCTCAAACGTATTCATCGAGTGTTAAAGTTCAAAAAGAGGCCGTGGTTAAAATCCTACATTGACTTAAATAGCGATATGCGGAAACAAGCAACGAATGATTTCGAGAAAAATCTCTTGAAGCTCATGAACAACGCATTGTTTGGCAAGACGATGGAAAATGTTCGTAAACATGTGGATGTAAAACTCGTCACACGCTGGGGTGGACGTTATGGTGCTGAAGCCCTTATTGCGAGACCGACACTCCACAACCGATCAATCTTTGAAGAGAACCTCATTGCTGTACAGCTTTTGAAGACAGAGGTATATCTCAACAAACCAATCTACATACGAGATTGGTACTCGTAGGTCTCTGTGTGCTGGACTTGGCGAAAGTGTTGGTCTACGACTTCCACTAAGATTACATGAAAACGCAATTTGCCGATAATCACTGCAAGCTCTTGTATACTGACACCGACGCACAGTAGACGCAGAGCCCGAAATCGTGGCAGTAAATACAAATAACCTCCGATCGGAATGAAAATTGGTATGCAGGGGTTTTTAAGGTCGCTGATTACGAATCTGAAAGCTAAATTATTGTAAACAAAATGGCCGATCCAATATGGCGGACATGGATGTTAAAAAGGTGTCCGATCTTGACAAAAATTGGTATATGCGGGTTTTTAGGGTCGCTTATTACGAATCCGAAAGCCAAATTATTGTAAACAAAATGGCCGATCCAATATGGCGGACATGGATGTTAAAAAGGTGTCCGATCTTGACAAAAACTGCTATATGTGGGTTTTGAGGGTCGCTCATTACGAATCCGAAAGCCAAATTATTGTAAACAAAATGGCTGATCCAATATGGCGGACAAGTATGTTAAAAAAAATTTAAAATTTTCAAAAAAACTCCCTCCTGCCGTACCACTCAAAAAAGGATGAAATAATTTACTTATTTAGTATGACGTTTTCGTATACAATGATATATAACTTGCATTAGTTATTTGAATTTTAATTATTATAATTGAATTGAACAAAATTGATATACGCGGGTTGTGAAAGTGACTGATTGCGGATCAGAAAGCCAAACAATTTCGAACAAAATGGCCGATCCAATATGGCGGACATAAATGGTAAAAAGGTGTCAGATCTTGAAGAAAATTGATATACGCGGGTTGTGAAAGTGACTGATTACGAATCAGAAAGCCAAACAATTTTGAACAAAATGGCCGATTCAATATGGCGGACATAGATGGAAAAAGGTGTCAGATCTTGACAAAAATTGGTATACGCGGGTTTTTAGGGTCACTGATCACGAATCCGACAGACAAATTATGGTACACAAAACGTATCCTGTTAAATGGTTGAGATATAATATAAAATATAATAATCATAATAAAATAAACGTGAGCCGTGCCTTCTACGGAATTAATATTTTTATTCTCAAAATACATTATTCTCGAAATCGTGTAATCGAATTTAATTTTTAGTCGAATGGAACATCGGATTCAGAGTCGCCGTCGCCATCGTCGATGTCGGAACCATCTACCGAGCTTGTATCGTCCACAAGACCCGATTCGATGTTATTTGTGACGGAACCTTGATGTGCTGCAGCATTGATAGTTGGAGCGAGCAGCATCGCGACAGCTTCCGGCGACAAACTTTTTAGTGGTTTCTTCGGTAGTTGCCGGATGCTAGATATGTACGGGTCTGAAGAAATTAGCAGCCGGTGGAAAACATCTTGCATTGTTTTTATCCTGGAAGTTTTTCGCGAGAAGTTTTCTCGGTATCGTTTAATATCTTTATTTCGAGCTTCCTGAGCGTCTTCGGATAATTCGCCGATTGGTAAAAGCGCATGAGCTATTATCAGTGAACCGTGAATTAATAGCTTGTGTACCGAAGTAGGCATGTGGTACCAAGGGTATAATGCAACGATAGTTCTTGCCGTTTATCTTGTGGCCACACGAGATAACTTGTAGGATAACGTAGAAACGGTTAATTACTTTTTCGTTGACCCCGGTTATCAAAGCAGAAACCTTCCAATTCTCAAAAAATCGCCGAGCTGTGTTGCCATCATTGCTGCTGCCGTATCCAGGCTTCGGACGATCAATGCTTAGACCCAATTCGCTCTTGAATTCGCGTTGAATCCTCTTCTTGGTTTCTTCGGTAATTTTTTTTTCTTCGGAACTTCGTGCTTGCCATTTTTTAATGCCGAGTTTGTACGACAAATGTATGCAATACTCGAAGCACCGTATCCACACATGCAGTGTCGACAACCCGAACTTCAAATTCGTTTCAACGACCTCCTTTTGCAACATAACGTCGATGGCATTAAAATCTTTGCTGGTTGCTCCACACAAATAGCACCGTTGAGCAGATTTCGTCGATGACACAGCATTGCAAACTTTACCATCTATCATGGTGAACGCCAACTTGTACGTTATGGAGATATCTTTTCCACTTACTAAAGTTTGGAGTGGACTAAGCGACTTTATTTGTGCTTCGACAATTCCAACTTCATTTAGTGTGGACTCTGTATCTTCGTGCAGAAACTGTAGTCTAAGCGGCCTACAAAATCGTGGAGACGAGGGCCTAGGGTTCTTCCAAACCATGATTTCTGCTTTTGTTTGTTGATCAATGCAGATGAGTTGTAATGGCACAACCGAAGTAAAAAACACATGCGCATCTGATTTGCTATCATCAGTAAAAGTCTGCTTATATTCACTTTGCCCAGAGCTTCCATCGCAACCCCATTTGCAAATTAAATCCATATTACGAGCATTACCGTTAGTCAAGGTTTCAACGACTTCTGTTTGGACGAGTAAAATACGTTTAACTGTATGATCTAATAATGCCTGCAATTCGACTTCTGCACTCGTCTCTGTAATGGTAATTGCGTCAGACCGAGGATAACAACGCTTTTTTGCTTCCACCACTTTTTCGTAAGACGGATATAGACGACAGTTATGTGCCAACGATATTTTTCTCATCGTTAGGTAAGCTCCCTTTGACAATTTACATTCGATCAAAGCGGAAAGTGCAGCCTCTTCCGATAAAGAGGTTTCACCCGTTACTGCATAAGCTTTCCGATACTTAGAAGCTCTTAAAGGACTCGTCATTGTTACGTCCTTAACAACTTTCGAAGCGTCTAATTGTCCCGAAGCGCGAAGGCTCATTTGAGTAGCGTATGCTAATTCTTCCGGGGTTGAGGATTTACGGATATCTTCGGTCTTCTTTCGTTTTGACCTTTCACTTGCCGATGTAAACTCAAGGGACGGGCGGCCTCTTTTACTACCTGGGTCTTTCTCAACAGTGTCTGTAGGTACGGCAAAATATACCTGCCCGCTAAGCCATTTACTGTTTTTCTTGAAGAAAATGTCCGATGTTCTATTAGCTTCTTGCCACCTGGTTCTTATTTTATTAAACAGCATTGAAAAGGCGGTTCTCGAGTCCTCAGGCACCACAACTTTACGTCCACTTTTCTCGGAAATTTTAGTTTCCACGAAATTCAATAACGTAGCGAAATTATCGTTCAAATTATCCTTTATAATAAGATATAATTCTTTCCTCGTCAAATGTACTCCTTCGTAATGGGACCCTGTAATAAAGACATAAAATTGTATAGAATTTGTGTTGAAGGATCAGATCAAAATTTTAATGAATTTTAATTATTGATAAAAAATAAGTAGCCGCAATAATTATTCGTATTTTTTTCTGAAAAGTACATAAAAAACAACAGTTATGAAAAAAAAATTGAATTTAGACTATTATGAAAGAAGTTATGAGCAAAAAAACATAAACAAATATTTTTTGAACAGGTGACCAAAAACATCTCAAAATGTACCAGAAGCCGATTTTTGATGAGTACATGAAAATATGACAAAATCAAGGGAAAAAAAATTGAACTGTCCGATTTGGCGTGGAATGCCCCATATATACCTATATATATAATAAAAATGTATCAAATATAAATAAAATGTGACGATTCAAATTAATTACTTTAGTATATACTTACATATATATGTATTGTTGTATGTCTACAAAAATAGATATATAAATGATTTACTTGAATTTGTATTTTGTATATATATATGTATATATATATATATATATTATATATATGGTATATGTATGGATATAGTCCTATTGCTCAAGTAGCAGCTGTTCAATGGCCCCATGGCATGGCGTATAGCGCCGCGCGCGCGTGCACGGTCGGCAACCGCCTGTTTTACGTTGCCAAAAACCATAACAGACAAAGTTAGGCAGCTCTAGGCAGCTAATTCCTGTTAATTTCGCAAGCTTATATAATAAACTAAAGGCCTAGACATTGGCTGTCGCAGAATATGGCAGAAAGTATAACTTTTCGGATAGTTGAAAATATAAGTTTACAAAATTCTTTCACTTTATTTATGCAGTAGTTTATACTACACTTCAATAATTTACATATTTATTTTAAACTCAACCAATGTAAAAATATCTTCTACATACCTCCAGAAGTCGTATCCATGTCTCCGGATTGATTTAAAACACTTCACTTTAAAGTTATCGATTTTATAAGTCACGGTAGTTTTCGCTCGTTCAGCGCGCGATGCGAACACTCGTCTCGAAGGCTAACTTCCAACTGACGCAGCGACGAAGGTATACGGTGAAAAAGGTTCCCCTTTTACAATTTAACGCAGCCATTAGTCCTCTACCTGACTGCCTGCTCAAATATCCCGATTGTAAAAATTTTTTTCTGACTTTTCTGCCACGATTTCGGGCTCTGCGTCTACTGTGCGACGGCCTACTCTATGAGATTCAGTGCCTTGACATATATGATATCATGAGACGGGATATCCGGAAATTCGATACCTCTGATTATCCAGCTGAGAATCAATTTGCACTAACTCAAGTATATAAAAAAATCGTTGGATTGATGAAAGATGAGTGCAATGGGCAGATTATGACAGAATTCGCTGGCCTACGCAGCAAAATGTATAGCGTTCGAGTAAATGGCGATGATCATATGAAGAAGGTAAAAGGTGTGAAAACAGGCGTAGTGGAAGCAACCATAACCTTCAGTGATTTCCATCAATGCCTTTTCGAGGGAACAACACCGTATCGGGAGCAACGAGTCATAAGGTCACGCATGCACACTGTCTATACAGAGAAACAAGTAAAGCTCGCATTGAGTCCGCATGATGACAAACGATATTTAATTGCTGATACCACGGATTCGTTGCCTTGGGGACACTACAGGATACCGCAAGACATGTTGAAACCGGCTTCGATCGTGTCGTAACCAGCCTACTCCCTACTCTTGCATACACACCCCACACTCACATATACATCCCTACTCTTACATACACACTCTAGTCATCCAATCAACGACTTTAATTTCCTCCTCCGCGAATGCCTGCTGCGGAAGCCCAATCAGAGACTTGGGTGCAACCCCGTTGATCAATCAGCGACTCGAATCTCCTTCTCCATGGTAGATCGGTGGTGGGTGATACCACTATATGAAGAGTGTGACTGCAGCTAGTTCCATCAGACCGTCACCGTCAACTGTTCACAGTATCTACTCGTTGATCCATTGATACCTTGGGGATACTAAAGGATACTAAAGGATACTAAAGGATACTAAAGGATACTAAGGGATACTAAAGGATACTAAAGGATACTTCAGAACCTGAACCAGACTTGTATTGGAAGCAGTTCACAATCAACTCTATAAGACGGAACTCACATCAAACACATTGGAACCTGTTGCTCATCAGTCTTGCATAATCGTCGTCGTCGTTTTCTGCAGTCAACTCCGTCAGACGAAACGTACATCAAACGTATAGCAAGCTAAAGAAATCTACACCAATAGTATTGGAACTTGTTGCTCACCACTATCACATACTCGTGTCCATCTTTTACAGTCAACTTCATTAGACATTCATAATGGATATTGAAGCACTCAACAAACTCGCTGGTCAAGACGATTACCTCCCAACGAAAAGAATCGTCGATCTGCAGATCAACAAAATGCATAAAGTCATCGATTTGCGCCAAGTGACGACTAAATATGGTCAAAAAACTGTGGCCACTCTCAACAATGAATTTCAAATCTTTCTGCCTAAACGTGTTTCTGCGGCATTTCAGAAAGATCAGGCTCTGTTCAGCCGCATGAAGGAAACGGTCACACATGGTACATTGCATCTAAACTATATTGAAAAAGAGAAGAAAAACCAAATCGAATTGGTTATTTTGTAATGTGGTTATTTTACAATGAATAAAAAAGACATTTTTTTATTATACATAAATGCTGCCTCATTATTTCATTCCTGTAGTTAATTCTGCGTTATTTATCCAACTATTATGTGAATTGGCAAATCCCAGCCATTTGACATAAGCACGATTTCCACGTTTTTTGAGAATCTTCTCCACGCGATAGACATCTGGATAATTGGCCTTCAGTAATTCTTCATTATAAAAACCGCCAGCGATGGGTTCACCTTGGTAGTCCTTCAGCTTGTACGTCGCGGGTGTCGTCCTCATTACTCGACTCACAGTGAAAATTTCCGTTGACCAATTGGGTATGTAGTCTTTCTCGAAAACGTGTTTGTTCTTGCTCACTCGCACCTTGTTACCGATTTTGAATTTCACTACATGGTTTCTTAGTTCATTGGTAGAAGAAAAACGTTGAATTAGTGCTTCAACAGTGTCCGCTGTGACGTTCCTCGGCTTCATACTAATAGTTCGATGCTTCGTGTCATTTTATGTCGCCACGAGATCATCTAACATGTCTATCCATTTGTAAGATCCGTGTAGACTAAATTTCATCCACATTTTTTTCTTAAGGGTACGATTAAAGCGCTCCACTATAGATGCTTTAAGATCACTATATGTGGAATAGTGATTGATGTACTGGCGTTTCATTAAATTCTGGAAAGTCTTATTATGAAATTCTTTACCTTGATCAGTCTGGAGATTGGTAGGTACTCGTCCATCTTGAATAATCGAATCCATAGCTGCGGTAACATTCTGACCGGTTTTGGGCTTCACCCGTACAGCCCATGCAAACTTGGATAGTACATCGATTATTGTAAGCAGATATCTGTATCCTTTGTTTTCTCGAGCGTACAGCATCTCAACAAGATCAGCTTGCCATGTCTCATTAATATCACGTGTATGAAACTTGCGACGTAAATAATTGCGACGCGCAGGATTATGTAATTCTTCTACTAGTCTTCGATGCTCCATTTCGAGGAGTGCACCTGATTAACGCCTCGAAGGCTTTAATGTTACGGACTATCAAGTCTATATAACTTTAAAAATATTTATTTCAGTATTCTTTCACGGCTTGATCTTGAAAAATCTCTTGAGGAGTGTGCGCAAGCAAGGAACCAATAGCCTTTGCGTTACGAACTGCTAATTCTAAAGTCGTAGCAATGTTTATCTCAATATGCTTTATTCTCTCTATTACTTGCTCTTGAAAAACCCGTATTTTCAACTCTAAATCATTCAATTGCTCACGTTGATGAGTTGTAGCCTGAAGCAATATACTTACCTCCTGTTGAATTAGTTGTCTAGCGAGATTCAAATTCATAGCAGCATTTGGTTCATGTGATTCACCAACGTTGCAGAGTCTCCTATTTTCAATGTCGTAGTTTCCGCTTGAAGTGAGTTTAAAACCAAATCCTGGTGGGCCCCGTGAGCGCTTAGTACATCCAAAATACCGTCCGAACACGTCGACGCTCATTATTCAACTGAGTATATTCACACATGTGTCACTGCTAATAAACGATTTCAGCTTCAAGCAATTCCTCAATGAGTTAAACGATTTCATTCATATGACTGGGGTTGCCTGCTGAACTTTCAGCTAGCAATAAACGTAATCGATCTACCAGCTCGTTGGGGTTATCCCAATACACATAATCCATTCGTGTATCTCGTCGTGCAATCTTGTATCGTGGTAATGAACCACCAGTAGAATGTCTCTTTCGAGTTGATGTAGGAGCACCAATTATTGGAGCTATATAGGATTTATGTTTTTTACTGTTTTGTCTGTGGACTAGCTCATCAGAATTATAGTGTTTTTTGTGTGCATTTGTTCTAAGTACAATTTTTCCACAATTGTTTACATCTTTATTGCTTATAAAATTCTGATTGGGATCTTTTCTGAACAGCAGTTCAAGCAAACCAATGGTCTTATCACGCTTGTTGTCGTTGTCATCATTAATAATAACGTATTCGTTACCAAAACTTATGGTGGAATCACCGATCATAAGTGTACCATCTGGTAGCTTTCGAACTCCATAAGTCATATCGAGATACTTTTTACGATTTTTATCGAGTAAGTTCAAATATTTCTTAATAGTTGAATATGGTTGGTCAGATTTTTTCTTTGTCGATGCTTTCTCATCATCATCATCATTATCATTATCAGTGAATGCAGTTTTAAATGAATTATCCTGCTGTTCATTTTAAGATGCATCTTCCTCACCCTCCTCCTCTTTCTCTTTCTCGGGAATCCAGTGTTTTTTAAATTTCATGTGTATTTGTGTCAGTAGCACTAACAAGTTTTTTAAGCGGCTTCACGATTGGTTTGAATGTTTCATCCCAAGCTTTTTCCATAATCTGCTTACCAGCTTTTAAAAGCTTGTATTTATGTTTAATAGCATTTCTAGCTTTTTCTACTTGACAAAGCGTCTTTCTCTCGCGACGAAATTCGACGGCGATGTTATCGCTTCGACTGCTCATGATGATCTGATTAAGATTTACTCTTTACACATGATATATTTGTAGCAAAGCAGTCAAAACCTTTTCTGTATCTACCTCAGTCGAGCCCTTGACGATCTTTATCAATTACTAGGAATCCATGATTGGTATCATTCCAACATTTCGAGCATGAGTCTTTAAACTGCGAGTACGTCATGTCAGCATTTACGTGATCATCATAAACATGCTTGAGATTAATATCATCCTGACGAAAGATTACAAGCATGTTAACCTTATCACGTACTAAATGCTTAGGTATTTGTGCATACGACTGACACAAGTAGAAGCAGTCAATATTCTTATGTCTACCCATACAGTAAAAGGCTCTAACATTATGTTGTTTCTCGCAGGCTATATCATCAAATATCATGATTGAATTAATATTAGCTTCTTCGGGTGATACGACTTGATCATGTTCATCAAAGGCAAAAAATCCAATACCCTTCATAGGCTGCAGAAGTTTTTCGAGAAATTTGTACTTTGGTTGATTCAATGATTTCGAGTATATGTATACATTTTCAAATCTCAATCCATTTGGATGTGTAATCAGAGTGAGTAATGCATTGGTCTCTCCACAATTTGATGGGCCACAAAAAACTGCTCGGATACTGTTGGGTAATAGTGGATCATGACGTGTACGTACTTTTTTCCTTTCAGCTAGCCTATCAAAATTCATTACCGGCAGCGAGAGCGGCTGCTCTCTGAAATGCATGTTGACAGCGACTGATGGTTTAGGGTATAAATACTGTGTCTATATACTCTGGACCTCATTCGTTCACTGCTCTTTCTAGTGTAAGCATCATGCCTAAAGGTTGCGGTCTGCTGAATAAAGCCCTCAACAAACTACCTATCGAGCTTCATTTACCGGGCTATCAAAACTGTGGACCAGGCACGAAACTAGCGGAACGTCTTGCTCGTGGTGATCCTGGGATAAATCCTCTAGAGGCAGCCTGCAAGGAACACGATATCGCATACTCACAGAATCGTGAAAACATTGAGGATCGAAACAAGGCCGATAAAATTTTAGCTGACAAGGCTTGGCATCGCGTATTTTCAAACGACACTCGTGTAAGTAAAAAGGTTGCAGCCTACGCTGCTACAAACGCCATGAAGATAAAGGCTAAGCTTGGCATGGGTATAAAGAAGAGGAAGAGGAAGACCAAACCTCCAACCACGCTTTCCAAGATGATTAAAGCTGCCTCAAAATCGACAGGTTCTAACACGCAAGAAATTATTCGATTGGCACTAAAGAGTGCTCGTGCTGCTGTCAAGACAACTGGTGGGAAAAAAAATGTACGCGTGCCTCGTATTCTGCCAGTGCCGAAAAAAGTTGGAGGATTTTTGCCTCTTCTTATTCCACTATTTGCTGGACTAAGTGCAACTGGCGCATTGGCTGGTGGCGCTGCTGGAATAGTAAAAGCTGTAAATGATGCGAAAGCCGCAACATAGCAATTGGCGGAAAGTCAAAGGCATAATAAGACGATTGAGGCTATCGTGCTAGGTAAAGGTCTCTATCTCAAGCCACACAAAACAGGATTTGGTTTCCATTTCGGAGCAAATAAAAAAAAAAACTTCAAAGTAAGACTGCCAAACCGTGCTCTGACAGACGCTGATCTACTCAAGCATGCACGTGAAATTCCTATCATAATTTTCGTGGTATATTTATGAGAAACGACTTACCATCAGATGTACCGCATTATCGTGAATCTAGAATAATTAATCTCGACGATAAAGATAGCCCAGGAGTAGTATGTATACACCTTTGCTCCATCCCGCTCCTATCCCCACTCCTTCCCAACCACGCGGCTACCCCCACCACCGCACTTTTCCACCGCCGCGCTACCCACTCTGCTTGACCAGTGTCGGTAACGTAGAGATGGTAAAGTGAGGTGGTGTGGGTACCTTGGTGAACAAGTAAAAGTAGAGATAAGAGCAGGATGGAGCAAAGGTGTACACATACTTGGAATAAAATTTTCAACCCACCCTTGTGTTGGCGGCATCTGCGACGACTCTCCAGGGTGACGGGCACAATATTTACTCCATGGCACACACATACATATGCACACACACGCATTCTCTCTCTCTCTCTCACTCACTAATACACTCGCTCACTCACTCACTCACTCAATGACATCAAAAACCACAGCTACGCGCCAGGGTAATGCGAATTACCCGCACCCATGGAGCGTGGGCACCGTCAGGCGTGGGCATCCGTATCCCGATCAGCGTATCGCTACCGTATGTTTCTTCGTTCAGGTCATGATATCCGTCCTCGTGAATGAAATGTTCGAGGCCGAATACCGTACACTTCAAAAGCAACACAGGTAGTGCGCTAATCGGTGGCTTAGGGTGAAATAGCTGCTGCCAATCGACGTATAACGATTCATCGATATCCACAAGTAGCACCTCGCAGCACCCGTCATCATTCATGTCGATAATCTTCCCGCGGATAGCCCTTTGATGCCGCACAAAGACAGATGAGGCTCCCGCACATAATTCCTCAAATTTAAACGCACTCCTGTCAGCAAATCCATCAATATATAATCTCTCCAAATCGTCCTCTAGTTTTAGCCACGCAACACACATTAATTCCGTGCGCAGGAATATCGCGTTATCCCCCGGACCACAAACCACCCGACACACAAAAGCCACGGCTAGAGCGAAGTTGTCGTACCGCGGATACATTTTTTCTCGATTTAAACTTTCGTCGTGCACTGCTAAAGACAGACTGAATGCTCCGGATGATGGTGGCGGTGATCACAGCGTTTGACGATAACAAACGCCCCTCTGAATCATAACTAGGTGTGCAGCGCTTTGAATGCAATGTCAGCGGTTTTGCACGTGCGTACCGCTTTGCGCTGTGCTTCTGGTGAAGCGAATGCTCTGCAGTAAAAGACGCAGAATATGATACCGTACCGCGAGAGACCTCGATTATAATTGATATATAATTATAAAATAAGAGACACACTAAGCCGATGTATTTGTTTTTAATTAATCAATATTTTATTTAAATCACTTTACACATATTTACCGTCGTATGCAACATACCTGCAAACACGGTAATCTTCGCTCGGAGACTTCTCCGCCGTTAAATTTATTTTTATCACTGTCTGATCGTCGAGAGGCAAAAGCATTGTAATATTCACGCACTAATCTGTCGTTTTTCATTACATTATGGCTGAAGAGATTATTAAATCGCGACATGGTGAAGCCACACGACATAAGATGTAGGAATACGATGCAAAATTGTCCACACACATCCGACGTATTACTCTGTAGCTGCTTGAGGCCGTACCGATAGAACTTGCAGTTTCTTCGTAGTCGTGCGAGATGTTGCGGTATAACCGGTGGTAGCCCGTATCTATCAAAGTACATTCCTTTTCCATGATGGTTAACGTACATGGCGATCCGATGCTCTCCAGGTCCGTCGTGGTTATCCGTGTTAACTACGAGTCCGGCAAGTAACGACCATACACGAGGAATTCTGTCAGCTGGGTATACGCCAATGGTTAAAAGTGGTAGATACTGCAGACTCTTGTAGATTTGTCTAGTGTTTATGCTGAACACATAGTCAATGATTAAATGATGACCGATACGCTTTGAAAGACGTATAAAGTATGCACAATTTATTTCACAGCATCGTCGATCGTGTCACGACTACGTGATGAAGATTTCTCCACTTTCTTATTCTCTTCCTCTTCGTCTGCTGACCAAACATCCATGTATGATTCTCCTTTAAATGGGTGCTCCTGAAGCCAATTTTTAACTTGGAAAGTATGGCGCATTGCACAATGCGAAGACGCTGTATCGTTTATCATAGCGTGTCTGAAGCATTTTCGCAAAGATTTCGGCATAAATGTGCCTTCTCGTGACCGCGTGTATAGATGCGTCTTGATTTTCGCGAAATTTCACGCAAGTTAGCGTAAGCTTGTTTACAGCTCACATCGCCCTCGTACCATTCTAGACCGTGAAAATATTTCGAGAGAAAATTATTCTGGCTTCTCAAATGCTGTGGTAATTCGGCAAAGTGACACGGCGGTGCGACGATCCAATGAGCAGAGTAAGGTTTATCCACTGCTACCACGGCAATTTCTTTCGGAATAAATTCCGAGTCTTTACCACGCATTCCCTGTATATCCACGACGATATTTATTTTCACGTCTAATCCGTACAGATGCTCGATTTCGAATGATTAGTTACTCACAGACACGCTTCCACGTCTCTTAACACGAAATAATTTTATGCCGACATCAGCACATTTTTCGCTTATCCGGTAAAATCCACCATTACTTGCCGTGAGGCATCAATTTCAAGGGCATTATCATATTCCGCGTAGACTACACAATTTATCGTTGAAGCAAGCGCATCCTCAAATCGTACCGCTATTCTCACACTACCGTGCTTTATTAAATCCCAATGTGTATTGCTGTTCGCCGAAAGATCGGGTGTCAAATCAAAAGCAAACAGACAGTATCCATCGCGATAATTATCGCGATCGATCGAATTACCGTCGTTCAAGAAATGTATTCCAGTTCCCTAAAACAACGTTTGAAAAGCATCCACATATAGATGATTTTTCTTGAAATCAAGTTGTGACGGTTTCGAAAGTATTTGAGCACCATCTACATACAACGAGAGATAATTTATCTTGTAATTTGGGAAAGTGAATGGATTCATACTGAAGTCGCCGTTAAACGCCTTGTTATCGACAAAACCGATAATTATACGCTTCGGCAATTGACCTAACAGGATATTATCGATAGTCTCTCCATGAACACCAGAGTGTAATGAAACGGCTTTTACCTCGACTCTCGTAAGAGGATATTTAGCCGTAGATTTTGCCAGAGTTCTAGCATGCGAGAGCAGCACACCATGAGCTATGTTTGTTCGACGAACAGGAAGCGATGCCTCGAAAATCTTTAAGCCGCATTGACCATTCTTTGTATCCCCCACAAAACAAAATGAATCTCTAGACCGCACCAACCGTAGTTGCATCTCGACGCCATTTAATAGGAACCGCTCCTGATTGAATATATCGCAATGCAGATGACCGAGCAAGTCTACAGTTTTTTCGACATTTAAAAATTGTATTCTCTTCACAAGACCCGTATTTTCCGACGTAATATCATCCATTTATCCAGGGGTATAGTCATACCAGAGAACGCTCGTGAGGTGCGAATTTTTTGCTGCTGGACCGTAATTCAAAAGTGTTTCTATGTACGCTCGATAAGTGCAGGCATTATTTGGAGGTGAAACTAATTTTTGATTCAGGTATGCATCCAGCTGATTAAACATAGAATGCAAGAGATTATTTACAGGGCCAGAACTTACTTTCGACGATGTGCCCGCGGCAATTTTCGTAGTAGGAGATGTTATTTTCACTCTCAGACTCAGCATAGTATGCGCGAGATCGATATATTCATCACCCTGTTCAGGAATAACAAATTCAATCGGTGAATCATCTGTCAGCGAAGATATTGGCTTGTAATACACCCAATTGGAGCCTTCGATAGTAGTTTGCGTCGGAGGGAGTGAAAATAATTCAAGTTCCGAGTTAAGATACTCGCACGAGTGCGCATGTAGAAAAGCCATCTTGTTTCAGCTATCCAAAAATATCTGCAACTGTTCGTTGACGAGTCTTCTTCTTCTTATTGTTCTTATTATTCTTCTTCTTCTTTATTACTTTTCTCTTTATTACACTTTTATTTTTACGGGAGATACGTCGTGGTTTACGTTCGTCTGATTAATGAGGAGTACGTGAAATTTTGCGCTTTTTATAACCAGACCACCGCATGAGAGTGTCAATTTTTTCAGAGGCTTTGCCTTTGAGATTACTTCCTGATTCTCTCGCTCTCTCGCGAATAGCATCTTTCACAGCTATATTTCTATCGAGGATATCACCGGCTGCGTTTACACCAGCGCGCAACGCCTCTTTTCCAACTGCTTTAGCGCCCTTCTTTAAAAGTTGTAACACTCGACGAAACAGGCCCCCGAGAAAGCTGCCAAGACCGTGTCCTCGTTGGTTAGGTGTTCCTATATAAACATGGCTAATACCGCCGTACCCGCGACGGCCCTATCCGTGCTGCACACTGTCAAGATCATCCATAGTGATATAATCAATCATGGGACCTTTTGAAATGTAGTGTCACGGTCAACGTTCCGTGCTCGAATGGTACAGGATCCCCAGATTCGTCTCTTATATCGATCTCGATAGTGTGTAAATTATTGCGCAAGAGAGGTATATATCGTGGCGTTGAAAACGATTTAATTTTTATCGAACGATACTGACAGTCATCAGTATCAATGGGAACAACTCGTAAGAGGGGTGTTTGTACATCGCCTGTAATATAGCTCTCGCAGATATCTGTGTATAGAAACATGCTACCTGGTATAGCACCGGTGAGAGATGCAGGCCTCGACCCTGTGTATTCGCAATGCGGTTCTATCATTACTGACCTACAGGCCTCTTCCGAGAATCCTAGTAGCGTTGCGATAGCAGGCGATACGCGAAAGTCGTGGTAGCGTAGATCGTCGCATACGCGCGCCACTTCCACCTGCCCGCTCGGAAACGATTTAAAGCGCAAATGTCCGGCCACGTGAGGTAACTTATTTATACTCTCCAAAAGAGCGTCTATAGGGCGATATACACCAGGTGCAACTTGATCTCTATCAGCGCGTCTCCGTGTTAAAAGATTTTAACCCGATAAATCATAATCACCATCCTCAAAAGTTACGAAATTTCCTACAGTAGGAACATGTAAAAGAGTCATCGGATAAGCAATTTCCACAAGAGAAACAGACCATTCTCCGTGCAAGCGTATCTGACGCGGTGATTTTGTGATAAATTTCGTCGTCGTATTATTCGGAAAATACTTCATACTACTGTTGCTCGGTAGTACGACAAAGAAAGAGCTATCCTTGAAGCTCATATTTATCAGGGACGATGATTCCGAGCGTTCTTCGTCTTTGTCCTCTTCTTCTCTTTCGTTTTCTCAGATGACGGAGGCACACGTACTCGTGATAATTCTGCCTCGTAGAAAATACCGTCGATATTCTCGTTATTCAGATCGTGTAAAATAAACACTGATATTCGTTATATCTTGAATAATTCGTTACTCCAACCACGCTCATATCCTTTCACGAATGCTGCTTTAGCTGTACTGATACGTACCAAGTCACCGACGCTGTATTTAGGCTTTTTAATTTTTTTCGCGTTACGCTCGTAACGCCGTGCTAAATTGTCTTGGGCTATAGAGGCATTTTCGAGGGTTACTTCGCTCGGAGGAATACGCATTCCACTGTGTCTATTGTGATTATAAGCATATAAAAATTTTTGAAAAACATCGATGTAACGCTTATTTCGCGTGTATGTAAAGTAGCGCCACATTCGCTCTTTTATTGTTCGATTGAAGCGTTCGACAATTGAGGCTTTTATATCAGGGTTACGAGCAGCGCGAAAATCAATATTCTTTTTCTTGAGAATTTGCTGAAACGGAGCGCCGATAAATTGTTTGTCTCGATCAGTTTGCAATTGCTGCGGGCGACGGTTGTTACTGCGTGCGAGTATACGTGTAAGACTGCGGGCCACGTTTGCGCTCGTTTTGTCACGCAAAGCCTCGACCCACGCGTATTTGCTCAACACATCGATAACAACAAGCAGATACGCGTACCCATCGTTGTACGTGGCTATCGAGCGAAGATCAGCTAAATCAGCCTCCCATACATCGTCTATATTACTCACGCTGTACGTACGACGGGGAAATCGTCGTCGCACGAGACGATGCATGTTATATGAATCCTGTGTCTCGAGCCATGGTAAAACATTTTTTCGCGCTACTCTTCGATCCACCTGGGCCAAATTTTTTGCTCGAGAATAGGAAGCAGGATGAGCGGTGTCATAATAGATTTTTTGAAGAATTTTCATAATTTTAGCGATGACTAGTTAAATGGATTCTTTTTCTTTTTCTTTTCTAACTGTGTGGGGGGTCGATATTCTGCTTGTGCGATGTTTTGCAATTGTTCGTCCTCTTCTTCATACCCCTCCTCCCCCTCGATGATGTCGTTTTGAGCCGTGAGCATTAAATCTCTGTTTGAGTGTGCGGTCTCGGTCTTGTTGTTGTTGTTGTTACTGTTGCTGCTGTTGCTGCTGCTACTATCGTTATCGCGTGGTAAAATAAGACGCCGCTGTGGTGTCGAGGATGATGTAGGTGTAGGCTCGTGTAGTAACTCGGGATTGCCGATAAATTCGCGTGGCATTTGTATCGCTTGCAGGAGTTTGGCAAAGTGAGATCGTCCGATGGGTTTCTCGCGTTTTCTAGCTCGCATAGCATCGTTAACAAGATCAACGATATTGGAATTTGAAATTCTGCTGCCATCTGTGGAAACAACACCGTTACGATCTCATGTCTTTTTTTTTACCAACGGCGCTGCGATGCAAATTGTGAAGCAACGATATTGCTTTAGATTACAAATTTTTTGGTACGCTATCGATAATAAGTGTGTCATTGAGTCGAGATTTAAATTTGTTCATTAAAACGTCGTCAGATTTATTCTCGTGGCTATCGAGTATTGCTATTTTTCGTTTTGATGAAATATTCGGTTACTGTATTATCGTACTCGACCATGTGAAGATAACGCTGTAAAACCTGCTGGTACGCTATCCATTTCTCTCTCTCGCTCTTATACGAGTGAGAGTTCAGAATTTTATTCAGCTCAGAGTCGAGGCGCGATGATGGCGTACCGGTAGTCTGTACGGAAGGCAACGGGTCTGCACTAGTAGTAGTAGTAGTAGTAGCAGCGGTAGTAGTGGCGAGTCCAGCGAGACGATGTATGTTATCATGAGGAATAAGTACCATCTTTTTGGCATATTCCATGTCTCGTGTAGGCCAAGACAGGCACAAGAAGCAACTTGAGAAATCCGACACAGTGCTCGACGATGATCTTCCTCTTACCGCTCCAATTTCGCCTTTTGGCAGCTAGTCGTCGAAGAATTGTCGCGTGCCTCCGAAGATAATTCTTTTGCACGTTGTTCATACTCACGTTTTCCTGTAAAACGTTTGGAGCACACTTGAATATACAGCGTACGAGCGCTACATCTGCTTTGCGCAAAATTGCACGTCGTTGCTCTTGCTTCAGATAACACAGCGCTTGCAATATAATTATTTGCTTTTTATCGAGAGGTTCGCGCAACGCCATTACAAGCGCATAACTGGTACATCGCGCGTCGTATCGTGAACTTTTATTGCTTTTTGAGGCACGTAAACGTAATGGTATTGGTCATCGGGAAATATACAGGCGCGAAATCGACAATTATCAGGCGTCGATTGTTTCAAGTCGAATAATAGATAGCTGTGCGGTGTGGCTGTTGCATCGAAATATACCTCCTGCAATAATCGCGGATTCTCGGGACATACCTGACGGGCTAGGTGCTGAATTTCCGCGCGATCTTGCGGATTTTTTAAGACAAAGATATAATTAGCGTTTAAGGAGATATCGCGCTGCCCGTGACCCTGATGGAAGAGATTTTGCGTTATGAAAATGACACTAAGATTTTTATGATGGCTACCCTTGGTGAAAAGATCGACCACAGTATTGTTGGATGCCGCGCGCATTAGATCGTCAATGACCACAAGTTTAGGTCTTGTATCATTCGAGTAGTCTACTGCTTGCGGTAAACCCTCGCGAAATTCGATTTTATCACCGTACTCTGATTACCCGGACTGCCACTCTGAGTAATAAAAAAGTATACGCTCGAACGGGACATCCGTCATTTCGCGCATGTATTTAAAGAATTTTTTTACAAAATATGTTTTACCACAACCCGTAGGACCGCTTATCACAGCTGTCCATGGATGTTTCCAACGTGTATCCATATCGATAAGTGTCTATCGAAATCAATCAGCTGACTCTTAAATAAGCTTATACCGCGACGGCGGCGGCGGCGACCCCGCGGCATCAGTTATTTTCGCGGCCTTAATGAGCTGATAAGTCGCGGGCTCGCGGTATAAGCTGATGTTTACACGGTATGTAAATTAAATAACGATAGTTTTTATATTTCTCACAAATAAAGCAATATTTTCATTTCACTATGCATACATCTCTATGTGCAAATTTTACGAATCATCAAATTCTAAACAGTAATATTATATCCACGGATGTAGCACGAGAAAGTCAGAACAAAAGGAACCACTCGATAAGAAAGACGGGACAAAAGGAATCAACGATGAGAAAGTCAGAATAAAAGGGAACGGTAGAGAGATAGAGCTACTGCTACGAATAGCAGCACAAAAAGTACGAGCCGACAACGGTTTTATACATAATAAATCAATATATTTTTTAAAAATGTATTGTACACAGTAAATATGATACATGAAATTAGACAAAAAGATTATCTTAAAATATCGCGAATTTAACCGTAAAACTATATACTTTTTCGCGTTATACTAATTATCGTATTTCACAATAGCCGTACGGTACAGTAGAGTACATCCCGTGCCGCTTTCGCTTCGTGTTAACAGGTTCGCATGATTTCGTTTCTTTACGCGTTACTACATGATGCAATTCCGTACGTCGAATAGCGTCGAATTTAAAAATAATAGGTACGTTCCTTGCTCCTGTCACGAAAGATCGTAATGCGTTATAATTTACGTGACGGCTATTCGCAAAGTTTAGCGTGATACCTTTTACTTTACATTTTTCAATAATCGTACCATCGGGTTTACGAACAAGGTATGCGTAAAATTTTGGTCCTCTCGAAACGAACGAAGTTATATAACTACTAGGCCCGGATTCGCTTAATTCATCCGTAAGATCTCCTAGAAATTGACCGATTGGCGGCACATACTCGTTACCGCCGGGGCTACTCACGTAATTACAGGAGTTCGTATCGCAGTACAATATTCGTCGCCCGAGCCCCTCAAGATAACTGTATAGTTTTAGGCGTGCCTGTGCCGTCGTGTATCCTGCAATCACGGCATTTGATGTCGGGGATGGTTGGATAGCATCGCGGCTGCTCACATAGTTTAAATACATAATCTTGTGATTAACCGGTAGCATCCCCGTCACCTTAATCTCCGGACTCGTTAGTAAATTCATTAGCTCCACGCGCGTGAAAACGATAATGGTTTTCGTGAGATTCTCTCGTTGACCAAACTTTCCCCAGAATGATTTAAGAGCCAATTTTGCGAGTGAACGTAAACC
Source organism: Cylloceria caligata (assembly GCA_963942595.1). NCBI lineage: Eukaryota > Metazoa > Arthropoda > Insecta > Hymenoptera > Ichneumonidae > Cylloceria > Cylloceria caligata. The sequence continues at coordinate 17,293,701 of OZ012708.1, forward strand.
CGGATTAGGCTGCAAAGCACTTCGCTCGAGATATACACCATCAGACTCCTTGTACAATGGTATAAAACGCTCTATTGCTTCCTCGTCATGGTTACACGCTGTTGGCGGTCCACTCGCTTCCTGTTTTATTTTTAGGAATGTATCGATGTACTCGGCAAAATGACCGCCTCGTCGCGTTGTCGAGTCATACTGCGTAACAACGTATTGCCAAATTTCATAGATACACGTCACCGTATAGCCGAGCGACACGGCTTTTCTCAGTTCGTCCACGACCCATGTGCTGTCAAACGCTCGCTCAGTCGTGTCATCGTGTGTACAAACCTCGGATGTGTCCATATCTGTACAGCACGTTCTACACAGAGGGAAAAGTAGTTTCCCTTGCATGTGAATAGGCAGTACGGGCATATACAAATCGTGCGATGCTACTACGGTGCACATCGAGTCCTACGATTTCTCGATACTCGTCACCTACGTATAATTTTGGATGTCCAACGGGATATTTTCGCTTCTTACACACCTATGGATACAGCGAGCACACGTCCACATAGCATATCGGCTACCTATTCGCGACTTCGTACAGACTTACAAAATTTCCCGTTCGACCGCTAAAGAATGCATCAGGTGGTTCGAGAGGCGCCTGCTTGATCATGGCGTGGTTTCTCATGTATAACGACATTTCTTCATTATGCTTGAGTGATCTGTCAAAATCGCATTCCCATATCTCGCTTAGAGTACCCTTTCGATCTAATTCGCTCGGAAATAAGAACGGTACGCTGGTATCGCTCATCTATTGTATCACCGAACTTCGTTCGTGAATTTCTATTGATGCGATAACATCACGGATACCCATGCCAAAAGCAACCGTGAAATTGAAGAACGTGATGGATCTCTGCCTCTATATAGTAGCCGTCGACCGCCGATAGGCCGATTGGAGGACGAGACTCTCTCGTATGTCCAGCATGAGCTATAACACTGTTGCGCTCGCGCTCGAGCCATACGAGCCATACGACTGCCTTACGTGATTGCTTATCACCCCAAAGTACCCCTTTGGTGGTAGCACTGCAATGCGATCCTTCTGTAGAAAAGTCTTTCGAAATACTCTGATACCTGCCGATGCTATCGTATAATCTTCTGTAAAGGGGCCCATTTTTCCGCAACGTACAAGTAACTCTCGAAAAACTCGACACGCTCGTTTCAAAACCGTAACATCTGTACGACAACATTGCACAATATCCGTCGCAAAATCAATTTTTTTATAGACGCGAGTCCATCCTTCCTCATACCATTTTAAAAATCGCTAGCGATCCGCTGAGAACATGATATCGGGTGAGTAAAATGCACAGCCGGTATAGGACCTGTGTAATTCCGATATGCCGATGTATAATTTAATAAATGCGGAAATGTACCTTTTGTACCTCATCCGCGAAACCGAAGGCCTTAGGTAAAGCTCTAAGAGCTATGGGTTAATAAGTTTAGACTGTCGAGAAAAATGACATCGCCAATCTTCATCGAGACAATCTTCGTACGAGTCATAATCAGAGAGGACAGCTGTGTTTTTTGCACTTCGATTAGATACCGTAGAATGAACTGCGCATCAAAACCTTTTTCATTATGAGCAATGTAAATCATCTTTTCAAATTTTTGCGATAATGCCAATTCCACGAGCTCCCCAACAGGACCATTGATAAGCATGAATTCGCTCTTAACACAGTCAGCACAATCGCTCTCTATATCTGTGATATCAAGACATGTCATACATACGCATTGTGAAACACATAAATTCGGCTCGTGAATTCGTGTCGATTTATTATCGTGTAATTGCTCGTGTTGCTGCGTCTTAAAATCATAAAACAAACATCTCGTCAAAGACTTGTCTTTTTTCTTTTCCTTTGGCGCCTCTGGCTTCTTAAGAGGAGCTATAAAATACGCATGCGTAGTCGGTCGAGTTGGCCTGCATGTAATACAAAACGATATACCACATGCATATTTTTATTTGTGATTTTAATCATTCGCGAGCAGCCTCTACACATGTTTATTGCTTTACAGGCGCTGTACCGTCTATATTTACGGAATGTAATGCCCGCGGAGCTTTCACTCTTGTGATGAGCGAAGCAAAATACACCAAAGAACAAACGATTTCAGTCTGTGCAATACTCAGACTGAGAGTCTTTATTACCGTTGCAACTAGTGGATTTACACCGAGCGCATTGATAGCTACAGCAATGGTCGAGTACTCGATTATACTTCAAATTACTCTGTGTGCAGAACCCCCGACTACCTAGCGCACCAGCGAGATTTAATATTGGTTAGTAGTCATGAGAACGCTTGTAATAGAGAATAAAGAGCGTATGATTAATTTTACCTATTGCCGAGAGTACGGATTTTCGCCCATCGTACAGAGCCGAAACGCGTTTTCCGAAGGTGAGTAATTCACAAATAACAATCGCTACACCTTCGTGGACCAAGTACTCCTGAAAGAGTTGGGTCTCGCGCACCCCGCCCCCTCTAGACGGTATCGTTACCCCTGTATTCCGCGTGAACTCTATCGGCGCTGTATGAGAATGCACAATTGTCAATGTGCCACCTTACCCTTGAATTTGAGTCCCGATAAACACGTTTGAAGTTGAGAAGATCCGAGAAATTCGATGAGAGAATATCCAGTCGAATAGAGGCAGGTGATGCTAACTTGGCGGTTTTCACGATAGAACCGAAAGTTAACAAGATGGCTGAGTTATTCGAAAGCGTCGTTAAGCGACACTACTGCCAACCGAGAGATAGATCGTTGTCTCTCACGTGAGTTGAGTGCCCGTGAGGTGCTGCTATACGGCTGTACGCACAGCAGCCGAGTACAGCGAGGCACCAGCAGCGTCGAGCCATCGCACAATGACCGTAGTAGCTGCGTGTCAGATGTTTTCTCAACAAAGTCTAAGATATTGAAAAAAAAATGTTCCGGTCAAGAAAAATTAGTTTCACCTTATTGTTTATTCAAAATATTGTAAATAATAATTTATAACTATTTTATCCGAATTACTAACAAATTATACTTCTTCATATTCTAAGAACAAGGAATGGAACGGGATTTTTCCCCACATTTCGATAAATACCCCGTCGACTGGAATAGAACGAAATCTCGCTTGCCTAATAAAAAACGCTAATGAGGCATCTCTTATAAATTTTCTACAGCCCTCTCCTTTCACACAGATTTTTTAGCCTGAAAACTACAGTTTTTTGATAATGACGCGAAATAAAAAAATTCAAAGCATTTTTAGACACACTCTATTATATATATATGTATATGTATTGTAACATATCTCTTGGCCTGCGTTGACTCGGATAGTCAACACAGGTAAATATGCTGATAAAAAGGCAACCCGCTATGTTCAACAAATAATGCTGTGTGCCAGTCTTTTCAATTCTCTTATCGTACGTCGCTAGCTCAGTGATAGAAAACGTTAGAGAATGAAAATGATTCCGAGAAAGTGTCGTTGAAATAAGTTATTAATACCACACACGATTTACGGGCATGGCACAGTATTTTAATAGAAAGTATAGGGCGTCAGAATGACATGTAAATTACATGGTAATTATAATAATGATCTGAGTTCCTGAGGGGTACTCGGTGCTTGCTCGCACAATTGCGGTATATTCAACAAATAATAAGTAAAATATCAAAATAGAAATTGCAAATAGTAAAAAAGCAAGTAATATAAAATAATAGTTTCGTAAGCACGTGTAATATTGGCAATGCCAGAATTGAATGGAAATAAACGAGCCTAAATGCTAAGATAGTGGCCGAGAAATGAATTCAATAATAATGCAAGTTTAAGCCCGTGGCATGAACCGGAAGCGTCGCACGCTACTCGAGCTTACAGTTACATTAGCACGATGATCTTGTAGTCGCCTCGCACGTTACAGCGGCCACTCACTATCGTGAAAAATCAGCATCCTAACGACAAAGATACTATATTATTGTGAACGATAACATCCTACTGTTGATCGCGTCACTGAACCCATCGGATTCTCGATTTTATTAGGTGGCGGAAAGGGAGCTTCTCGCCTCGCGATTGACTGAGACTGAACGGCAACGCCGCACTTTAATCTATTTTTAAACTCTATTTGCCTCAAGGTCGCTGACTGGACACTGTGATTATGTGGGCAACGTTTAAGGCCTCTTAAAAACACGGCATGGAAAATGCCACGTAACAATGTATTTTTTGTGACGGCTACCTCATCTCATTCACAGCCTTCACGTATACCGGCGCATCTCTATGTTCCCCTCCGCTCAGACAACCGAGATAGGTCCGTGACTTGTTACTGTTACTCGGTCGAGAAAAGTGCTACAATTAAAGCGCCACCTAAAATCAGAAAACGGTACAAAACTAGTCGGTGGCTGCTACTGAAGCATGAAAATATGAAGTAGGTAGCTACTTAATTTCTCAATACCATTCATGGGCTATAGCAAATGGACTAAAGAACAACTGCTAACTACTGTGATAATGAAAAAAAAGGCATGACAAGGATAGAGAGATAAAGGTTCTGTATAAAATTGCGAAAAGTGCGACAACCGAGACAACTCTGTCCACAGATAGCTGCCGATGCCGAAGCTTTGCAACTATCGAAGGTAGGAAGACCGAACCAGCCATTTCAACCGCGCAGTGAGTCTGCTGAACCAAAGCCTAGCAGAAACGTCAAATTCGGCATATGATGGCCGGTAGCGGAAGTCCATACCACGTGTTCTCTGACAGCCCGTTAGTCGAGCAAGGTACACCAGGTGGCCTGTAGCAGACGACGCAAGCTTGTCAACGAGCCCACTATCATCGCTATTACTTCTCAAAATCCACGAATTGAAGCGTCATCTTGCTTTGAAAGGGTTATAAAAGGTGAAGGCAAGTTAAGGCAGGTTGAATATATGAACTGAGTAGGTATCAGGGGTAGGGCATGATAAAATGGCAGACTAAACTTTTAGCAATTTATCGATGATCATGTTACGGAAATATTTTCCGAACCCCGTGATTGCCCCGTCTGCACGTGCTGACACCGCCCTCGTCCTTGGACTTGATATGCGATGCGCCTGCACGGGGTTTGCGAATCCTGTCCCGGCAAGGAGAACGGCAATCTTATCTCGAAAATCAAGCAAGTAGCTCTATGAGTTGAAGCCCCGCGTAGGTGCGTTGTCCAGCACTTCATTAAAACCTCCGATATACAGTTTTTTGGCTCCGGGACACCAGAATGCTAATCAATAAAAGCGCCGAAAGAACAGCGCTTCATTCGTATGTGGACGACTGTTCCATCCCACTCCTTCCCCCACCATACAACTACACCCGACACCCCACAATCATTTCAAAATCTTCTATAGTGTCTCTCATTTCTATAACTTAATAGTTCTTTTATCTGATTTTCTCCTATCTCTTTCTATAGAATTCACTACAGTATCAATACTTTGTATATAAAATTAATTAAACTTATCCGCTATATTGCATTCATTTAAGTTATCCAGTATCTCAAAATCTATATTTTCTATAACATTTCGTTTCATTGGTTCGCCTCTAATTACTTCTTTTAAAGTTTTCCACATTGTCATCGGATCATTCTTGTTTAGATCTATCATACTTTCATTATATTCTTTCTGTTGAAAAATCAGCTGACGCACAGCGAACGATATTCGCCATGCATCGACGTGTTGCTTCTAGGTGCTGTGCTGCGCTCGGCTGTCGCGAAGATAGCCAAGACAGCGCTACACAGGCATGCTACTGAAGTGAGAGGATATCCTTCTCGCTTGAATTCAACATCTCACAACAACGCGTTTGTACTACTCAGCTGTCTTGCAAAATTTGACACTTCTCGTGAAAACCGCTTAGACAGCTCGAACACTCTGCTCTAACCTCGGACAATTTTCACCGATTGCTCAGGATCTACTCAATGTATTCGTGCTCGGCAGGACTCAAAACACGGTAAGAGTGCATCGTTACAATTTACATAAGTTTAATGACGGTGAGGTGGAGAAATCTCAATTGTGCATTCTCATAAGTCTCATCTCGTGACGTGCTCTGCGGCGCGGGCTGCACCATGTTTCACCTCACAAATTTCAGCACACAATTATTACAGTTGTATGCGCTTTTCCCTCATTATTCATTCTAAATTCATTTATGCTGTTATTTATATATATTTTTGTAGTGTGACAGTCGACGGTAGCATAAACCTTTTTTTTCTACCTACATCTTTTGGTCTGGTTATTTTACACCTGCCTTGAGTGAAAACTGATCTTTTTTCGATATCTTTCAAACTCAATCCACCAACACCACAGGAATTCTTAACACTTTCTTTTTATCTCTAATAAGCTTAACTACAGCATTTCTCTCATTCTTGAACTTCAACCAATCCTGTTCTGCGTTCGTATAAACTGCTTTGCAATGAGTTTCATCCCTCCTGTCTGTTGCTAATCTAATTTCATCGGAAAATCACTTTTTCCCATACCATAAATTTAGAATTTTTAACATTTTCTTTCGAACAACTATATTTAATGTACCTACTATACTATTAATTAACTTTTCTGCTCTTCTGTTTACATTTAAACCCTGTCCTTGTACTAAATTTATTTCTAATAATCCAAGGAATTTGTTTATATTAAATTTGCTATGATCTCTACCACTAAATACTCTGAATTTACTTTTCGATTTAATCGATTTAAATCCAACCTGTATCCACGCATGATCCGTTATTTTAGGTTTATCAAATATTTTAACTTTTATCTCCTTATTGGCAAAAACTAAGTCTATAATTGTTTGACTGTCTTTTGTACTCCTTGTCGGCTTGTCAACATACTGTTTCAGACCTAGACTTGACATTGTCGCTCGTAGCTTACCTGCGTAGAAAGAATCGTTCATTAAATCTATATTAAAGTCGCCTACCATTATACACTCTCATTTGACTGTAAGTATTTCCACTATATCTTCTAAAAATCTTATGAAATCGCCGTCCGAAGCACTCGGTGAGTGATATATTACCATTACCACTCCTTTATATACATTGTCTCTCACCTGTATTGCTGCACACCAACAGTTTGATATTACGTTCTTTATTAAAACTACCTCGTATTTAATATCACTTCTTACATACAGCATAACTACTCCTGTGTTTCTATTTTCAGCGTCACATCGCACTACACTATATTCTGGCACATGTACTTCACTATCTTCTATCTCCGGTATTAGGCTAGTTTCTGAAAGTGCCAAAAATGCAGGATTTACCTTTTTCATAATTTGATGTTTTATCTCCTCCTTGTGTGCCAATAGGCTCTGAGCATTCGTATATAAGATTAATTCTACTTCTGTCATTGATTGCCATTTAATATTTCCCCCGCCGGTCTTCTTTTCACCTCTTCTGGTGCTCTCAGGTAAGTTGGGCATTCCCCACTCAAAGCATCATGTTCATCGCTTATCTTCAGGTTGTACGTCTTTATTTTGTGCATGCAATTCACGCATCTCTTCTTTGTCTCCTTACACTCGCTTGTTTTATGATTTCCTGCACACTTGTGTCATGTGTCCTCACGTGTGCAATTCTTGGCAATATGATACAAGCCCCAGTATTTAAAGCATCTTTTAACGCTGAACTAATTGAATACAATACACCTCTTCCATCCTATGTTTATTTTTCCTCTCTTCAATATTAATTTATGGGTTGCTTCATCTACTTCCAGTATCAAGGAACCATTTTCCTCGAGACTGTTTCCTCTTCTTCCTTTAACTATCTTCTTTATAATCCGTTGATGAAATGCTGCGTCGATTTTATTTTGCTTTTTAATTACATCTATGAAGTTTTCTTCTTTCAACTTCATTTCTTCTTCACCAACATTTATAACTTTAATCATTGGCTTAACTCCTTTCGGCTCGATTATGTTGTAATCTTCGCCCAGCTTGTCTTACATTGTGTCTTTTCATTTTTCCATTTCACCTTCATTGTCACATCCAAGAATAACCGATCCGTTCTTACCTTTGCTAAGTTTAGTTATTCCAACTGCCATATTTTTTACCAGGTGTACAAGTATGAAATGCGGATTTTTTTCTAACAAACATGTTAAATTTGGACGAAGTGCTCTATTCAAAGTATGCTCCATCGCTTGTTATACATTTTTTTCATCTTTCAGGCAATTTGTGAATACCGCGCCAGTAAAAATCTTCCCCATTTGCTACGAACCATTCATCGAGCCATTTTTTCACATCTTCGTACGAACCAAAGTGCTGCTCAGCAAGTGCGCGATCCATCGATGCAAACAAGTAGTAATCGGAAGGAGCCAAGTCTGGTGAGTAAGCCGCATGGGATAGAACTTCCCAGCTGAGTGCTTCGAGCGTGTCGCGAACCAGTTCTGCCGTCTGTGATGGAGCATTCTCTTGAAGAAAAATGACTTTGTGTTGCCTCTTTCGGTATTCTTGACTTTTTTCAAGTAACGAACGGTTCAAATCGGTCAATTGTTGTTGGTAACGTTTAGTATCAACCGTTTCCACAGGCTTTAAAAGCTCATAATAAACCACGCCCCTCTGGTCCCACCAAACACAGAGCATCGTCTTTCTGCCTAAGCGATTCGGTCTTGAGGTCGATGTGGATGGTGCGCCTGGGTCTACCCATGATTTTTTACGCTTGGGATTCTCAAAATAAATCCACTTTTTATCCCCTGTAACTATACAATGCAAAAACGACTTCCTTATGTACCGAGCCAGCGAAATGTCACATGCGTTTCGCGCTTTTCCATTTACCTGTCGTTCAACTCATGTGGAACCTATCTACCGGTCTTCTCAATCTTTCCCATCTTTCGTAGCCGATTGAAAACATATTGTTGACTAACGCCCAACTGCTTGGCGAGTTGTTTTTATGTTTGCGAATCATCTTCATCCAACAATGCTTGCAATTCCACATCTTCGTATTTTTTGGCGGCTTTCCACGTTCCTTGTCTGCAAGATCGAAGTCACCACTTTTGAAACACCGAAACCATCGTTCACACGTATCTTGCGATGGAGCATATTCACCATAAGCTTCTCGAAGTAATCGGTATGATTCAGCAGCAGTTTTCTTCCAATGAAAACAAAAAGTTAATGCTGTCCGCGCACGCTCTTTGCTCGGTATAAATTTCGACATATTGAACACAACAACATAATACTATGCACACACTTTACCAATTTATCACTCGTGCGCGTCTGACACTTGTTGATGACACAACAAAATGGCGCAGTGTCAAATCTTTATAGCACAAACTGCATTCGTGCGTCATCTGTTGTCTGAAATCTGCATTTCATACTTGTACACCTGGTAATTTGCTAGTGCAATCTTTCGAGTCAAGATTTTATGCTTAAATAGTTACACTTTTATATACCTAAGTAATCAGTAAAATCAGATAATAGAGAATACACCAATGCATACACCAAAAATTAATTAGAAGAAATTATCTTTACACAAACTCAGACCGTTTCTTCTTTTATGTTTGTAGAAACTGGCATTGGGTCCTGGAGCAACATTAGCAGAGATATATTCTCCAGGTTCGGGGTTGCATTCAAGAGATCTCCAGTAAAATTTAAAACGAAAATAATATTCTTCCGTTGTATCCAATGTGAATAGGGAATAATAAAGACACAAAAAATACACGTAATAACTATATGTATATACATATGTATATTGTAGCGGAACGCAGCTAGAGCGATCCGCTACGAATTAGAAGGGGAATACCTATTAACCAAAAAATTAAGATCGCGCAAACATGAATAAAAGAAAAAGACATAATAAAACATAAGACAAGAAAAAAGCCCAAACAATAAAAAAATCACTAAAACGATTAGTTATTAACAAAATGAACAAACAATTAGCGAATGAGCGCCCACCGGATCAGGAAACCAGAGAAAATCAGTAGGTACACGCGAGCAACCGCGAGTACCCACCCTAAGACGGATGGTATAGGGTAGCAGGCAGGACCACCTAGTAGAGATCACACGCCCGCTAAGCAATCACATGGCATAGCAGGCCCCACCTTCGCGCTAAGACCACACTCAAAGCTAAAGGATAGTACACGAGAGGACCCCCTCCCCAATGGAGCTAGCAAGACAGGATGCAGTGCGGCTAACGAGATCACGCGCCGTGCCTGACGGACCCGAGCGCAGTAGCCCCCGCCCCTACGCAAAGATCAGGCGGAACTGCCCGGAAGACCACACACCTCGTCATGCAAACACCTAGCGCAGTAGGCCCTACCTTCCCAATTGGCCACACTACACGAACAGCCCAATGCGCCAAGACCGCTACACCACGGGGAAAGACAAAAACGAATTGTGGTACCCTCGAGGTCCCACAAACCCAAGAGACAAAACATAAAAGGGTACCATCGCATGAGTCTCTACCAACTACCCCCACTCAACAAATAAACATTAAAATCAGGAAAAACTCTTAAATAAAGACAATCTTTCCACAAACATAATGAATAAATAATCCTCGAAACATCACCTACACCTAGAACCTAACAAAAATCTAGAGGATTAAATAACAAGCAAGGAACACTTAAAAAACTCCAAAAAATGCAAATTTCGAGGAAATTTAATCGGAAACCAAGACAAACCAATTATCATGAAGGCGGCAAAGACCAACATTAAACAAAAACATCAAAAAACAGTGAATCGAGTAAGGTGCGACAAACGTGGTCTACCCCAAAACACCGCTTCGGGGCTCATCGACCAAACTATATAAACCGCGACTAGACAAGCCTCAGGGCTCTTGTTGAAATTATCTTCTGCAAGCCGAAGTGCAGCTCGACAGCCAACCTAGATTTAATTTTTATTTTAAGTCTAACCGTTTTAGAAATAACTTGTCAAAACGTAGTGTTCGTTCGATCAACTGATTCCCTTGCATCGCGCTTGGCCGTCAGTTGACCAAACGAATTAATTACTGATACCCTGTGAGGAGTAAGGCTTTCCTGCACAGCGCTTAGCCGTCCCTACTCACAGCGTCAGGGCATTTCCCATTAACGAGTCCCAGCGCACAGCGCACGGGCTACTCGTCTCTTGGGAAATGAAGAAGCACGTGTGTCAAAAGACCTAGGGAGTTGCATCCCGGCTTGCTGCACCACGCGTGCTCGACTCGATGGTCTCGGCAGGTCTCGAAGATTAAGAAACCAAGTCGCAAGCCCCTTAAAGGCAACGATAAGGTACTTTAATGTAACGATAATAAACGCCTCAGTATCAGGAGTACAGGATGAGCAAGTTGGTCAACGCTGCGAACCTCGTGTCTTGCGCGAACAGCAAACTATACAGTGAGTAACTTTAATATTCGGACACTGTGAGATTTTTATTCTATTACGTCATAACTTTATTTCTAACAAAAGAAACAAACAGGTAATTAAGTATTATAATAACACATATTCTTAGTAAGCACTAGCGTAAATTTTATTTACATAACTTACAACAGCTGCTGAATAATATGGTTTAAATAAAAAAATGTCCGATTTTCGCGTTACTTTAATATTCGGACACTTGGCAATACAGCACCTTTTTTCAATATTCAAGCCGAGTTACAATGTATTGTGAATACAATGTTTGCTTACAAACATTGTCAACAGTTCGACGATACAAGTTTAAGCCTTGTTTCATCAGTTATTCGTCGATAATCACTCAAGGAACTTCTATAATGCCACGCAAAGTTAATACTAGTTTTGATATACGACAACTTGTCATTTATCACAACGCTAAAGGCAAATCGTATAGAGCAATTGCTGCCCTGCTCAACATCAGTAAGAGTACAGCAGCAGATATCGTCAATCGGTTTAAACGTGAGGACCGTATAGACTCTATACCCCAAAAAGGCCAACCAAAGAAGTTAGATGTGCGTGATGAGAGAAAATTAATAAGGAAAATAAAGAAGGATCCTACGCTCAGTGCTCCAAAATTGGCAACAGAGCTCTTGAACGAGACTGGAAAAACCGTAAACCCTCAAATGATCCGCAGAGCGTTAAAAAATGCCGGCTATAATGGAAGAGTGGCTAGAAAGAAACCGTATGTGAGTGAAAAGAATCGAAGGAAGAGATTGGATTATGCTAAAGAATTTATTTTGAAAGACGAAACATGGTGGTATGACGTTATCTTTACTGACGAGAGTAAATTTAACATTTTTGGGTCAGATGGACGAAGGATGGTATGGCGGAAGAAAAATGAAGAATTTAAATTTAAAAATCTTAGGCCGTCCGTAAAGCACGGAGGTGGAAGTGTAATGGTCTGGGGGTGTATATCCACATTTGGACCGGGTGAACTAGTTTTTATTGAAAATATTATGGACAAATATGTGTACATGAACATATTAAAAAACAATTTACACAAAAGTGCGACGAAAATGGGGATTTTAAACACGTTTAAGTTTTACCAGGATAATGATCCGAAACATAAGGCACGCATTGTACAGGAATATTTGCTGTACAATTGCCCAAAACTTTTACAACCACCACCTCAATCACCTGATCTCAACCCCATTGAAAATGTATGGGATCAACTAGAGCGGCGAATTAGAAAAACACCAATATCTTCAAAAGAAATGTTAAAAAATCGATTGAAAGAAGAATGGAACAGTTTGAGTATTGAATACTTAAAAAAAATTAATAACAATATACCACAACGTTTGCAAGAAGTAATACAGCAGAATGGCTACCCAACGAGATATTAAAACGCATATTAGAAATAAAAAATTAGCCTAAAAATGCCAAGTTTCTAAAAGTGTCCGAATATTAAAGTAACGTCAAAATTGGACATTTTTTTATTTAAATCGTATCATTTAACAACTATTGTAAGTTATGCAAATAAAATGTACGCTATTACTTACTAAACATATGTGTTATTATAATACTTAATTACCTGTTTGTTTCTTTTGTTAGAAATAAAGTTATGACGTAATAGAATAAAAATCTCACAGTGTCCGAATATTAAAGTTACTCACTGTAGCTAGAGAACCAAAACAATAACAAAGCCGAGCACGATAGGTAGGTAAACTCACACTCCCAACCCGACATAACATTACTCGCGACTCTATGCTAGGAAGGCCGAGAATTGAAACTCGCCACTGAAACGCCCAACAAGGCGGAACCCCGCGAGGCGAAGCACACGAATAAGTCACACGTTATAGAACGCGTTAAAAACATACCACCAATAGCAGGCTGTCGTCCGATGATTATACTAAGGTCGACCGGTATATCTTACAAAAATACCATGGAAAGCCACGTATGAGGACAAGCGAAAGTTGCTAGACCAGGCAGGATAAACCACCTCGTAATCCTAAAGGAGAGCGAGAACCGTGTAATATCAGAATGAGTTTTTAAGCTTTGTAGGGGTGACACCAGCTGACCATACGAACAGTAGCGTCACATAAAGAATAAATCGGGAATTAACCCGTATACGTAGTCTTATTAAATAATATAAATCTATATAAGAAATAATATAAATTGAGTGTTGAGCTCCGTACGCACGATACCATATCGTCGTACGAATATTAAAAGAAATTATTCCGCATATGCAAAACGAAAACGCTAAATCTACAGACATTACCACATACTCACCAGCCTAGGCCAATTCCTTCAAATTCCGTACAGTACAATAAGACCAGTAAGTACCTTAAGTACAATACAATTAAAGAATTGCCCTCAAAACTGAAAGACCAATGGCGAAAGGGTGTAAAAACGCGCCTCCACTACGGACACATGCAAAATCAAATCCAGACTGAGGTCTCTCAACAAAAAAAGGATACAAATAAACAACACAAAGATAAAGAATCAATTACAAATACTTTTCAACCAATAAATCCAAGAAAAATCCGTCCATTCAGCCCAGAGCACGAACATTTTTCAAGCTCTAAATCCCATTTCCAGTGGTATAGGAAAGGACCTTGCTCGAAAAAAAAATATATATATATAGACTACGCGATTTGGCTGCGACAGACTAATATATACTCGCACAAACATAACATCAAGCAAAAATAAATAAAACGATCGATCGTACAAAATCGCGAAACGTTTCAATATATATATCGTTTTATTCATCAATGTACTTTACGTCATCAGTATACTGCTTGTAATATGACGTTACCATATCTGGCGCCCTACCGGTAACTAACCATGCGTAGCTTGACTGTAATACATATGATAAATCTATATATATTTATATTACGTGTTTGATTGAGGGAGCCACCAAAATTCAAACTCTCGCCGGTAAGGGTCCGAGATAATTACGTGATAAGCTAACGTCGTACCGCGCTTCGCTCTCCCCAGTCACTCGTGTCGTTTCACACGAGCAACACGTCTCTATTAATAGTATTATAGTAGTGCAACTATTATCTTAGTCATCGGTGTAAATCGTGCGTGTAAACAGAAAGGAAGCGATAATACAGGTATTTCAAATATTATACTCACTAGTATTACCCTCCATTAAATATTAGAAAGGCTACTTTTACAATGTAATCCGAAACATATATATATAGCGTGTAACGTGGCAGAATACTCGAGCTGCGTCCTCCTCGCTCAACGGCTACCAGCACGATCGCTCAGGGCTGCAGGGGGGTGATTTCCGTATTTTATTTATTCTTTATTTTTATTTTTTTTTAATATATATATAACGCGTCTGATACGACCGAGGGATGGAGAGAGGAGGAGGATGACCACGCCGTATCCATCGATGGCTGACTGCGGGATTCGATATTTTACATTCACCGATATTTTACACCTCTCCCTGTTGGAAGATACTGTCCCGCTCAGCGTACATCTACCAATGATACACTGTTATCCATCGTCGGCTATCAGCTACTCTCTGCACTATCGGTGGCTAATTTATGCGTTGTCCAGCTAAGGCGCTAGTCGCGGTCATCGTGCGAGGCAGGTTCCCCCAATTAACCGAGTCTAGCGGGTTAGGGGGGGGGCCATAGTTCACGGGCACGCGTGCCGAACGGACCTCGAGGCTTTTTTCCCGGTGATCGTTGAGCAAGGAGGACGTCGCGCTTAGCATCTCTGTGTCCCGCTCTACGCTACAACATCACGCATTCGAGTCTCTGCTGTCCGTCACTGTACGGGAGGGAAAAAAAAGGAAAATCAAGGAAATAGCATCTCAACGTATTTTCGAGGTTTCCCAGACTAAGGAACATCACATCGTCATCGCCCCGGTGAGCTCTCCTACTTCTACGGTCTTTCACAATTATTCTATTCTTTTATCATTTAATTTGTTGATTCTGAATTTATTCGAGCTTGGTCCCCCCTGCGACTCTGGCACACCGCGTGCAGAGTATTAATTTGTACTGGGTAGCGCGGCGTTTAGAAAGAATAAACTCGAGATCGTGTAACGTATAGAAGCCGGGGAAAAGTCACTAAATTAATTAATTGTTTGATAGTTAAATCGTGCGCGCGTTAGGCCGTTATCCCGGAGTGATTTGAATTTGTTAGTTGGTTGTGTGGGATCTGAACGGAATAGACCGTGTCACGTATTTAACGAATTATGGGTTTTAGAGGTACCTGATTTTGTTTGAGTTTTCTTCCGTTCGGGCTAGAAGGTCGTGCGCTCGTTAGTACGTCGTCCCGTTGTATGCTTGGTGTGTGGGACTGGCACGTTATAGACCTCGTCGCGTATCGAATAGACCCATCGGCGTTTCTTTATTTTATTTATCGTTTTATTCGTTGTTTATTTACCGATCTATTGATTTATTTATCTAGTTATTTATTCATTTCTTTATTTACCTAGTTATTTATTTATTTATATTCTTATTGATTTATTTATTTAGTTATCCACTTATTTATTTACGTATTTATTCATTTATTTATTTATTTATTTATTCCTTATTTATTTGTTTCTGATTTATTATTCTTTCTTTTATTTTATTTATTATTTATTCGTTTCTTATTTATTACTCTTTTTTTATAATTGGTTATATTTTATTTGTTATAGTTTATGCGTTATATTTTCTTTGTTATATTTTATTCATCATATTTTATTCAAGCCACGAGGTACCGATCGAGAGTATTACTCTCACCTTGATTATTTTAGTACTATTACTATTCTTTATTATTATCAAATTATCGACGATCGTTTATTCGGTATTTGTGATCATACCTATCGCAGGAAATCCCGGTGGTCGGACTTTTGCACGGCATATTTTATTCGGGATTGTAATAGCCAGCCGTGAGTCGCTTCGCGTACGTGACCTCTCGACGTCCCGTTGTTTTGGTTTTGTTGAAAGTATGTGGGATTAGCTCGGGATAGGCCGTATCGCGGACGGAGAACAAGGACTACCAGGCATCGATATGGTATCGAAGAATATTATTGGAAATTAGAAATAGGCGAGAGCGGCCATACGACATATGCCGGGCATGAGAGTGAGTGAGAGCGTGGGATAACGTACGCCGCCGAATTAGAGATTCCAATTATGATATCTAACTGGATTTGGAAAATTGTTAACCCCGGAGAGAATAATTTTACGGGACATTCTAGTTAAATTCTAAATTGATGTTTATTGGAGAAATAAAGAAGTTTGTAAGTCCCGTACCCGCTATTGTTGTTTAAATTATTTACTGTTATTATTTTATTTATGTATTTGCTAGTTATCTAACTGACTATATTTTATTTTTGACTAATTGGTGACTTGATAGTCCGAACCACCCACTCTGCCTTGAACAGCTGTAGCTGGCCTGGGTCGAGACTGGTCATCCAACTCGGTATTTTTCCTTCCGGCGCGAAAGCGCCTGGCGCCCATCTCGAAAGAGAAAATAAAAAGGAAGGAAAAATGACTTGGACCAGTCATAGGTAACGTGGTGCGTTGAGGAGCAAATTTCTCGTTACAAATTTGGCGCCCAACGTGGGGCCCGACTGTCAAGTCTTTTATTTAATTGAAATTTTGCTTTAATAAGAATTTTTTTTTCTTATCCTATTTTAATATTTTTTTTATCAGTCAGAGATTTTTTTTTTGTGTTTGTTCTTAATTCATTAACGATTCCAATTCTCTTTTTAATTATTTTAGTTTTTCCAGTCTTTCGTTACTTATTCTTTTTTTTTATTGTTGTTGTTATGATTTTGACTGACGCAAGCACAGCAGGTATTTTATTTATATTCAAATCAAGATTTCTCTCATATTAATTATTTTCTTTTATTAGTTTAAATTGATATTCGAGATTATTTAGAATTCGGCAGTACAGTTATCCCGCTACGCACTGTAGCAAGCCTTCGTGAGGTATACGGTAGGCCAAGCTCGCTCGCATTGTCTAGGGCCGCGCTCGAGGCCGGCCGTGTTTACATTTTTTCTGTTGTGTGTCGCCGTGTGAGTAGCAGTCTTCGATGTTGGAAACTGGTACTCCCGGCTAATGTAATATTATCTCTCGCTTATTATAATACTGTGAAATATTATTTGGCTTTATACCGAGTCGAGCGAATTTGCGGGTCCCGAGTCTACGGCGGCAACTATAGAGAAGGAATAATTCGGTAACTTATTAGATTCTAGATTCAGTCAAGCGTTAAAAGATTTATCACATTTATAACAATCACTTTCCTTAATTAATCATTTTATTATTATTATTATTACCTTTGTTATATATAGTTTCCATTTCATTTTTTTTTCTTTCCTCATTCCATTTATTATTAACATTGATTTATTGGTATTTTTTTTTGTAATTGGATTTATTATTATTCTTCTTATCTTTCATTATTATTATTATTATTATTTTTGAATAAATCGTAGACCGGGCCTTGTCCCGCTACGTGAATATAAATTTTTCTTTGTGATTTATCCTTTTCTCTGGTTAGCCTTTTATCACCATCCCGGAGGGACTCGCCGCTCCTCGTTATTGCCCTTCTGTTTTTTTTTGTTTTTTTGTTTATTAATCTCGTTGGTTCTGTTTTATTATTTTTTTTTATCTGTAGTTACCTAGCAGTCATTCGTTTATTTATTTATTTATTTATCTTATTTTGGTTCATTTATTAGTTACTTCTGTTTTCCTTGTTTATTATATTTTCTATCGTTTCATTATTGTGCTATTGGCTTATTTGTTTTGTTTTATTTATTTTTTTGTTGTTCTATCATTTTTGTTTATTGGTTTTTAATAATTTTATTTATTTTTTTTTGCTGCTAATTTACATTTTGGTTCGTTTATCTTTGTGTTTTTATTAGGATAGGATATTTGTTTATTTAATTAATTCAGCTATTTTGGTTTATTTATTTATTTATTTATTACCTCTATTTATTTATTTATTTGTTATTGTTTTTTTTTTTTTTTTTTTTTTTTCTTACGGGGATTATTTGTTTTGTCTTGTGTTATTCCGTTCTCCCCTTCCACAGGAGTTACAATTTGCGAGCGAACCACGATCTTTCAGCTCGTATCCGGGAAAGGGGGAAATAACCGGTTTACTTTTTTGAGTGACCTTTCCGGATTGGTTCAAAGGTTTTTCTTCCATCTATTTGTTTATTTATTTAATGAGTTTTTCCCCACTTAAGTTATTTAGTTTCCTTAATTAATTGATTACTTGAACTTATTTATTTATTGACTGATCCCTTTATTTATTTATCTATTTATTTATTTATTTAACTTATTAATTAGTTTAATTATTTATTTATTCAATTGATTTATTTATTTAACTTACTTATTTAGTTAATTAATTGATCTATTCAACTGAGTTATTTATTTTCCCTCTCTCTCCTTGCGGGTTAAAAATGGTTTTATCCAGGACTCCCGGGGAAATAGCCTCCCTTACGGAGGATGAGGTTAAAGCCGAATTAGCTTCCCGAGGGTTGCCGATAGGGGGTACTTCCGCCGCTATGCGGGAAAGGTTATATTTTTCGGGGATATTGGCTAATCCCAACGATTCCGCCACCAGGCTAGTCACGGTACAGGAGGAAGACAACCCCCCGCCACCGAATGATGCCATCCCATCGGCACCCGTTGAACAGGATCACGCAATGATTACGAATCCTTTCCATCATTCGTCCCCGGTCAGAACGAATCATTCGCATTCCCGTCCTTCGACATCGGCAATCACCGCGTGCGACATTTTGAGAAAGTGGAATGTTTCGTTTTCCGGAAAACCAGACGAGGAGGTTGACGAATTTCTGGCACGCGTTGAGGATAGTCGAGGCCTGGTGGCCATTTCGGACCAGGATATGATGAATTGTCTACCCTTGTTCGTCAAGGGGATAGCATATCACTGGGTTAAGTTGGAACGGTCCCGGTGGTCTTCATGGGAACAATGCAAGGAGGCTTTCCAACAGCGTTTTGGGGATCCGGATTTCCAATTCTCGCTGCGTGAGCAAATCCGAACACGAACGCAGGGAGCAGAGGAACGGGCGGCAGATTTTTTCACATGCATGTGGAACCTGTTCATTAGGGTCGTTCCACCGTTCTCAACAGAGGAACAGGTGAAGATCACCTTTCGAAACCTGCTGCCAAGACTCCAGGTAGCGATAACCCTCACCGACACCATGGACTTAAAGGGTTTGGAAAGAACGGCCATCCGAGTGGAGTGTAGCTACTCTGCTGCCAGCACATACCATGCACCCCCAGCTCCTGAGAGGTCAATGCTCCCGGAGTTTGCGTACCATCCACCGGTAAGGGCAAGGAACCGCGTCACCTTTGGAATGGTGGACCCGAGGCCAACACCCACCGGCGAGGACCTGGCTTCCCGGGGGTTCATCAACCCTTTTGTGAGTAGGCAGTCGAGGAATTTTACATCCGCCTCGCCTCACCAGGCCAACTTTGTGAGTCAGCCAAGAGGAGGCTCGGCAGGGGGTTACCGGGGCCAGTATGTACCACGGCCGTCCCGACCAGCTATACGACCGGAGAGGGCTCCAGTACCAGAGGTAACCGCCGCCAGCACTAACCCATTCCTGCAGGAACCAGCCGTACCGAGGGATAACCAGGGGTCGGCAACAGGCATTCAACCTTACGACAGGCCGATCATCTGTCACAACTGCGGGATCGCGGGCCACTTTGCAAAAGGATGTGCGGTACGGAAGGCAGTTCGTTGCTACAGATGTGGTAAAGAGGGCGAGACCACCCGAACGGCCCACAACTGCACGGGAAACGCATATGGGAGTCGCCGTTGAGGGGAGAGACGACTTCCTCGATTCATAGAAATTCCCCAGTAAGGTTACCTACAGTGACCGTCCCGGAATACCTATGTAGTCCGGTCGGAGATCACAGCCAGGCACGACAGGTACTCGTTATTGGCCTTGAGATTTTTGGGCGACCGCTACCCGCATTGGTGGACTGCGGGGCAACTAGCTCGTACATCAGCGCGGAGGGACTGTTGGCGATGGACAGGCTGGGGTACTCTCGCCGGCCAACACCTGAGCGTCATAGTACTATTGCAAACGGGCAGCAGATCACTTGCACTGAGGAGGTGGAGTTCGACGTAACGTTGAAGGGTCATGGGAGTAAGCTCACGGCAAGAGTTTATCCCGACCTTCCAGTCCCGTTGCTATTGGGGCTCGACTCTCTTTTCCTACTAGGGATTGGAGTCGATCTTAGGAGACGCAAATGGGTTTTCAGCGGGGAAGCTACAGAATTCGACTTCGAGCCGGTGGAAGTAATAGAGGAGGAGAACACCATGATGCCAATTACGGACCTGACGGAAGCCGAAACCGTTCGCTTGGAGGAATTCCTATCCATCCAAGTTCCAAGATTGAGATCAGCTCCCGGGGTCACTAATCTGGTAGTCCACCATATCGATGTTGGTAATGCCAGACCCATCAAACAACGATGGTATCCATTCACTCCCGTTATGAGGGAAGCGATGGATCAGGAAGTGGACCGTATGCTGGAGGCGGATGTCATCGAGCCTTCCACCAGCGAATGGAGCACTCCTATCGTAATGGCTGCCAAACCGAATGGCACCTTCCGGTTCTGCTTGGATTTCCGTAAGGTGAACGAGGTCTCGAAAAAAGACGCATACCCAATGCCGTACATGAGCCATATATTGGATTGTTTAAGGTCGGCCAAGTACATTTCTACACTAGACCTGAGTCAGGCTTTCCATCAGATCCCGCTGGACCGGGAGTCTCGAGAAATCACGGCGTTTACAGTTCCCCATAGGGGGCTGTTCCAGTTCAAGAGGATGCCGTACGGGCTGACCACCGCTCCCGCTACATTTCAGAGGTTATTAGACCGGGTTATTAGTCCCGATATGCAACCTCACGCGTTTGCCTATCTGGACGATATCGTCATTGCCACCGACACGTTTGAGGAACATCTGGAATGGCTGAGACGGGTCTTCGAGAAGATCATGGCGGCGGGGTTGCTGATCAACCCCGAGAAATGTGAATTCTGTCGAAAAGAATTGAAGTACTTAAGCTTCTTGATAAACCGCGAGGGTATGTTGGTCGATCCGGATAAAACATCAGCCATCCTGGAGATTCCAGCCCCGAGGACGGTTAAACAAGTCCGACGGTTCCTGGGAGCTACTTCATGGTACCGACGATTTATTCCCGAGTACGCGAAAGTAGCGGAGCCTATCACCAAGCTCACACGTAAGCGACAAGGATGGTTCTGGGGCGAGGAGCAACAGAGAGCTTTCGACCATCTTAAGAAAGCATTAACTGAGGCGCCGGTATTGGCGCGCCCCGACTATACTAAAAGGTTCACGCTGCAGACGGACGCAAGCTTAACCGGGTTGGGAGCGGTGCTCACTCAAGAACCCGATGGGGCAGAACATCCAATTGCCTACGCGAGCCGTAGCTTGACCAGTGCGGAACGTAACTACGACGTACGGGAGTTGGAGTGCCTGGCGATCCTATGGTCAGTTGAAAAATTTAAACCCTATCTGAATGGGTATCGTTTCACAGTTATCACCGATCACGCGAGTTTGAAGTGGTTGCTGTCCCAGAAGGAACCCAAGGGGAGAGTAGCCCGATGGACATGGAAACTGATGAATTCAGACTTCGATGTGTTACATCGGAAGGGCTCACAAAATCAATTGCCCGATGCTCTGTCCCGAATGTTTGAATCTACTCCTTCTGGAGACGATACCGAAGAAGATGACTGGCCTAACGTGGCAGGGTTGCCACCTCAAGCTTCTGTCAATATGTTACTCACGTTGCCTACGGGGGAGAGAGATCCTTGGTATGAGGCGCGAGTCAAGGACGTACGGGAGAATCCAGCGCGCTATCACGACTGGAAATTCAGGGATGAGAAATTATTCCTGCGACGAAGAATGTCGCGTCTCGACTCGCCGGACACCGTCTGGAAACTAGTGGTCCGGCAACACCAGAGACCAGCTATTCTCTATGAGAACCACGATGTCCCGCAGGCGGGTCATCTTGGGATTGATAAGACCTTCAAGAGAATAGTAAATTCATATTACTGGCCTGGCTTGTATCGAGACGTCGCTAGATACGTCCAACACTGTGACATCTGTCAGCGTACGAAGTCCCGACAGGGGCCACCGATGGGATTAATGGGCCGTCGGGTTGTGGAAGAACCTTGGACCGTCGTGGCAGCAGACATTATGGGACCCTTTCCACCCAGTCGGTCTGGGTTTGCCTACGTTCTGGTAATCCAGGACCTATTTACCAAATGGGTGGAGTGCTGTCCGTTAAGGAAGGCGACGGGAAAGAAGATCCGAGAAGCCTTAGAAGAACTGGTGTTTTCACGGTGGGGGGTCCCGGAGGTGCTCCTGACAGATAACGGGACGGAGTTTGTCAACATCAACTTACGACAGGTAGTGGCCGAGTATGGTATTTTCCATACTACCACCCCACCTTACCATCCTCAGGCTAACCCCGTGGAACGGGTGAACCGGGTCCTCAAGACCATGATAGTGGCATTCTTGGAGAATGATCACCGAGAGTGGGACCTGCATTTGGCCGAGTTTCGTTTCGCGTACAACACCGCTTACCACTCCTCCATAGACACGAGTCCCGCGTTTTTGAATTTCGGCAGGATGCCGCAGCCTCACCGGTTCGGTCGGAGGATCCCAGGAGAAAGGGAGGTGAGGGCCACCGACCCCCATGATTGGTCGGACCGAATGGACCAATTGCAACCTCTCAGAGACAAGGTACAACATGACCTCGAGGAGGCCTATCGGAGGCAGTCTCTGCAATACAACAAACATCGTAGTCCCGCCACCTTCAAGGTGGGGGATGAAGTACTGCGCCGACAGCGTGTGCTGTCTTCGGCGGCGCAGAATGTAGCGGCCAAGCTGGCTCCGAAATTCCAGGGGCCATATTATATTAGTCGGGTCCTGTCACCTAGGGTTTACGAGCTGAGAGATCGTGGGGGGGGGGCCATAATTCGAAAGGTTTCAATTGACGACTTAAAGCCTTATCGGTCCCGGGTCTCCTTGGATATTTTAGATGGACCCTCTTCGGCTGCTGCGTCATCTGACCGCGGACCTCGAGAAGAGATGTGTGGGTCTCGCGCCGGGGTGGGGCGAGGACCAGTGGTGCTGGGTTCGGAGATGTCGGGCGCTATCGAGCCTGGTAGCCCCGGATCTGGTGGCGGGGGCACCCCCCCCTCCGCTTCCAGAACTGGAAGTGGCGAGGGCGCTGGGGATATTGAAGAAGGTGCGGTGGTGGTTGGCGATCGATATGGCGCCAATCGGCTACGACGCCGACTTCCTCGCCGGTAAGAGAAGCAGGGGTACGGAGGAGAGGGGGGGTCGGAGACCCTCTCGACGCCGGACTCCGCCTCTCTTGAAAGGCAGAACCAGTGTGTGGTGCTTCGTCCGCCTCCCGTGGACGTGGGCCCACGCATGACCTGCCGACGTTGTGGGAGATTGGGGCATCTGATGGCCGGGTGTACGGAGCCGCCGTCCACCATCCGACGCTGTTATTCGTGCGGTCGGGAAGGAGTGACGGTCCGTACCTGTCCCGAATGCGGGAAGTTGTACGCGTCCCCCCAGGGTCAGCTGGATCGAGACCCGAGGAGGCTAGGGAGCCAGAGGGGATAAACAACGAGGGGGGGTGGCTCAACAATAAAGATTGAAAAGAAGCCGCGGGAAAGTTGTAGTGTCGGTTATTGAATAGGGACCCCTCCACCCCCTTGCATGTTTTCCCGGGATCCTGGGTTATGAGAATCCAAGGGGGAAGGGGTGGTGTTGGAATAGCGGCTCTAACGTAGAAGAGCGGGAATCAGGAGCCGTTCGCCGTTTGAATAAACCCGTGCAAGCCTGTGAGATCGTAAGGTACCGAGGTCGGACGGGTGACCAGAATTTAATTCTCCAAAGACCAACGGAGAGGAGGATGAGTTTTCCGGCCGAGGGCGGCCGTGTCTAAGGGGGGGAGTGTTGTAACGTGGCAGAATACTCGAGCTGCGTCCTCCTCGCTCAACGGCTACCAGCACGATCGCTCAGGGCTGCAGGGGGGTGATTTCCGTATTTTATTTATTCTTTATTTTTATTTTTTTTTTATATATATATAACGCGTCTGATACGACCGAGGGATGGAGAGAGGAGGAGGATGACCACGCCGTATCCATCGATGGCTGACTGCGGGATTCGATATTTTACATTCACCGATATTTTACACCTCTCCCTGTTGGAAGATACTGTCCCGCTCAGCGTACATCTACCAATGATACACTGTTATCCATCGTCGGCTATCAGCTACTCTCTGCACTATCGGTGGCTAATTTATGCGTTGTCCAGCTAAGGCGCTAGTCGCGGTCATCGTGCGAGGCAGGTTCCCCCAATTAACCGAGTCTAGCGGGTTAGGGGGGGGCCATAGTTCACGGGCACGCGTGCCGAACGGACCTCGAGGCTTTTTTCCCGGTGATCGTTGAGCAAGGAGGACGTCGCGCTTAGCATCTCTGTGTCCCGCTCTACGCTACAACATCACGCATTCGAGTCTCTGCTGTCCGTCACTGTACGGGAGGGAAAAAAAGGAAAATCAAGGAAATAGCATCTCAACGTATTTTCGAGGTTTCCCAGACTAAGGAACATCACATCGTCATCGCCCCGGTGAGCTCTCCTCCTTCTACGGTCTTTCACAATTATTCTATTCTTTTATCATTTAATTTGTTGATTCTGAATTTATTCGAGCTTGGTCCCCCCTGCGACTCTGGCACACCGCGTGCAGAGTATTAATTTGTACTGGGTAGCGCGGCGTTTAGAAAGAATAAACTCGAGATCGTGTAACGTATAGAAGCCGGGGAAAAGTCACTAAATTAATTAATTGTTTGATAGTTAAATCGTGCGCGCGTTAGGCCGTTATCCCGGAGTGATTTGAATTTATTAGTTGGTTGTGTGGGATCTGAACGGAATAGACCGTGTCACGTATTTAACGAATTATGGGTTTTAGAGGTACCTGATTTTGTTTGAGTTTTCTTCCGTTCGGGCTAGAAGGTCGTGCGCTCGTAAGTACGTCGTCCCGTTGTATGCTTGGTGTGTGGGACTGGCACGTTATAGACCTCGTCGCGTATCGAATAGACCCATCGGCGTTTCTTTATTTTATTTATCGTTTTATTCGTTGTTTATTTACCGATCTATTGATTTATTTATCTAGTTATTTATTCATTTCTTTATTTACCTAGTTATTTATTTATTTATATTCTTATTGATTTATTTATTTAGTTATCCACTTATTTATTTACGTATTTATTCATTTATTTATTTATTTATTTATTCCTTATTTATTTGTTTCTGATTTATTATTCTTTCTTTTATTTTATTTATTATTTATTCGTTTCTTATTTATTACTCTTTTTTATAATTGGTTATATTTTATTTGTTATAGTTTATGCGTTATATTTTCTTTGTTATATTTTATTCATCATATTTTATTCAAGCCACGAGGTACCGATCGAGAGTATTACTCTCACCTTGATTATTTTAGTACTATTACTATTCTTTATTATTATCAAATTATCGACGATCGTTTATTCGGTATTTGTGATCATACCTATCGCAGGAAATCCCGGTGGTCGGACTTTTGCACGGCATATTTTATTCGGGATTGTAATAGCCAGCCGTGAGTCGCTTCGCGTACGTGACCTCTCGACGTCCCGTTGTTTTGGTTTTGTTGAAAGTATGTGGGATTAGCTCGGGATAGGCCGTATCGCGGACGGAGAACAAGGACTACCAGGCATCGATATGGTATCGAAGAATATTATTGGAAATTAGAAATAGGCGAGAGCGGCCATACGACATATGCCGGGCATGAGAGTGAGTGAGAGCGTGGGATAACGTACGCCGCCGAATTAGAGATTCCAATTATGATATCTAACTGGATTTGGAAAATTGTTAACCCCGGAGAGAATAATTTTACGGGACATTCTAGTTAAATTCTAAATTGATGTTTATTGGAGAAATAAAGAAGTTTGTAAGTCCCGTACCCGCTATTGTTGTTTAAATTATTTACTGTTATTATTTTATTTATGTATTTGCTAGTTATCTAACTGACTATATTTTATTTTTGACTAATTGGTGACTTGATAGTCCGAACCACCCACTCTGCCTTGAACAGCTGTAGCTGGCCTGGGTCGAGACTGGTCATCCAACTCGGTATTTTTCCTTCCGGCGCGAAAGCGCCTGGCGCCCATCTCGAAAGAGAAAATAAAAAGGAAGGAAAAATGACTTGGACCAGTCATAGGTAACGTGGTGCGTTGAGGAGCAAATTTCTCGTTACAAGCGATACCTTATATGTGTGAATATTAGAGGAAAATTAAACGGAGTGTAATGGCCATACAGGGTGGCTGGGCCACATTCCCGAGGTGTCAAAGTGGAGATCGAAGGCTTGTCAAAGGAGTCATAAATGTGAATGTCTGATTCGGAGAAGGACAACCCGTAGAAAACTCTGCGGAACGGAAAATAAGTTACCTCTACAGAGAAGCCGGTCCGAGTTTCACTGATAATAATGTCACGTATGGTCGTGGAACCGACCTTTGTACTCGACGCCGGGTACGCCTAATCCTCATCGTATAGCATGGGCTACGCTGCTGTACTTGCCTACATACTACACACAGCATGGTGTAATAACGGCACACAATGAATGTATACAGATAAGTTGAATATTTATAGTTTTGTACTGTCCGATACCTCATCGTGTAAATATTCAGAGGTTTACGACAATTCTGGAAGAGACCACCTTTGTATAATAATTATTATCGAGACAGTTCAATTCCCGCGTCTGTTAACAGTCTGAATATAGAGAATTTAATATTGATTATAAGGAGAATATGCACCGATGTCTTAAGGAATAGGCGGGTGAGCTAAAAGAAATGATTTGCTTTCACGCAATATATATAGGAATAGATCTGGTATAGTGACGCTGGTCTAGTAGTCGTGGTGATAACGAGATTAATATATTTATCGCAATTAAAAGATTTCAATAATTCTGTGTTATATAGATCTTGTAAAATAATCTAAATACGATTGATATGGGTTATATATATATCTTGTGAAATAATCTAAATCCGATTGATATGTCTTATATATATGTATTGTGAAATGGTCTGAATATGATTGATAGGGGATATCTATATATCTTGTGAAATAAGCTATATACGATGGATATGTGTCATCGATAGTATGAAAGTCAAGTAATGATTTCGATTATGTGTCACGTATTATAAAAATTATTGAGTTCATCATGATTACTGAGAAATTTAATGTTATCGGCGATTCCCGATAGCTATTGGAAAAGCTCGCAAAGAGAATTGGATCAGTTTAAAGTAACCAAAATAAATAAATAAATAAATAAATATTACAATTGGCGCCCGAACAGGGACTCGAGAAAGTCGAATAAATAATATTGATCATAAGTAACTAAATAAAATTTGAAAAATATCGCTTTGTGCAATATAATATAAATAGCAAAATTAATTGATACATGATCACAAGAACAAAAGCTAACCGCGTAGCAGGGGCTCGACAGAGTTCAATAAGTTTGGTCGTTGGTTCTTTAAAATAACAAAAGGAAATAATAATAATAAACAAATAAAAAATATATATAGTTGAAAACTTCGCTAAGCTAGATTTTGGGGTCTTTTAATCATTAAAATAGTTGTGTCAATTTATGCAGACGCGGGCTGGTACCAGACGTGAGGCTAACATAGTTCGAAGTCGAGCGTTTGAAAATAACATAGTCACGATGCCTGTTCATCCGAGTAACCCTCCCACTGCAGATTTGCCAGTGAATACCGATATTGAAGCAGAGCAACTTCGCATAGAGCGAGAGCGGATCAACAGGCAGCGTACGGAATGGGATGGTTTGCGATTACGAATGATAGACGAGTTAGGTGAGATGCGTATCTCGCAAGAACGAATGGAAAGGGAGATTGTGCGATTACAAGCAGAAAACGAACAATTACGGCAAATTTCCCATGTAAGCGATGAAGGACGCAGAAATTCAGGAATGTTAAACGGGCTCGTTCATGGAATTCAATCGATGAACCTGAATATTAAACCCCCTAAATTCGGTCTAGATTTGTTAGCAAACCCCAATGAGTTTATTGAACAATTGGAAAAATTTTTTCTTGTCAAAAAAGTCCAGGAGGACTGCAAACTGTTGGTTCTTGAAACTCTTTTAGAAGGTCGAGCGCGGGACTGGTATAAAGTACAAAGGCGAGCGTATACTGATTTTAACGATTTCAAACGTGAATTTCTCATTGAATTTTATTCTGTTCCCACTCAAGTTCGTCTCAAAGCCCAGTGGTCGGCACGGCGGTATATTCCTTCGAATGGTAATATGCAGGCTTACTTCTTAAAGCAAGCTAGTGCAGCGCAATATTTCACGCCCAAGCTAGATGATTACGAGATTAACTATAGCGTCGTACAACAATTACCCATGCGTGCAAGGGACGCACTTGTCACAGTTGATTATGGAGATATAAACGTCGTAGCGCGTGCCTTGGCGCAGCTTGACACGTCCACTGAGGAATACCGAAGCCGTGACGTCCGTCACCATCATAATTATAACAATACCAGCCACAATTCTTCCTCTAACACCAGTGGGAGTAGTGGGGGATCGCGAGTTGCGACAAGTACGCCGAACTCCCAGCTCTCGAATCCGAACCGGAGTAACTTTCAAGCGCCTTCGTATCGTGCCCGGGGGATGGATGTTGAAGTCGCCCCGTGGTATCCATTACCGAATGTCACGGTGCCTCCGCCTGATTATATTACCCATGGACCCAGTGCTCATTCTGAGAACGTTGCTGGTATGTTGCCATCTCCAGGTTCAAACCAGGACTCTTTAAACTAATTTGCGGTGCCATGTGTCGAGTGTCCGACGTGCACCGACATCCTTTCGATCTGTTTGAGGACCTCACATCGTCAATATCCCGGAAAACTTCAGAAAACGGCAATCAGGAAAAAGGCTTTCAAGCATCCTCTTGTCCGCACGCTATTTTATTTTTTTTAAACATTCCAATTTCCACGCTTTGGGATACGGGTAGTCAGGTGACCTGCATCTCCGAAAATTTCTACGCTTATCTAGGTAGGCTAACGCGTCTTGTTGAGCTACCAGTCGCAAACATGGTCGTTCTCACGGCAATTCGAGAAAAACCAACACCTGTAAGAAAACAAGTATTACTTAACCTAGGAGTCGGCGAACGAAAATTACCCACTGTGTTCTTGGTCATACCACATTTAACAAGTAAGGTGATACTAGGCAGCGATTGGATGTTGCGCTTGGGGGCAGTCATCGATTTTTCTAGTCAAACGTTAACCGTAAATGGGGAAAATATTCCTGCTGATCTGACAGCCTTCGGAAGAAAGCCAATGGAACGCCTACAAGTAGCTCAAGAAGATGATTTCACGTTCATTCAAATAATACGGGTGCAAGACGCGAAGGAAAGTATCGCGGTCGGAAATCCCAAAGATAATAGTTCTGGGGTGAGCTCAGTCTACAAAGAAACTTCGAACAGAACTGCGGAAATCCCGCTGCCTAGGTTGGACTCGACATTTTTTAAAGTAATCGATAAAACAGAGTCCGATATAAAACCACATTGCTGCCAGCAAGGAATTGCCCATCAACATAACGAAAAGTCCGACGACAGGGAAGCTATCTCGTCAAGCGATGCCAGTCTTGAACAACAGTCAAAGGAATCGATAACGGAGGTCCTCGTGGAAGAATTCCCAGTAGAATCCGCTGTTGAAAATAACAAGTTACATGATATGGTTGCACGTAATAGCATAGACCATGAAGTAATCAAAGACATCTGCGCATTATTCCAGCTACCTGTCAAACTCCAACAGCACCTATGGAAGGACTTTGCGTCCGACTCCAGTGAAATATCACCTTCGCATGGCGAAATCCTTGAGGGTAATCGAATGTATCATAGCCAGACAACGCGGGATAAAGATCAAAGATTTTCGGATCTCCAGGATAAACTCGACGTCGAGTTAACAGACGCACCGTACTCGTGCAACCTTTACCGACAGGGAGAGGACGAGAATTTTTACAAGGACGTGAACACTATACTCGTCGGACTATCGAACTATAATAGAGACCAACGTGAATCAGTGGGTCAGCTGTTAATTCAATACAAGCAGTTGTTCTCATATAAAACATGTAGTGCTGACGCTTATGAACATCGTATACGACTCAAAGAACCGAACGTCATTGTGCGACGTTCATATCCCGTACCCTTGGCTATTCGAGAAGCTGTAGGACGAGAAATACAAGACATGCTTGCTGCGGGAATCATTGAGCGTTCCGAGAGTAAATATTGCAATCCGTTGCGCATCGTAGAAAAAAAAGATGGGCGTATTCGCGTTTGTCTGGATGCCCGGTTTATCAATAATATTATTGAGTCCGACCACGAGTCACCCCCTCTCATTGGCGAAATACTTCAAAAATATAACGGCACTAAATGTCTATCAACTACCGATTTAGCGTTTGGATACTGGCAAATTCCATTGGAAAATAGTTCGAAACCATATACCGCTTTTTTGTATGGTTCCCAACTATACCAGTTTTGTCGCATTCCTTTTGGGCTGAAGACCGCCGGAAGTGGTTTCATGCGTGCACTTAATCTTGCGCTAGGGCCGAACTTTGATACCTTCCTAACCTGTTATGTCGACGATTTATTGATCACCTTGCAATCATTTGAACAACACCTAGAACACCTCGATTTATTATTCGGAAAATTGCAGGAACGTAATTTTACGCTCCGTCTCGACAAATCCGAATTTTTCAGGAATGAGGTTCAATTTCTTGGATTCGTGTTATCAGTGGATGGTATTAAACCAAACCCAGCAAAGCTCGAAGTCATACGAGATTTTGCCGAACCAACAAGCTGCAAGCAGCTTCAACAAGTCATCGGAGTTTGTACGTACTATCGACAGTTCAGCGTAAGGCACGCCAATCTAATCGATCCTTTTCGACCTCTCTTAAAATCCAAAGGTGTGTGGCAATGGACCCCTGATCATAGCAAAGCATTTACTGCTTTGAAGCAAACATTTGCGGACTGCATCATGCTAAGACATGTCATCCCAGGAGTACCATTTCGACTACAAACGGATGCTTCTGACAAAGGGATTAGTGGTATCCTTTATCAAACCGACCCTGAAGGCAATCACCACGTAATATCGTTAGTAAGCCGTTGCCTCAATGGCGCGGAAATTAATTACAATACTACAGAAAAAGAGTTGTTGGCGATAGTTTACGTGATCAGCAAATGCCGTATATACTTGGCGAGAACCACCTTCTATGTGATAACAGATCATCAGGCTTTAGTTTTCTTGAACACTACTCCGTTCCACACGGCGCGTTTAGCTCGATGGAGCATTTACTTGCAACAATATACCATGATTGTCCAGCACTGCACGGGACGAGAAAACATAGTGGCTGATTTTTTTAGTCGAAATCCCGAAGGCCGATTTGAACCAGAAGAAAACCTCCAGCGTCTAGTCATAAACTCATTTACTACTGACCTCCGATGGGTAGTCGATCGCTATACCAAATCAGCTAATATTCTTAGCGGGTTAGCCCACCAGTATGACACCTTACCAAAAAGTATTCGCAACGATTTAAGAACGATGCGAGAACAACAACTTGAGGACCCTCGTCTGGCACACATCATGGCGGAGCTAAATGAAGGAAAAGAAAGCATGCATTACTGCTTACACCAAGGAATTCTATTTCGCGCCACTCGACATGCTGCGCGCTGGCAGATGGTGGTCCCAGCCCCGTTGACCGATCGTTTACTCACCTTTACTCATGACAAGCTAGGTCATCCGGGAGTGTCCAAAACCCTAAAATACCTTCAAATGCACTTCTTTTGGCCACAGATGAATACTGATGTGAAAGCCCACGTTAAGCACTGTGATCTTTGTCAGCGCGTCAAATGCTTGAATAAATCGATGGAAGGCGAATATCAAATGATTTCCGCCACAAAACCTATGGAATTAGTCACAGTGGATTTTTATGGACCGTTACCACGCTCCAAAGGAGGAGTCGAGTATATTTTCGTCGTTCTTGACGCACACTCCAAATTCGTTAAGTTATATCCAATCAGAAGAGCAACGACACGAACGGCGCTAACTAAAATCCTTGAACATTATGTTCCGCAAATGGGAAAACCATCCACGATACTATCGGACAATGGCACACAATTTACTTCGCCCTTATGGAAATCCCGCTTGCAGCAAGAAAATATACGAACAATATACTCGTCGATACGCCACCCTCAAAGCAATCCAACTGAACGAGTTATGAGAGAACTCGGGCGCATGTTCCGCACCTTGTGTTCAGACGTTCATTCGAGATGGGCACAACATGTACCACATATCGAAGCGTTAATTAACGTAACCATCCATGCAAGCACAGGATTCGCGCCACATGAATTACACTTTGGTGAGCGAGTCACTGAAAAAATCGACGAATTATTATCATTTCCGCCGGTTGTCGATTTGACACACAAAGAGAAAATTGCATTAGCCTAATCCCGAATGGAATTGCATTTCAATCATCGAAAACGTCAGCAAAAAAGGGTTTCGCTTGTCCCACTCAAGTTAGGGGACCTTGTATTATTAAGAGTACCATACCCCTCTAAGGCTCAAGACCGGGTTAGTGCCAAATTCTTTCACTTGTTCCAAGGTCCATATAGGATCGAAAAACTCATTGGAAATAATGCATTCCTTCTCGTGGATCCTTCTGACCCAACGATAATAAAAAACGTATACAATAGATGCAGTCTGAAGAAATATAACAGCCCCGTTTGACATCATAGGTTAATTTGTGCCTCCTTTCCAGCATTTAATGTAAGCCCCGTTATAATGTTATTCGGCTCGTAAAGTCCGGCGTAGGTAGTGAACATTCCTCACCAAATAAGGGGGATAATTGTAATATGACGTTACCATATCTGGCGCCCTACTGGTAACTAACCATGCGTAGCTTGACTGTAATACATATGATAAATCTATATATATTTATATTACGTGTTTGATTGAGGGAGCCACCAAAATTCAAACTCTCGCCGGTAAGGGTCCGAGATAATTACGTGATAAGCTAACGTCGTACCGCGCTTCGCTCTCCCCAGTCACTCGTGTCGTTTCACACGAGCAACACGTCTCTATTAATAGTATTATAGTAGTGCAACTATTATCTTAGTCATCGGTGTAAATCGTGCGTGAAAACAGAAAGGAAGCGATAATACAGGTATTTCAAATATTATACTCACTAGTATTACCCTCCATTAAATATTAGAAAGGCTACTTTTACAATGTAATCCGAAACATATATATATAGCGATACCTTATATGTGTGAATATTAGAGGAAAATTAAACGGAGTGTAATGGCCATACAGGGTGGCTGGGCCACATTCCCGAGGTGTCAAAGTCGAGATCGAAGGCTTGTCAAAGGAGTCATAAATGTGAATGTCTGATTCGGAGAAGGACAACCCGTAGAAAACTCTGCGGAACGGAAAATAAGTTACCTCTACAGAGAAGCCGGTCCGAGTTTCACTGATAATAATGTCACGTATGGTCGTGGAACCGACCTTTGTACTCGACGCCGGGTACGCCTAATCCTCATCGTATAGCATGGGCTACGCTGCTGTACTTGCCTACATACTACACACAGCATGGTGTAATAACGGCACACAATGAATGTATACAGATAAGTTGAATATTTATAGTTTTGTACTGTCCGATACCTCATCGTGTAAATATTCAGAGGTTTACGACAATTCTGGAAGAGACCACCTTTGTATAATAATTATTATCGAGACAGTTCAATTCCCGCGTCTGTTAACAGTCTGAATATAGAGAATTTAATATTGATTATAAGGAGAATATGCACCGATGTCTTAAGGAATAGGCGGGTGAGCTAAAAGAAATGATTTGCTTTCACGCAATATATATAGGAATAGATCTGGTATAGTGACGCTGGTCTAGTAGTCGTGGTGATAACGAGATTAATATATTTATCGCAATTAAAAGATTTCAATAATTCTGTGTTATATAGATCTTGTAAAATAATCTAAATACGATTGATATGGGTTATATATATATCTTGTGAAATAATCTAAATCCGATTGATATGTCTTATATATATGTATTGTGAAATGGTCTGAATATGATTGATAGGGGATATCTATATATCTTGTGAAATAAGCTATATACGATGGATATGTGTCATCGATAGTATGAAAGTCAAGTAATGATTTCGATTATGTGTCACGTATTATAAAAATTATTGAGTTCATCATGATTACTGAGAAATTTAATGTTATCGGCGATTCCCGATAGCTATTGGAAAAGCTCGCAAAGAGAATTGGATCAGTTTAAAGTAACCAAAATTAATAAATAAATAAATAAATATTACATGCTTCTTGATGTAAAGCAAACGGATACAACCGATAAGTGTTTGTATTTTATTGTTGATGAGAGATATGGTCTAAATTCCAACACATTTCTTACCAAGATAAGGAAGACTACGACGAGACGGAATTTCGTCCAAGACTCCGGTATCAGTATGAGTGTAGAGATTAATAAAAACTGAGGAATAAAAGTACACCTGTCTCAACAAGACTCTCGTGTGGTAGACATACCGATAGTACTCTCCTTAAGGGGGGAAAAGGGTCTGAGATACAAAAAAAAAAAGCATATTTTTGTGAATTTTTTTCCAGAGTATCTTATTTATTAATATTTTTTTAATTTGTTACATTATTAAGCATCATTCTAAGTATATTCTGTTAAATTTTCATTTAAAAATATTGGAAAATAAGCCAGTGGTAGAGGTGAGAACCGATTTACCTTAAAAAAAAGTTTCCATGCGGTAGTCAGGATAACTCTTGATTGGTTCATCTGAAATTAAAAAACCAAAAAGATTTATTTAGTACATAAGTTTATCTTGGATTTGAACAAAGGAATTAACAAAATATTCATTTTTGAATTTTTAGTGAAGGTGCAATCAAAAAATTCTGATTTTTGCCAAAAATTTCTTTTTTTCTCTTTCTTTTCAATAAAAAAATAAGTTGTAACTGAAAAAAAAAAATCCTTCGTTCAGAACCGAGTATTTAGTATGTAAAAGAAGTGTGCAAAGTTTAGGCGAAATCGGTTCAAAGATTTTCGAGAAATTTTGACTACCGACTTAAAAAAAAAGTTTTGAGAAAAACGCGATGAAAGTCTCATGACGGTCAAGGGAGGCGAGCGCCCGGAGACTCAATATTCTATAACTCGAAAAGTTTTGCTCCTAATCACTTCAAATTTTATGACAATATTTCTTATAAGTTGTAGTATCAGAAAAAAAATCACTTTTCCGACCCTTTTTCCCCCTTAAAAGAGTTAGTCGATAAAACCTTCGTCTCAAAATATAAAATACATTGGTTTTGCATATTAGTATTAAAAACCTTCTAAGAAGTACCGTGTAGAGCAATGCAAGAACACTCTATACCGGAGTATATAATTTAATCGTAGCTATCCGTGCCGAATTTTTAAAAAACGTTATTGTTTGATACAAAGTCAGTGAAAATACAACCACGGGACGGTTGGCCGCTACATCTATAAGGCCACTGCATAAACGGTTCCTCATATTCGTTCCGATGAAATTTGAAGGAACACAATATTTTGCCAAATTTTCGCAAAATAAATACAGTTCGGCATTTTGGAGCCAAGTGCGGCAAGACATCGTTTATCGAGGGGGCTGATCACTGAAATATTGAGACCATCCTCTTCTAGATATAACAATCGGCATCCGGCATATATTCAAGGTCGTCGCTACCTCGAAGGTCGTTGGCAACGTCCACAGAGGGATTTCAAATCGCGGGTACTCAATCGGCACTGAAACTTCAGTGGCCTGACGCGTCAGGACAGTGGCGCTCGACTATTTTCGCCACTTAGCAACTCGTTTCGACATACGGGAAATGCTTGCAGCTGTGAATTCTTCAATAATCATCGTGTAACTAGCTAAGTAACGCATCTCTTGTCCGTTATTCGATTTACCGTGCATGCGTAGGTGATGTGCCTATTTATTGCGAAGTGTGGGATGAATTTTACTGTCACGTAGGAAATTTCTGGTCGTAAAATTGAGATAAAGACTTATTAAAACTTGCCGCTATCAATCTGTCAATGCAGGTTAGCCGACTTTCGAATAAGCAAGTATTAATCATGCACAATTGTATGTGAGGTCAGATGTGTAACAGTGTCAAAATTGAACATAAAATTTATTATCAGCAGAGGTGATTATAGATATGCCTGTATGTATATTGTTGGCATCAAATGTCAGGAATAGTAAGCAGCGACGCTGCATATATTATACTTCCTTAGTGCGATTCTGCAATGGGATGATCTTCTCAAGTGGATTAGTCATAAATGTCATTAGGCTGTATGCCAAATTTAGTTGCTGGAACAAATAAATATAGATGTCAATGATTTTTACAATTGTTGATTTATTTTGTGGTCTTTGGTATTGAAGGCAAATATCATATTGAATTTCAAATGTACACAGTGCCGGAATAATATGCTTGTAACATGACAAAAAATGTCAAGAATTAATTATCGCGTGGTGCGAATGTGATGTAAATCTATTGAATCAGTCGACCTAGTTGATAGGTCATCACTATGGTGATTGTTCATACCACTAGTCACTTCTAATCGATATGTGTAATACGTTAATTTCAAGTTGTAAGAAGAAAATAATAAAACCATAATTGTTTCCATATATTAGGTGCGCAACTAAGTTCCCGCTGTTTTTCAAGAGATGGCTCCAGTAGTAAGTGCTGGTCGATTAGGACATAACCAAAGCGTCATGAACCAAGCTTAGCCATATGGTAAACAAACCGCTTTGACACATTAGTGATTTTGTTTTTGCGTCATATACTTTTGGTTGTGTGAAAATGTCTGATTTTGTGCCAAATAATCGTCATTTGCGGGAAGTGTTGTTTTTCTTCTTTCATTCGAAGAAAACAGCGGCTAAAGCGCATCAAAAACTCCAAAAAGTTTACGGAGATGCTGCTCTAAGTGAAACAACATGCCGTGATTGGTTCCGTCGCTTCAAAGACGGTGATTTTGATGTTAACGACCGTTCGCGTGAAGGAAGGCCAAAAACCTTCGAAGACGCTGAATTGGATACATTGCTCGATGAGGATCCGTGCCAAACGCAACAAGAGCTTGCTTCAGCACTAGGAGTTACTCGCTAAGCCATTTCCAAGTGATTGCATACATTGGGAATGATTAAAAAACAAAGAACTTGGGTTCCTTATGATTTGAAGCCAAGAGACGTTGAGCGTCGTTTTTTTCGCCTGTGAACAACTGCTCCAGCGGCAAAAAAGAAGGGTTTTCTTCATCGCATCGTTACGGGTGATAAAAAATGGATTCATTACAGCAACCCAAAGAGAACAAAATCACGGGGACTGCCCGGAGCTGTTGAAACCGAACGAAACCATCACTGGGGAACGGTATCGAACTCAATTGATGCGATTGAGCCAAGCACTGCGCGAAAAGCGGCCACAATATGAGCAGAGGCACGAAAAAGTGATTCTACAGCATGACAACGGTCGGCCTCACGTTGCCAAACCCGTTAAAACCTACTTAGAAACGCTCAAATGGGAAGTCCTACCCCACCCGCCATATTCCCCAGATATTGCGCCGTCCGATTATTACTTGTTCCGTTCGATGGCACATGGTCTGGCTAATCAGCAGTTCAGCTCATATGAAGACATCTCAAAATGGCTTGATTCGTGGATAGCCTCAAGAGACGAACATTTCTACCGTGACGGTATACGAGCTCCGCCAGAAAGATGGGAAAAAGTTGTCGCTACCGATGGGCAATATTTTGAATGATTCATTTGTAAACATTTTTTCACAATAAAGTTGCATTTTCATAAAAAAAAACAGCGGGAACTTAGTTGCGCACCTAATACATATCTATTGTTCGTTCAATACGATCTGTCTCGAGATATTCGATGTAATGGGATGATTGAATCTCGACAGAAAGAAGCGTTGTATCCTAGCCGTTACTGATTACTCGTGTGCCCATCAAAGTCTTGTCATATTGCGACTATGAATTGAAGTAACATCAATTACACCATTAAATCAAAGATATCGATGTAGTGTGAATGAAAAGAGTTTCATTAATATAAGTAACGAATATCATTATTCTTAACAAAAGAGAAAAATTGGATTACACGTTTCGTTGGGGGGTTTTTCTACGAGCGGATTGAGTCTGGCAAGTACTTTCAATATTTGCATTCTAAAACTTCAGTATTTTATCCTCCGAAATTACAAAACTGACCCTCAAAAGTGTCCTACAATTTAGATGATTTCGAAAAAAGCATTACACGAGTAGTTAGGGACAGGTATAGAGAGACGACTTATTCCCCCTCCATAGTCCGGTCTAGTGCCAGTCTCCCACCACTGCTTGTGACCCGTCGGGTCACTTTAGTCTCTGGCGGTATATCTTCCCCAGCCTGTAAAAAAAGTGGGCCTAATAATTCCCCGACCTGTAATTGGTCGAATAATTTTACCACCCACTATTTCTGGCTAGTTAAAATGGTAGGCCCCACAGTGGTGGGACTGCTTTGCGTAATGGTTCGACTTTTGATTAGCTTAAAAATGTTCCCACCTTTATGACTGTCTAGTCATAAAGGTGGGCCTAATAATTCCCCGACTTTCGACTGGTAGCTTAGTTTTTCCACCCTTGAGTCTATCTAGCTAGCAAGATGTTCCCAGAGTAGTGGGATCGACATGTAAAATTTCCCCGAACCCTGATCGGCCGGATAATTTTTCCACTCTGATCCTTTATTTTGCTAGACAAATTCTTTCGAGCTGAGAGCTAGAGACGTTATACAGGTAGTAAATTATTCTTATGCTACGTTTTTCAATATTTTCGTAAATAAGAAAAAGTATTCATATATGACAATTTTTTATTTGTTACTCACAAGGAAGGATAGTTTGGTGTCCCCCTCCGATTTTGATGGAACTCACGTATGTTGTGGAGCATCGAAAACTAAAAGACATGTATTTTTTTTTTGGGCGGAAAAATATTTCTAAGAGGTGAAATCGCATTTCAAAGTTAAGGGTGATTATGCAGTTTCACCCCTGCAAATGAATTTTTTTCTTCAACTTCACGTGAAATTTTTATTGTCTTCAATGAGGACTATTTTGGTTTTTGTTTCATTAAAATCGGTTGACGCCTTCTGGGTGAAACTGCATAATCACCCTTAACTTTGAATGGCGATTTCACCCCTTAGAAATGTTTTTCCGCCCATAAAAAAAAAATACATATGCTTTAGTTTTCGATGCTTTACAACATACGTGAGTTCCATCAAAATCGGAGGAGGACACCAAACTATCCTTCCTTGTTAGTAAAGGGTGTCCCAGCAAGAGCGCCGGATTTGAATTTGCCGCCATTTTGTTAATACGAGTTGTACAGTGATTATTTTTTACATTTGTCACGTACAGACCACGCGATTTAAGAATATGGAGAAGTATTCAAACCAACAACGTTTAATTATTGTAAAAACACATTACAAAGATGGTGAAAGTTTTGCGAAAATAGTTCGCCAATTACGTCAAGTTTTTGGTCGCAATAATGCGCCAAATGAATCGACAGTGAGGCGTTTAATTATAAAATTTGAGACCAAATTTACGCTGATGGATCAGAAGATCATTGTTCGTCGTCGTCCTTGTCGGTTACTCAAAAATATAGCTACCGTAACGGAATCTGTGGCCGAGAATCCAGGAACTTCCACTCAGCATCGTGGTCCATATATTTGCAGGTAACATCCAAAACGGGCTGTGCAAGTTTGTATACATGATATTGTACATGTATTTCCAGCTCCCTCTAGCTCTGCTTTATATGTTTTAGTATCTTGTAATAGCGTCGGACAATTTCATCGTTTTTCAGTTTATCGATGAAAATATTTTACAAAAAGCAGTGAGATTATAGCCACGAGACATATAATGCAATATTCTCTGCGCATTCTTGATATGATTCTCTGCACACTCTTGATTTGATTGACAGGGTTTTTGTATTCCATCGATAACTTGCGGTGTTTCGACGTATATGATTGTGGTATCTGTTGACGAGAGGGGGCAGCCCGTAGCTGTCGAAGAATGTGCCTTGAACATTATTATCCACGTATCTGGCAACCCAATGCGTTCCAGATTTTGTTTGGTCGTCTGTATTGGCGACTATCGCAGTGGGTCTAGACCAGGGGTCTCCAAACTACGGCCCGAGGGCCACATTCGGCCCACGGACAGATTTTGGACTATTTCACTTTTTACCACCGGCAACAATGATAATATGGTTTTGGCCCTCGGAACTTACTGGAGTAATCAGTATGGCCCTAAGGCTGGAAAGTTTGGAGACCCCTGGTCTAGACCAACGACTCGGGATGCGATCGGCTGGAAACGCTCCTTTCGTCTGAGCTGAGACATGTGTAGACCCTTTAGTATCTCCAGACAAACAACGCAGACACGTTTCTGTGTGTCGTTGTTTTCGCTGATGATGGCAATGATGAAGATGGTGATGAGCGCCACGGGACGTAGCCGGTGCTGACTGACGCTTAGGCGGTAGAGGAAGGTAGCGTCGCTTATAATGTTAGAGGGCCACTACTTTACCCTCGGCAGGTACTGTTGCGCCACAGGTATTTGACTTGAGACTGCTGGCACTGTTTACAGGTACAGGGGCTATATACTCTCCACCTGTGGTGCTACGACGTCTCAAGAAGTATTGTTTTTTTTCAGTGTCACCTGGCCCATCCTTTCTTGGCACTGAGTCGACTAGTTCCGAATAAGTAGGATTCGAAGTATCGAGCAGTTAAATCTGAGGCCAGCGCTTAATTTTTCCGACGTTATTTAACGGTCACTTCCCAGAATCCTCCTTTGACACACCATGATGTATATACATGTATACATGTATCGTAAGACGGCATGTTCTTAAAACTGGGTCCGTCATACTCTTCCAAATTAACGATATCGCGACCTAACATATCACGTAGAATTTCCGCTTTCTGTATATCACGTGTGCATATGCGGAGCGCGTAACGACACATAGCTTTCAGGCTAGCGTAAACTTTCCACAAGACTGTATCGCCGTCAACCCACTCGAAACCATGATGAAAACACGTTACGCGCACTATTTTAGGTAAGTTGCTAAATGTATATCGTGCCTCAATCACCCAATGGCCTAAACTATCGCCTTACAGCGTAGTTGCGGCAATCTCCATAGGTAGGAAGTCGCCGTGTTCGCGGTACAGCGCAAGGATATCCACTATAGCGTCCATGAAGGCGTCTTGAGGTAGACTGTCGCCGAATACGTGGTGAGCCTTAAATACACGTCTATCTTGATAGCATCCTCTTCACACGATACACGATACTGTTATAAACGGTGTCCGGTAGAGAAGGAATATTTTTAACTCAGCCGTTACTTGTCGTTCAGGCACTAAAATCTGTAATAACCTGTCGATCAGAAACAATCTCAATCACGTCGTAGTATTCACCATAAACAATGCAATTTATTTTAGTGGTGAGAGATTTGGCAAAGCGCACTTCTATTCTCACACTACCATGTCGCACAATAATCGTTAGCGTATGCTTCACGGGAAATATCTATACCGTCATTTTGAAAGTGCTTATCTGTGCCAGAGAAGAGCGTGTGATAACTCTAAGTCCACGTGTCCTTGCCGCCAAACTCGGGTTGAAGCGGTTTTTCCGGTATCTGTTGACCCTCCACGTAAAGAGATAGGAAAATTATTGAATGATGTTGGAAATTAAAGCGGTTCAGCGTTTTGTCACCGTTGAAAGCTCTGTTGGGCACGAAACCGAGTATTATACGTTTCGGTAATTGTCCAAGGATTACATTGTCCAATGTATCAGCAACAATGCCATTATGCATCGTAAAAGATTTAACTTCTACGCATGCTATGGGATACTTTGCAGTCGTTTTGGACAAAGTTTTAGCATGCGCTACAAGAACTCCGGGACAAATTTTTTATCGACGTACCAGTAGAGTCACATAGATAATTTTCACTTCGTGTGAAATACCTTGTACTGGTGCCTCCATAAGACAAAACTCGTCTTTCGGACATACAAGTCGTAGACGTACTTCCACGCCGTTCAACAAAAATTTGTCCTGATCGAATACATCACAGTGCAACGGTCCAATCACATCCACAGTTTTTGCGGTTTTGATAAACGTTGATCTTGTCTCTTGACCTTTATTAATCGGACTGGTTTTTGAGCCTGGTAGCGAGGCAAAAGTACAAGGATCGGATGCATAACATAAGGCGGTTGATAAGCGTGAC
Source organism: Cylloceria caligata (assembly GCA_963942595.1). Classification (NCBI taxonomy): domain Eukaryota; kingdom Metazoa; phylum Arthropoda; class Insecta; order Hymenoptera; family Ichneumonidae; genus Cylloceria; species Cylloceria caligata. The sequence continues at coordinate 17,336,360 of OZ012708.1, forward strand.
TGCTTTGCGGCAGGATCATAATTCAGTAATGTTTCAATGTATGCACGGTAGACATAAGCATTATTGGGTGATGGAACGAGTTTTTGATTGAAAATCACGTCTACCTCGTTGAAGAGGCTGTGTAGAACGTAATTAACAGGCGCTACTCTGTATACAGAGTCGGCAGTAGCTAGTACTTTTGCATTTTCACAAATCATTGTGTGCGAGAGATCCAGATAATGAACCCATTGAGATGCTTCTACGGACGCCTGCGTCGGTGGTATGGTGAATAATTCGAGCTCCGACTTCATACATTCACAAGAATGAGAGTGTAAAAAAGATATGTTTAAAAACTTCCAAAAATCTCAATAGCTCTACTTTTCGTCTTTTTTGTCTCTTCGTCACTTTCCCCGTCTTCGTCCTCTTACGTTGCTTCTTCTTCTTCGGTGCAGTGGTATTTCGCTTCTTCCTTTTCGTACTATTAATATATGTCCTCACAGAGGTGCGTGTGGGTGCACGACCGATTAACGACTGCATCGCTCCAGGAGCACTCGCGTTATTATAGCCAGCACCATTTATAAATAAAGCGATTTTCGCATTGGCTTTTCATTCCAAATTTTCTCCCGATTCTGCAGCGCGTCTTTTTAGAGACTCCTTCAATAGTATATGATTACTATTCACATCATCTATAACGTTAAGGTCTGTTCGTAGACCCACTTTTCCTATAGCTTTACCTTTTACCTTTTATTTATTATTTATTTTATTACCTTTTGTGAGTAATGGTAGTACGCTTTTGCAGAGACCACCAAGAAATCTACCGATTTCGTGTCTCTGTTGATAAGGGGCACCCACAAGAACGTTGATCATACGAGCGCCACCACCACCACCACGACTTGGCTCTCGTAATAAGTCGTATAATAGACGAACATTTGGGCTAAGCAGTCCTCCTAAAGTGAATCATGAAGCATGAGGGTTCACGTTCCGTATTCGAATGTGATTGGTATACCCAAATGATCCCTTATATCTATTTCAATGGATTCAAAACAATTATTGAGCAAAGGTACGTAATTTGGTGGTCAAAAATATTTTGTCAGTGTCGTTCCATATGTATATTGAGAAGTGTTGAGATTAACTATATGCAGTAGAGCAGCCTCTGTGTCGCCTACGGCATGGAGTACCCATAGGCCTGTATAAACGAAGAGCTCTTCATGTAGAGCTCGAGCGATACAGGAGGGTAACTGACCCTCATGCTCGAGTCCACGAACGAAACGCAAGTATGAATCCTCGGCTGCTTCCCAGTCTTCGTCTCGTGTTAAATTGAATCCGAGTATACGGCGGATCTTCGTATTCGTTCGCAGCACCTTTTCCGAAGTTTTAATATCAGAACCGCACGTGTCTTTTCGCTTTTCACTAACAATACTAATGTAACCACTGGCCTTTTTTGCATTGACAAGTTGTTTACCTGCATCGTGCATACCAGGAAGATTATTTATATTCATTGTCAACTCTTCGTGACTTTTGTATATACCGTACGGTATATGAGCGCTCGTGTACACTTTTTCGTCACACGGTATCGAATGAATCCGGGTCTCATCTCGTTGCACATGTATTATTGTGCAGGAAACGGGAATTTTCAATAAACCCACAGACCATTGTCCATTTAGAGTTATTTCACGTAAAAGTTGTGTGATGAAATTGGTTATTGTATTATCAGGATAGTAGTCCATACTGCTGTTGCTAGGCAACACGAAAAAAAGTTTTCGTCGTTGTACATAATGCTAGAGGTATGAGGCGTACACTCCGTCTGTATTGATATCATAGGCGTTAAACGCATGTATCCAACAGTTGAATTTCGAGGGATAGCCAACCCAACTGACGAAAAGTTATTCTTCGGACCACGGCCTTTTGTACCTAAAATACGCTCAATTTTAAAGTCTTGCTTTTGTGTCATACGTTTCTCATGCACACGTGCAATTTCTTCGGTGTAAAAGAAACCCTCGATTGACTCGCCCTCAAGATCCTGTAGTTCGTAGATACATATTCCTTGACGGTTTATAACCTTGGTGATCCGAAAAATTTCCTCACCCCAATTTTGCTCGTAATACTTCTCAAAGGTGCCTTTTCTACTACTAATCCTAACGTACACACCGCACTTGTATTTAACTATAGTGTAGTGAAACGTCATCTTGCACGTTGCTTCATAGAAACATTTGTCATATTCTTCAGTGCTGTATCTGCATTGTGCAACATTATCGGAAATTTGGCATTCGGGCAACACTTTTGTTCGCAGATCCCGCTAATGCAGAAGCCCAGCTACCAGGAAGGAAAACCAAATGAGCCAACGCTAGCTGCAGCCGCACTGGTATACACGAGGCCCAGCTGTGCCGTCAGACCCACACTAGACGGATAGTAGCTGACCTTATGCTGCGTCCAAATCCAGCCGAATCGCAGAGCCATCAAAACAACAACAAAGCGAACTCACTCTGCTAGCCGAGGATACACGATCCGAGAAGTTATTATATCTAGCTAAACCCAGAGAAGACAGCAGATCGTACATTTAAAATGACCAACACAATATATATCACGATAGCATAGGAATATAGGATAATAAGTAGGATAAACAATAACGGTATCTAAATGAAAATATGAAATTATATTAAATTCTACGAGGTTCGGCCCTGATATGTGCAACCTCTGCGCATGCACTCCGAGTGCATCTCGCTGATGCCGGACTGCAGCGGCGGTCAGGTGAGCGAGCGGGTAGGCCGCCACGGGGTTCCCAGGCGGGAGCTCTACTCCCACCAACGATCCCGTGAAGTAGGAAGCGTATATCGATCGACTAACAAGGAAAGGTACTTTGGTGTCCCCCTCCGATTTTAATGCAACTCACGCATGTTGTAGAGCAGGGGTCTCCAAACTACGGCCCGAGGGCCACATTCGGCCCGCGGACAGATTTTGGACTATTTCACTTTTTACCACCGGCAACAATGATAATATGGTTTTGGCCCTCGGAACTTACTGGAGTAATCAGTATGGCCCTAAGGCTGGAAAGTTTGGAGACCCCTGTTGTAGAGCATCGAAAACTAAAAGACACGTTTTTTTTTTATCGGCGGAAAAACATTTTTAAGGGGTGAAATCGCACTTCAAAAATAGCATGTCGAGGGGTGATTTTGCAGTTTCACCCAGAAGGCGTCAACCGATTTTAATAAAACAAAAACCAAAATACTCCTCATTGAAGACAATCAAAATTCCACGCTAAGTTGAAGAAAAAAATTCGTTTGCAGGGGTGAACAACCCCCTGATTTTTCAAATTTCCACCCTACACAAAAAACTAATCAACCAAATTAAACAGAACATGTACCATTTGGAAGGGCAAGTTAAAATAAAGTTGACGTATTTTTGCACATTCACAGGAAAATGAGTTTACGGGGGTAAACTACCCCTTATCCATTAGTACGTATATTTGTGCATACATTTTTGTTTCTCGTTATTTAAATGTCCGAATTGATTCAAAACATTCCTGTTAGCCGAAGTCAAGGGGGGGAACTTCGCATGATGCTTTATTTATTATTAAGGGGGTGACCGGCTGGTACTTACAAGTAGAATGGTCGATTCACGAATTTCGCGTTATTTACTGAAAAAAATAGCTTGTTCAAATACAGAATACTGGGGAATGTTGCTGGGGTTGAGTGGTTGTATGGCATATATGTATGGTTGTATTTCGAAACAGCGGCAATCAGCTGAGGACATAGGCGAGAAATAACAAATACCCGGTTTCGGCATGCGCATTTATTCGACTGTCGTCCTTTTCACGTCCCATGTTAACGCTCTCCCCACTCTCCATTCTCTCACATTTATTCTTACCGCCTTGCGCATCTACATACAACACAGTATATATTATAATGTATCATTCCTTTTACAATTCATCAACGTGCAATGTGCACGTCATAATTTGCAGCAATCATGGTTCGTAAGTCGTGCAGAAATGATACTCTTCAAAAAAATGTTGCACGCATAAAGACTTCTTGCACCATGAGCATCTGATGATGGCCACATTATTACAACCTAATACTTCACAGTGTGCTTGAGACGATTGACCGAAACCAAAACTCACTGGATTGTCGAATTCGTTCGGCTTATCGGTTATATAATTACTTTTGAACCATGCATATTTGAAAAGATTTATATATCTGGGTGATGAAAGTTGATTGTGTGCGAGAGATTGCAGTTTGATTATGTTGTTTCTCAAGTGCAAATTAATATCAGAATTAAGTAATAATACACTGTCGGAAAAATGTCGTACAAAATTTTTCCATATTCGGAAACCAAAAACGTCGAGTGGTTGGATTTTCCCTATGGTGCCTTTAGGTATTATCTTTGTGATTATTTTTTTGCCCCGAGGTGTTGCATCAAGAACAACTTCTGGGCAGTGTCCACTCCACGAGTCTATCAACAATACGCTGTCACAGCCGGTGTTGGGGAAGAATACTTTTTCCAACCAAATTTTGAAGTGCTCTATACATAGGATGATATTGGTTATCGATATAGTATAATTCATCATATGTTCAATATTTTCTGGCAATCATTTTTGTCCATACCTGAAGTCATTCTTCCGGATTTCGTTGCTGTTAAAAATACGTTTTCTGGCCTGAATAAATTTTTTTCCACGATTGAGCCGAACTCACCCTTTCCCTCTTTTAGAACGATAAAAAGGGGTGACAATAATTTTCCATCTGCATTTATGGTTGGCTGGATAGTGTAGCTGTGAGTTGTAGATGATACGGATTGTACTACACAATGCACTTGTTTAGTTCCTTCAGTCGTCAGAGTCCTGCCAGAGTGGATTTCCAGTTGAAAGCCGCTCTGATCTGAATTATATATGTTTTCCGGTCCATATGTTTGAATATATGGTTTCATTTTATTTACGAAGTTTTCTGCATTCATCCTTAAAACTGGTTCGTCTTCTATAGTCTTTCGTGTTACGAATTTATTAATTTTCCTGGACACAATACGATGTGATTTCTTGAACTTCCAAAGCCAATTATGAGAAGCTTCAAAACGAATGTCTTCGTGACCTATCTCTTTTTGAGCTTGTAGAGCCCACTTTTGAAGGTCGATATCATGAACAATGAAACCAGCATCTATTGCGGCTTGTATGTTTTTCAAAGTATATTCAGAGATTTGAGCTAATTTCTCCTTGTAGGTCCCACCTTTGTTCATTTGATTTGCCCAGCGTTTTAATTGTCGTACAGATTTGACTTTTTTGAATTTCTGACTCACGGTATCGACACTGTAATTTTTCTTCTCACCGGATCTTCAGTATTCGATTGCTTTGCGTTTGTAATCGTAGCTTATGTCTTCTTCGTCTTTAGAACAAGTATCAGAATCCACTGGACCTTCATCATGTTGCCAAAGAGTGTCCTCGACAGGGTTAACATCATATTGCTTGAATGGCTCTTGAAAATCTAGCGATTGTTCCTCGATAATTTCAACTCCGTTATAATCGTCCATGCAGTCGACCAGAACTTTTTCGAAATTCTGCTTTACCTCGATTTCTGCATTGTTAATCGGAGTTTCGGGAATATTCATGGCTTGAAATGTAGCCAAAAGAAGTTTAATGACGTTGATTGGATTCACTTTCATGGTCTATTGATTTTTTTTTGTCAGAAATTATAACTGACGCACTGGCGCTCCGTTCAAAATGAGCAACTGAAGATCGCTGTATGTATCGCGGCTTTTATATTTGAAAGACTTGTTGTTGAACCACGTGCGATATCAGCAGATAATACGCAGTCCCAGATAGCCGCCTATGTAGAAAACACCTCTTACTGCGTCGAAAGTATTTTTATCATATTGGCGTATGATTAGATTACTCAAAAAAATAAGATCATATTCATTTCGTTGGAATAACTGACAAAGTTCTATAGATGGAACGACTGTTGCATCATCGACTTATTCCGAAATTTGCGCCGAATCGAAATAGTATCTAATCGAAAGGTCGATGACATATGACGATAAATTATTGATAAGCACAAAATCAGCACAAAGAGTGAACGCAAGCAGCTCTTTAACATGTAAATAACGAGAAACAAGAATGTACGCACAAATATACGTACTAATGGATAAGGGGTAGTTTACCCCCGTAAAGTTATTTTCCTGTGAATGTGCAATAATACGTCAACTTTATTTTAACTTGCCCTTCCAAATGGTACATGTTCTGTTTAATTTGGTTGATTAGTTTTTTGTGTAGGGTGGAAATTTGAAAAATTAGGGGGTTGTTCACCCCTGCAAATGAATTTTTTTTTTCAACTTAGCGTGGAATTTTGATTGTCTTCAATGAGGAGTATTTTGGTTTTTGTTTTATTAAAATCGGTTGACGCCTTCTGGGTGAAACTGCAAAATCACCCCTCGACATGCTATTTTTGAAGGGCGATTTCACCCCTTAAAAATGTTTTTCCGCCGATAAAAAAAAAACGTGTCTTTTAGTTTTCGATGCTCTACAACATACGTGAGTTGCATTAAAATCGGAGGGGGACACCAAAGTACCTTCCCTTGTAAGTAAAGATCTGAGGACAGTCAGAACTTTACGAGCACGTACCGGCAACTTACCGACAGTACGCGTGCTCAGATAAAGCGAACACGGCAGGCGAAAGGAATTGTCGACCGACACTCATAATTTCACTCTAAAGCGAATCGTATCTTAAAACATTTTTTAATTCTCCACCTCAGCGTACACGATTATAGAGGCATACAAGAGCCCGGGAATAATCAATTGTAAAGCGCGTGGTAGCCTAAAATATCAGAAAAAGGGATCAAAGTAGTACAACCGGACTCAATATTTATTCTTTTTCGCTTATGTATCGCAACAATTAACGTCATGTTTTCTTGAATAAATCCTACTTGTACCTACTACTGAAACCCATATTTCTTCAAGTCCGAACAAAACCCTTTCAGGGTATTGTTAACGTTTAATACCGATACAGTACACGTATAAGTTACACATTAAGCCAGTACTCAAATCCTCGAGGTATTTCAATGTTTTTCTTCTTCAGCCGATTTTCAGTATTTATATCAGTAGCCGTAGTATCCTTCTTCTTTTTATTCTTCACACTCGTCTCAGAAGATCCTTTTTTACCTGCAATCCGTTTCTTTTTCGTTTACCGGCAATACTGTCGTTTCCAATAGTCCAAAATGCGTCGTTTCCAATAAATTCACGTGGTAAAGAGCCAGCACGAAGACTCTTGATGAACTGTAGTCTTCCGCGGGCTTTAAAACCTTTTCTTTTTTTATGGTAGTATAGCGTCGTCAACGAGATCAATAAAGTTAGAATTATATATGGGCACACCGTCTATGGATGAAATATCACTGTAGCACCTGTAAATACTGTTTCCGCTTGTCTGCATCATTACGATATTTGTTTGCACGTAAAATATCTGAAAGCTTCGTATCGAGACGCGATATAAGGTCTCCTGGTATCTGCACACTTATCTGATCGGTTGTCTGTTTGTAAACGCTACCGCCGCCGCATCCACCGCTACCAATCATCGCTTTTTTCTATTTGCCAGCCTCTTCTGCCGGTACTAAAATCATTTTCTTTGCGTGCTCCATCTTAAGGGTCTTGCCGAACACACGTTTAACGATTTGTCCCTTTTAATTAGTATTAGTTCCTCCACCGTTGCCGCCAAACATTCTACTAAACAGACTTGTAATAATGAGCTTCAATAAAAGAGGTAAAAATGCTCTACAGCCTTTCTGCATCATTAGATGTTTCTTCGCCCTCCAATTATACTTTCATCGTAATGCTGCCCCAAGCTGTTTCATTTTAAGCGTCAAAGGACGTCGTGCTATTTGTCGTAAAATATTCTTATATTTTTTTACACGATTTTTTACGATTGGTTCAAGACGCACTACGCCATTTAAAACGTTAAAGGCACATTTGCATAAACATTTGACTAGCGGTTCAGCGGCAGTACGTAGGAAGGCTCTTTGCTATGCTTTACTAGCGTGACAGAGAGCGTTGAGTATGGTAGTGTGTCGTTTACCGATGGGCGGTCGTATAGAATGCAGTCGCCTCTTTACTCCCATATTATTGTTGTTGATCCGATGTTTGCAAATATCGCACGTTCTCACTTCTCGTGTAAAAACTGCAATTCCGTTAGTCTAAATACCCACCACGTGTTTGTCTTGCTTTTTTCGGTACGTACACCAGTATTTGAAGATCGTAGGGAAATATGCTTGCTCGACATCGACAAATATCAGATGTGGATTACTTGGGGTCCAACAATAGATAGCCATGTGGCTATGCAGTAGCATCATGATAGGCCTCCGATAAAAAATCTGAATCTTCAGGATATACTTGTCTGGGAGGATGTTGAATCTGTGCTTGATCTCGAGGGTTTTTAAATATTACAATGTAACTAGCATTCAACGAAATATCGCGTTGTCCATGGCCTTGATGAAAACTATTTTGCGTTATAAAAATACTACTAATATTCTTATGGTGGCTACCTTCCGTGAAAAGATCCTGTTCAGTTTTCGCACTTATCACGCACACACTCAACTCGTGCACGCATTAAACTTACAACCATATGACGCCTCGCATCATGTGGTATAGCTCACAGGCATAATATATCGATTTATCGATCAAGCACACTCAAGCGCATCGCCCATCAGCTCGCATCCTCGATCGAAGCTCACTCAAGCGACCAACGCTCCTAGCATGGCCCCAGTGGCAAGACAACTCACAGGACTCACTTTCCATCGTTGGCGGCGAATCATAACTCACGCAAGCTGTGACGCACGTCCGCCCTCTTGATATTCTGTCTCGTGGTCGACGGATGTAGCCATTGTTCTCACTCGAGTCGTTCGCGCTAGATATTCCCGTGACATCTCACTTTTCTGTTCATTAGCTCCACTCATCTTTTATCTACTCACTAGTGTAGTGTATTAAATTCATTGCCAAATCACGTATAGGTCAACTCAGTGTAAGTGCAAATCACCGCAGATCACCAGAACTTGATAATTGTTCACATAAACGTATTCGGCGAGGTGCGTCGTTGGCAGCATAGACGCCACGCAGCCCCGCACCATACGGTGACGCTAGCTCACTCACCAGCTCATCGTGTGGCTTCAATACAGAGCTCTGCAGTCAGACCACCTCATCAGGATCATCCACACGAATCAACGAGCCGACTTACCAGCCTGAGAGTCTAATCAACAACATTGCATCAACACACGGGCCAGACCCAATCAATTACATAGTTTTTTGTGTAGTCGCCAGGTTTTCTTTTAATCATTGTTAATTAATTTAATAAACGTTGATTTGTTATTGTTAAATGGTGAGTGCATTTAATTTGGCATGCTTGTCACCAGGATCCTTACTATTTATATTCGCAGCTGTCACTTGACACACTAAGCGCGAATGCATCGACCCGCTATTTGTCGACAGCGCAGTAATACTCAGTTAATACAGTTTCACTGGGCAACGCACTATATTCATTGATATTTAACACGTTCGTCGTCGCGTCACCCAGATCTGGGTGACGGGTATGCTTCCGTGGTGGCCCCGTCACCTAAATATGGGTGACGCTCTTCTTATTCAAGTTAATAGGAATTTCGGTTGGATTTTTAAAAGAAATTTAATGGAATAAGCACTGACATATAAATATAGGATATACAACAAAAAAGTACTAAAAATATACATATTATACTATACTTTTTACTAATTTATATTTAGGATAACATATTACATTATACTATGTCGTGTGGTATGCGTTGCAACATTCTAAACACATTTGAGGTGATTTTGGACAATTGGAACAATAGGTCGTAGATTTTTTTACATTTTTTTTCGCTTCTTGACGTTCAGCAGTTTGCCTCCTCTTCTGGTAACATAGGGCCCACATCCTTGTTATAGGCTTGCCCAGCTGATTCGTACGAATCTCAAGCTTATGGAACACGTTCCTTGTTTTATTTCTATTATTGTCGAGCGTAGCATTTTCTGGGGACAACCATTCGGCAACGAGAAGCTCCCGAAATTTTCTTATTTCTATTTTTTTATTTGTGGCTCTCTGGTACACGATGTGAGCATTTACTATACTTGTTCCTAAAAGCAAATGTAGTGCTAATTTCCGATACCACTTGATACTTTTCCGTATCGTTGTGGCATATGACACCATCTGGTCGCTCCTGTAGATGCGAGTTTTTCCATTATTATATGCCAGTACCGTCAAAGGTTCCTGTTTAGGAGGACCTCCGCGATGAGTAGAATCCGAGGTTGAAGTCATAATAGGTGCATGTTTTGTTGATAATATCCTAACATCGCGAACATCCCTCCACTCTAGCACCACAATACCGTTGTCATCTTCTCTTGCTATCATTTCACCTCTCTTCAATGGGTACGACATTACAAAACGTGGCATAATTTTTTTGTGGTGCCGTACAGTCCCAACGAGATGCATCTTGAATTTAAAAATTTTGACTGCTAATTCATAGCTTGTGTAAAAGTTGTCGACAGACAAAGTTCGTCCTTCATTTATCAATTTACCTATAAGTTTAATGCATACGTTTTCAGCTATGCCAACTTGCCTTCTTCCCCTTGTATCTCGTCCAGAATATATTTTCGCAGACCATGTATACCCTTCGGTGGAGCACAATTTGAAAAGCTTTAAACCATATAATGGGATTTCGTTGGTATGTATTGTCTGAATATTAGTCGTCCACTCCAAGGAACCATTGTTTCGTCGATTACAATATCTTCTCCTAGTGAAAAGACTTTTTGATAATTGTCTGTCAATAGGATTAGGAGTGGCAAAACTTTTCCAAGTCTGCTACCCTCTTCTATTGTTTCGTTATTTTCAAAATGCAAGTTTGCTAACAGTAATTGGAAACGATTACGTGATATCTTGCTGCGCGGAAATGGACAGTTGTAGATAGGGTCCATTGACCAGCATCTAACGAGCGGTGTCTGTACTAGACCCATCCAAATCATCAGTCCTATATATTTTGTAATTTCTGCAGAAGTGGTGGGTTTCCACCTGTTCAGTCGAGCATGCTCAGTCATTTCTTGTTGATGCAATTTTTGCTCTGCGTATCTATTAGTCTCTGTGACTAAAAGGCTTATCACTTTTTCGTCTAAGAATAGCGAAAGCACTTCACTTACGATAATATCAGACAGCAAATCCATCAGAAGCTCATCTTTTCCGGTGAATGTAAATGACTGTAGCCTGTTAGCAAATTCGTTCCACTGTATATTGTCCAATGAATCATCAACAGAGCTCAGATCTTCTTCTTCGTCTATAGCAAGTTCTTCCAACATGTCGTCAAGGTCTTCACTTGCATATGATTCTTCAGTATCGGAGTTTGAACTCGATGAAATTGTATTTATCACTTTTCTTCTAAAACCCCCTACTTCGTCATCACTACTCTCCTCACTTTAAATTATATTTTTACGCCGTCCAATGAACATTTTGAGGATAAAAAAGTCACCGATGTGCGTCTCAAAAAAAGTATGCTTCTCGACTAAATTCTCGACTTCTCGACCGCTTATCGATCTGTTTATGTTTTGCGCTCCAACAGTCGGATTTGGGCCCCGCGAGAAACTCAACCGAATCGCGCTGGGCGACAAACGTTTAATATGTTTTACTCATTCTGACTAGGCGCCCACTCTGTGCATTTGTCAATTTTTTTCGTAGTGCTTTGTCGCACCAGTTAGTTTTAATCATAGAATTCTTAATCATTTGTTTTGGAACATTCTCAACCATTTCTAATCTACTCACACTCGTTCTCATACAATCCACTATCGTATTATTCGACGATTCTCTCATCAGGTCATGAATAATAATCAATTTTTTTTATTTTTATCGTGCGAATTCGATCTTATCAATTTGACTCGCAGTCACTGAATGCAAATTTTTAAATAGATCAGGGGTATCGAAATTGAGATTACCACCGCAATAAAATATTATACGATCGAATACGACGTCACTCACGGCCGTCAAGTTACATAAAAATCTTCGAACAAAGTCTGTCTTACTACATGCCTGTTGCACTAAATAACGTAATCCACGGATGTTTCCAACGTACGTCTATTTCACGATTTCTAGTTCACTTCTACTCGTAGTCCTCCTTGTTACACTGATATCTTCCTCGATAATCTTATCTTCAGCGGCAGCGAAGGCGGCGCGGCGGATGCGCCTCGATATGAGCTAATTCGACATGTGCGAGTCGGCGGTTCAGCTAATACAAAGGATGAAAAATACACACATGAGGAATATTTTTCATAATTTTTGAAATTTTAAACCATCATAGTAAATAATAATAATAATAATATATATTTTTTTTTTCGAGGGGTCGTGGAAAATCTTCAGAAAGACAGAGAGGAGGGGCCGCACTCCTCAAAGTGTGGGATTTGTACCCACTAAAAATCACCAACCCTTTTTCCAGATGTTGTGTAACGACCCCGGAACCGCTTCCGCATTTCGTCAGGGTCGTTCTGTTCCTTTGCCTTCCAGGCCCTTTCACTCTTTCCTGCTTGCTTACGGCCGCGGTCCGGCGCAAGCTGTGATGTTCTGTCCAATTCCATTAACTGACACGCTAATGCGCTGACTGTTTTCACTGTGTCACTTCACTGTGGTTCACTGGACTCGGCACTATTTTCTCGCACTGCACTGTTCACTATGCTCACCATGTCCAACTAGTTGTTGTCTGCTCCGGCTGTTGCTCTGTTGTTTTCTTCTTGTTTCTTCTGGCGTAGAACTGTTTCGATAAAATTTGTCACCGTATCCCACTTCTCCGCGCAGATCAGCATCGATGCCACTATGTTCTCTGGGGTGATAAGACCTAGTGAATCCTCTATCCTTTCCCTCTCATCCCTCCATCGATTACACTCGAAGAAGGTGTGATGAGCGTTGTCGCGTTCAGAATCCCCGTAGATACATCGCGAATTTTCTACTTTCCCCATCTTGTGGAGGTATTCGCTGAAGTAGCCATGCCCGCTCAATAGTTGGGTCGGGTAGTAAGTCACTTCCCCATGTTAACGATCTGTCCATAGGGCCAGATGTTTGATGAGTCTGGCTGTCCATCTTCTTCTTGCGTCACTGTCCCACATGCCCTGCCAAAGCTCCATGGTGTGATTCCTTTCCTGTTTCTTCATCTGTTATCGATCGTGTTTAGCTTGTCGTAGGTAGACTCGTTTCTTCTCTCTCGCGAGGAGCTCGATGGGTACCACTCCAGCAATGACCAGGGCCGCCGGTCCTGATACCGTTCGGTATGCACAGGCCACTCTCAGGGCTCCTCTTCTTTGTACCGCGGCTATACGCTTCCTTCGGCTTTCCGCTTCCAGTGCGTCCGCCCAGATCTCTGCTCCATACAGGAGAATCGAGTGCGTCACCGACATTAGAAGCCGACGTTTGCTGGTCATTGGTCATCTCACGTTTGCCATGAGACGGCTCAGCGCTGCTACCATAGTCGCCGCTTTGTCTGTCGCTTTCCTGATGTGTTCCCAAAAGGTTATTTTGGTGTCCAGGGTGATGCCGAGGTACCTCACTGCGCCCTTCGTTTCCACTTCTTCGTTTCCGACGCGCATGCGCAGTATGTTCGGGATCCTCTTCCGAGTGAGAACTACTATCTCCGTCTTCTGCGTGGCTAGGCTAAGGCCGTGGTCCCCCATCCATTGGTGCGTCCGCCTCATGACCTGGTTAAGACGCCTTTGTGCCGCTTCGGGGTCTCTTGCTGTGATGACCGCGGCGACGTCGTCGGCGTATCCTATCAGGAACGTGTCGTCTGGCATTTCCATCCGTAGAATTCCATCGTACGAGATGCACCAGAGATCTGGCCCGAGGATCGATCCCTGGGCTGCGCCTGAGGTGATGACTTTTCTCTGTTCTCCTTCTCGTGTGTCGTAGAGCAGTACTCGGTCCTTCAAGTAGTCGTCCACCATCGCGAGGAGGTACGCTGGTATCTGGAAATGTAGCTTTAGCGCCCGCATCATGTCGCACCATCTTGCTGAATTGAAGGCATTCTTCACGTCGAGCGTAGCCAATACCACGATCTCTCGGGAGTAATGGTTGCTCTCCCGCGTTGCCTCAACTGTCCTCATGACCTCTTGAACTGCGTCTACCGTGGATCGTCCTTTCCTGGAACCGAATTGTCTATCGGACAGGTCACCTGCTTCCCGTATCGCTGTATGTAGTCGCGGCTTGATCATCCTCTCCAGCAATTTCCCGGCCGTGTCCAACATGCATAGTGGTCTGTAGGCTGACGGGGAGTTAGGGTCTCCTTTGCCTTTGCTGATTAACACCAGACGCTGCGTCTTCCAGCGTTTGGGAAAAACTCCGCTCTTCAGGCAGCAGTTGTACATATCGAAAAGCAGTTTCGGGCGGGCGTCTGCCACCGCCTTCAACACTTCTGCCGGTAAGCCGTCGGGACCTGGGGCCTTTCTGTTCTGCAGTGAGTTGACCGCGTCCATCAGCTCCTCCTCATTAAATAACGTAATGTCCTCAATCCTGATGTCGAGGTCCTCCTCGGTCCTCGGTGGGTGAGTCGGGAATAGGGTATCTACGATGTTTTTCATCCTATTCAGGTCCATGCTCCCTCCTTCCGAGAAAGCTTCTAGTTTCCGCGTCACTATCCTGTAGCCCAATCCCCACGGGTCTTTATTTACGTCCTGTATAATGGAATTTCAGCGCTCCGTCTTGCTGCGGCCAATTTGACGCTGTAGGATCTTCTTAGCACCTTTGTATTGAGCCGCGATGACCGCTGCTTCATCAGGATTCCTTCTTCGAGCTCGGGTTGCTTTCCTTCGCAGTCGGAGGTATCGTTTTCGCTGACTCGCGATCTCGTCGGTCCACCAATACGCTGCCTGCTTGTTCGCTGGTCGCTGCTTTCTCGGCATTGACGCTCTACAGGCTTGCAGTACTAGCTGCATCGTTTCGTCCACCAATTCTTCTGCACTTGGGTTTTCAACGTTCGTCGAGATTCTCCGTCCGTTGAGTATCGCTATACCCAATATCCTCTCGTCCACTTTGGCTACGTTCCATCTTGTTGGTAGGTCCCTGTTGATCCTTGGTGCGTTTCCTTCTTCAAATAATTCGAACGTGATGTATTGGTGGTCGCTGCTGGTGAAGTCCTCAATCACCATCCATTTTCTCACACATGGCACTGCGCGTTCCGATGCAAACGAAATGTCTGGTATCGTTCCCCCGTAGCCTGGACGTCGAAAAGTCGCAGTCGAACCGGTGTTGAGCACAGTGAGGCTTAATCTTGAAACCATTTCCATTATTCGCCTGCCTCTGCCGTCCAGATGCGGCATGCCCCATTCGATCGCTCGCGCATTAAAATCTCCAGCCACGATGATTTTTCCTTCCATGTCCCGTAGTTGGTCTTCCAGGCTGTTGAGCTTCTCTTCAAATTGCCCGATGCCTTCATTGGGCGTGAAGTAGCAGCTCACGTAGTAAACGTCCCTCTGTTTGATCCAGACAAAGCCGTTTCCTCTTCCGTGATCTTCTACTCGGCCTTTTCCGGGATTCGGGACCCAAATGGCTGCAGTGCCCAGGTTGTCCGCGTACCAGTTCGCATTCACTTTATCACGATATTGTTCACTGATGATAATCACATCACATGTTTTTTCGCGCACCAGTTGTGTAAGGAGGTCGTCGGCCGTCCTGCTCCTGTTCAGATTTCCTTGAAGTACCCTTGTCATTTCGGGTTCCTGTTTTTAGCACTTTCTAACGCTCTCCGAAAAGCGGCACATTTCCCTGTTCCTGGCACGTGGGACGATTGCGCTTTGTCCGCGCACAAAACACACCGCGCTTCCCTATCGCACTTAGCGCCTTTATGACCGGTTTCATTACACTTATAACACAGTTTGCTTCTGTCCGGGCCCCTACAGTTTTTGGCTTGATGCCCATACCCTAAGCACCTGAAGCACCGCATTACAGATATCCGTTTCCTAATTCTACAGTTGACCCAGCCAACTTTGATCTTGCCTTTGTGGATGAGTTCTGTTGCCTTTATTTCATCTATCTCGATAAGAGCGATTTTCTGGCCCCTGTAAATCGTTTTTAGCACTTGGACTTTAACATTATCTGCTTGTCCCGGGTACTCGCGTGCCAAGGCGTCGAGCACATCTTCTACTTCAGTTGCTCCGTCGAGATCCCTAATCTCGAGGGTCATCTTCGGGATGATTTCAGTGACTTTGCCCGTATTTCCCAGCGCATCTCTCAGGGCTTTAGTGAAGACATCCTTGTTCTTCTGGATGTTGCCTAGCTTCAGCAGAATTTCGCCCTTGTGCGTCTGACGGATGGCTTTGATGTCCGTCTCCATGTCTGCAGGGTTCACTTTGGCACGGATCTGTTTCAGTATCTCTGCGTAGGTTTTCCCTATTTCCGGCCTGATAAGAACGGCTTCGCCGCGCGGCCTATCCTGGATGCGTTTGTTCCGCTCTCTTTGGCGTTTCGGTGGAGTTGTTTTCATCCTCGTTGCCGGTGTTTCTTCGTCATTGCTTGCAGCCCTTCTGGCTTTCCTATTGTTGGCCTTGACCGCGCCTTCTTTCTCCTTTCTGCGGCGAGGTTCTTGCCACTGACCTTCCGTTTCTCCGTGCTTGGGTCTTTTATCTGCCCGTTGTACAGGAGATCCTCCTCCTGGGCAGGTTAGGTGTTGTGACCTTTCGATTCCTCTATTCGAAGATTGTGAGGCTAGTCGTCTGCCTCCCGCTGTTATTTTGTGCAATTCTGCTTCAATCTTCTTCCACTCTACTCTAGATGCTGAAATGGCCTCCAAGGATTCCTCCAGCTTCTGCAATCCTTGTTTGATGTCCATGCTGACATTCCGCTGTTTGGTGGTCGCCTGGATCATCTCTTTTGCAAGGCTTTGAAGGCGCCGTATCTCGTTTTCCTCGACAAGGTCGGCCTCCGAGATCTTCGGCTGTAGAGCTGTTCGGTGTTGCTCCATCGATCCATGTTGCTCCTTATTCGCACTGATATCCGTCCCGTTATGAGGGAGATTCAACATCAGTGCGCTGTTGTTCTGATCACCCTTCTTTCCCCGTGTTCTCGTAGGATGACAGCTCTCTCCGCTTGTTGCTTTGTATGCTACGTTGGCCAAGTCATCTACCAATGTAGCACTGCGGTCGCTTGTTTTCGACGCCGCGGAGCCCGCTTGCCCACTCCCTGTCGACGCCGGTACTGGAGTATCCGGCCCCTGCACCGTAAACTTTTTTCGTTGTTCGCTATAACTCATAATTGGTTTGATGTAGGGGGTTTCCTTCCCCCGGATTTAAGTCGCTTTTTACGACAGGCATACCTTACCACGGGAATATTCTAATCCCTATCCCGCAGAGGTCAATAATAATAATAATAATAATAATAATAATAATAATAATAATAATAATAATAATAATAATAATAATAATAATAATAATAATAATAATAATAATAATAATAATAATAATAATAATAATAATAATAATAATAATAATAATAATAATAATAATAATAATAATAATAATAATAATAATAATAATAATAATAATAATAATACTAATAATAATAATAATAATAATAATAATAATAATAATAATAATAATAATAATAATAATAATAATAATAATAATAATAATAATAATAATAATAATAATAATAATAATAATCCCGTGTCGGGTTGCTGGTCACGCATCGAGCGCCTCCCCAGGTCGCGGATAGGGGGACGCCTTCCAGATATGGAAGGCACCCCGAACTCTCGGGGTGGACGAAAACCAGCACTACACACATGCACCAACGCAAACACCTACACAAACATGCCCCAGTGGTATACCGGTGATGTGAATGATCAGGGTCCCTATAAACGTGCACCCCTGAGAAAGCGAATGGTCGGGGTCCCCTATAAACGGGGCCTACCGAAAAGCGAATGACCGGGATCCCTATAAACGGGCTCTCCCAACTACGGATGAATGGACCAGTTTCTCACTATCATGGGCACGCACACTCACTTACACGACACATAGTGTTAAACACAACAACACGGGTTGGGGACCTCAGGGGCCGTGCGTTCTTCCAGCACGGTTCGGGGAGTCGCGACCCCGAGGGACCTGCAGCAGAATGGAACAACGACGATGGATAATGCACGGTAAAAACGGAGATTTACTCCAGGTGGTGACCCCTAATCAAGGGCAATCCACACGAGGCTCCGACCGGATGCAAGCTCCGGTGGCCTTAGGCATCAGCACGGATTCTGGGGGCCGCATACTATGCAAGGAGAGGACAAGGATGACAGCGAAAGGGACGACTAAAGACAGGGAAAAAAGGACTGACGACACGCTACTAGACATACCAAGACGCAACAGGACGGACAGTTTGTCAAGTGCCGGCAGCGGCGATATTTATAACTCCGCGGCCGACACCGACAAAGCGACGACAGGACGAACGCAGGCAAAAACCCAGAAAGAATTGGACATGGTTGAGCTACTGACGCTCATACACGAAACAGCGACGAGAATGGCCGAGGCAGTGTTTATTCAGAAAAACATGAATATGACTGTCAAAAACGGAATAAAGACGATTTTTGAGACCGCCGACGTGACGCTGCATAAGCATGCAGAGGCGGCCCTGAAACCACAACTTACGGACACGCAAACGACGAAAACAGCAACGGACGAACAACAAACGTCACGGACAAAACGCAAGCGGAAAGCGACTGGAACTACTCCGGAGAACGCGCAAAAAAAGCCTTCGACGGCAGAACCGGTCGCTGCATGGCAGACAGTGACAGAAAAAAAGACAGACAAGAAAGAACGCCAAACAAACGTCAACACGCAGGCCCAAAAGAACAGACCGGCTCCCTGGCAAAGGGGGACGGCTGTACTTGTTAAGCCTGGGACTGATAACTCGTACTCGGACATCGTACGAAAAATACGGACGACGGATGATCCGAAGAAGAGTCACGTGCAGGTGATGACTCTGAGGAAGACGGAAAACGACCTGTGTCTTCTAAAGATACAGGCAGACGCGAACAGACCCGACGGATGAGACGACTTCCGACGCGTTCTGCAAGACACGATTAGGGACGCGGACAGCGTCAGGGCCATGATTTCCAAGGTCCAATTGGAAATCATGGACCTGGACTGCGTCGCGACCACGGACGACGTCAGACAGGCGCTGAGACAGGACGAGACGCGGACTTCGGGGTCCACATTTTTGGCCCGAATCGCGCCGAGCAGTACATGGCGCTCTGCGATGTTGAGTCGCGGGAAGCCGAGGTGCTGCTTCGGCGGGGACGGGTCGGGATTGGATGGGTGCATTGCCGCGTCCGAAAACGACTGACAGTGACGAAATGCTACAAGTGCTTTGGCCACGGACACGTCAAGCTCAACTGCACGAACACGGACCGGACAAAAAGTTGCAGAAAATGCGGCGGAACGGGGCACTACGCAACGGACTGTAAAAACAAACCGGCCTGTCCTTTGTGCGCCGAGGCAAAGTACAAGGACGTGGCGCACCTCGCGGGTTCCGGGAGGTGCACGGTGTTCCGAGCTGCGCTGGAGGAGTGCAGGAAGCAGATCGGAAGACGGACAGAATAGTTCAGGGAAACCTGAACAGGAGTAGGACAGCAGACATGCTACTACCACAGATAGCTGACGAACATAACGCCGACATTCTGATCCTGTGCGAACCGTACAGGAAAAGAACGACACAAACGTACATAACAAACGAGACGGAGACCACAGCTATCTGGGTAAGGGGCGCTGCTCAATCTCGAATATCTAACTGCGGTGTCGGGGACGATGACGTCTGGGCGAGGGTCGGCGCTGTCACGTACGCCAGCGTCTACCTGACACCCAACTGCACCGCGGCGGATTTCGAGAGAAAAGTGGCGCTCCCTGAGGACGGTATCAGGGATCTGCCTGGAGACGTTATTATAGGGGTCGACTTCAACGCTCGGGCGATCGAGTGGGGAATGACAGCAACGAACAAACGTAGACGGTTGCTGCTGGAGATTGCCGCAAGGCTGGATCCGGTAGTAGCCGATACAGGAAACTTTCAAAAGTACAGACGACCAGGGTTTGGAGACTCCATCCCTGACGTCACAATGACATCGGACGGAATATCGCCACGGATAGGGCAATGGCGGGTGTTCAACGGCTATACGGCCAGCGACCACCAGTATATTGTCTTCGAAGTGGCAGGTCAAACGGCGACGAGACGGACGAGGACCCAGCGCCCCCCGCGGTGGAACCTCAACAAACTCGACATACAACATTTTTCAAAGGAGCTGGTGGTAGCACCAGCACCGATAACAAAAGTCCCCCCTGAGCTGACTGGCCGGCTAAGGGCGGAAAGACTGGTGGACGAGACGACCAAACTGACGGACCGGCTGTGCAACAGTACAATGCCGAAACGACGACATCGACAGAACAGGCAGCTACACCACTGGTGGACGGACGAAATAGCCGAGCTGCGCAGGGTCTGCTTGGCAAGCTGACGACTAGTAACGAGGGCTGGGGGAAAACCCGAAAGGGAAAACCTCCAAGCCGCATATAAGACATCACGGAAGGCACTGACGAGCGCAATACGAGACAGCAAGACGCGTTGCTGGAAGAGACTCTGCGAGGAGGTGGATCAGGATCCCTGGGGTACTGGTTACAAAATCGTGACTGGTAAACTAGGGGCCCGGGTACCACCAGAACTCAAAGACGCCGAATCCGCACGACGAATCGTCTACGGCTTGTTTTCTACACACCTGATACGGATGGACATTACAGATGATACGGAAAAACCGGCAGCCCCCATCTTCACGGCGGAAGAGCTCTCCAGGGCATCCAACGCAATGTAGACTGGTAAGGCACCCGGACCGGACGGAGTTTCAGCGGAAATTATCCGGCTGATGATCAATCTGAGGCCGGAGGTCTTTTTTGACCTGTACAATACGTGCTTGACGACGGGGACGTTTAGCGACCGGTGGATGGTTGCGAGGCCAGTTCTTATCCTCAAAGGTACGGGCGACCCCAATACGCCGTGAGCCTACCGGCCGTTGAGTTTACTTGACACGACGGGTAAACTCTACGAACTATTACTGAGACCGAGACTGACGGTCGCGATACAGACCAGCGGAGTTCTTTCAAACCTGCAGTTCGGCTTCAGGAAGGGCCGATCGACGATCGCAGCGATCCAAAAAATGGTCGATTCCTTCCTGGACTTAGACAGACACTGCCATGCAACGTGACCAATCGTTCCGCTGGTGACCTTGGACATCAGGAACGCCTACAACTCGGCCTGGTGGGTTGATATCCTGGAGGCGTGCTTTCAAGCGCCTTCGGGATTCCAGCTTACTTAGTTCGGGTCGTGGGAGACTACCTGAAAAACAGACGGATTACGTACGATACAACTGGAGGACCGGTGACGAGGCAAATCACCGCGGAGATCGCACAGGTGTCCAAACTGGGACCAGATTTTTGGAACGGACTGTACGACAGCTTGCTTACGCTGGAGATGTCGATCGGGGTACTCCTCGTCGCTTACGTTGACGACGTCGCGGCAGTGATCACCGAGCGGTCTCCGGATCTGGCACAGCTAAAACTTAACCAGACGATGCGACGAGTGGGACGATGGATGACGGACCACGGACTACAACTCGCGACAGAAAAGACAGAACTGACGTTCCTCAGTAGAAGACGCACACAGACAAAACTACCCATTTTGGTCGGGACGGACGAAATCATAGCTGGGAGGGAAGTCAAGTATTTAGGGGTGACCCTAGGTACGAAAATGACCTTCTGGCCTCATATACAAAAAACAGCCTGGAATGCGGCTGAGAGGATAGCATCCTTAAGCCGCCTGATCGCAAACACGACTGGACCGAGACCGGGGAAAAGACTACTATTAATGGCGACAGCTCACTCACTTAATCCTCCTGTACGCCGTGGAGATCTGATCAGATGCCCTGAAGACAAAGAATTACTGCCACGCGATGACGACGGTACAAAGATAAGGTGTGCTGAGGATCTCCTGCTCCTATCGAACTGTCTCTGCACAAGCAGTCTTGGTGGTGACCGGCGTAATCCCCGTGGACCTGCTAGCCTTCGAACGAAAGAGGATCTACGAGAAAAGCGCAGACATAAGACTGCGGCAGTCACGGAGCGCGATAGGACGATACAGACTTGGCAAGGCCGATGGACAGAAGAACGTACAGGAGTAGTATGTGTACACCTTTGCTCCATCCCACTCCTATCCCCACTTCTTCTCCCACCAAGCGGCTACCCCCACCACCTCACTTTTCCACCGCCACGCTACCTGCTCTGCTTCACCAGTGTCGGTTACATGGAGATGGTAAAGTGATGTGGTGTAGGTACTCCTGTGAACAAGGAAGAGCAGAGATAAGAGCAGAATGGAGCAAAAGTGTACACATACTTGGAAAAATGAATAAAATCATGTACTCACCACCACAGCTGTTGGAGGCATCTACCCTCCTGCCAAAGCGATTTTAAACTTTTGTCTCTCGAGTGTACTCTCTCACGCACACGCACACGCACACGCACACGCACACGCACACGCACACGCACACGCACACGCACACGCACACGCACACGCACACGCACACGCACACGCACACGCACACGCACACGCACACGCACACGCACACGCACACGCACACGCACACGCACACGCACACGCACACGCACACGCACACGCACACGCACACACACACGCACACGCACACGCACACGCACACGCACACGCACACGCACACGCACACGCACACAAACGCACGCACGCACACACGCACACGCACACACACACGCGCACACACACACACACAGCGCCGTGTCTTTAATTTATTACTAGTCCTCGCCAAAGCCCCCTTCCACGACATCGATATCGTAGCCGATATCCATCTCATCACCGAGGGCCTGTATAATAGCCGCTGCCACGTCCGCGCGTTCGCCGTTCGATAATCGAACCCGCAGAACGTTATCACCGGCAAGCGGTCGCATCATGACAGCGATCAAGGCATCTCTACCGCACGCTTCTTCAACAAGATGCTCAATACCTGCAACATCCACGTGTTCGAGTCCATATATTGAACACTCCATGACAAGAGCCGGCAGCATACATGCTGGAGGCTCCGGATGAAAAAGGTGAGATCAGTCGATGTAAATGCTCTCGCCGGAAATAGCCTAACAACACCTCACAGTACCCATCAAAGTCCGGGTAAATCACTTCGCCGCGGGCAATCTATTGAAACGAGGCACAATACAGGACATTCCGATATACAGTTCGCCGACTTCAACGGGTCTTCCTCGACGTTTCACTAAATACACGCTACGCAGGAGCTTTTCCAACTCGTTGTATGCATTGCACATTTCCTGTGTACGCAGGAACACGATCATGACAGTCTCGACAAACATTACTCGGCACCAAAACGCGTCGCTCAAAATCTCCTTGCCGTATCGCTGATAAATATTGCTTTTTATTGTTTGCAAGGAGGTTGCCAAAGACAGACTAAATGCTCGAGATGCTGCTAGAGAGTATCACGGGAATAAACATAATAACCTCCTATGAATCATAACTTGGTATCCACTTTGAATGCAACGAAAGCGGTTTTCGAGCACGCATAGCCCTGCGCTGTGCTCCTCGAACAGCGCTTGCTCTGCAGTCAAAGATATAGAATATGATCCCTCCCAGAAAGAGGAGGACTTCAATTATAATTCTCTAATTATTACGCTATAGAAATAAGAGACACTATAAGTTCAGATATTTTTTTTTAATTAATCAATATTTTATGGAAACACATTTACCGTCGTATGCAAGAGCCCGGCAAACACGGTAATCCACGCTTGGAGATTCCTCCACCGTTAATTTTACTTTTATTGCTATACGGAATTAATATGTATTATCCCTCGTAATATTGCTTTTATTACAATCTTCATGTAATAAATGACGTATGGGAGGGCGCCCCATCGTACACATTTATGCCCAAATCTTTGCGAAAATGCTCCAGACACCCTATGATAAACAATGCAGCGTCTTCGCATTGTGCAATGCGCCAGGCTTGCTAAATAAAAAATGTGCTTCGCGAGCACCCGTTTAAAGGAGAATCATACATGGATGTTTGGTCGGCAGACGAAAAGGAAGAGAATAAGAAAGAGGAGAAATCTTCATCATGTAGTCGTGACACGATCGACGATGCTGTAAAATAAATTTTGCATATATATACGTCTTTCAAAGCGTATAGGTCATCATTTAATCATTGACTATGTGTTCAGCGTGAACATTAGACAAATTTACGAGAGGCTGCAGTATCTACCGCTTTTAACCTTTGGCGTATACCCAGCTGACAGAATTCCTCGTGTATGTTCATTACCGGCTGGACTCGTAGTTAACACGGATAACCACGACGGACCTGGTGAGCATTCAATCGCCATGTACGTTAACCATCATGGAAAAGGAATGTACTTTGATAGCTACGTGCTACTACCGATTATACCGCAACATCACGCAAGACTACGAAGAAACTGCAAGTTCTATCGGCACGGCCTCAAGCAGCTACAGAGTAATATGTCGGATGTGTTTGGACAATTCCATATCGTATTCCTGCATCTTATGTCATGCGGCTTTACCATGTCCCATTTTATAATCTCTTTAGCGATAGGGTAACAAAAAACGACAGATTAGTACGAGCAAATTACAATACTTTTGCCTCTCGACGATCAGACAGTGATAAAAATGAATTTAACGGCGGAGAAGTCTCCCAGCGAAGATGACCGTGTTTGCAGGGATGTTGCATGCGATGGTGAATATGTGTAAGGTGATTTAAATAAAATATTGATTCATTAAAAACAAATACATCGGCCTACTGTGTCTCTTTTTTAATAATTATATATAAATTATAATCGAGGTCTCTCGCAGTAGGGTATCATATTCTGCGTCTTTTACTGCAAAGCAAGCGCTGGGCGAGGAGCACGTGCAAAATCGCGGTCGTTGCATTCAGAGCTCTGGACACCTAGTTATGATTCATAGAGGCGTTTGTTATCTGCAAACCCTGTGATTCCCGCCAGCATCATCCGGAGCATTCAGTCTGACTTTAACTTCGTGATCGTACAGTCTGAAACGTGTTGTTCGCAATGTATCCGCGTTACGATACAATTATTCTGGGTCTTGCGTTTTGGTGCACCGTATTTATATAGACTTGGACATGGTGATTCATCTACGAACGGATGAAATGTGGGACGCGTACGAGGAGATGGTAAAAATTCTTCATCGTACTTTTTACGAATGGGATCGCGAGTCTTTTAGTATTGCTATGGAGGATCTTTAAGCGGGGATGAGGTGCGTGGTCGTGCATCATGGGCGTGCGGATCGCTATGAGTTGATCCATACAGACGATGATGGATATTCGGAGGTACTCCTAATCGATGAAGGGTACCCAATATTCGTCAATTGCGATCGCTTGTATTATCCTGATACCCTCATCGGGATGATACCTGCATTATGCATGGGGTGTCATCTGCATGGGTTGGATCGGGTTGACGCCTTTGGCCTGATCCCACTCTTGGAGTCCATGTGTGGTTCCGCCGCATGATTGCACGGGGTTGTGGTGAGGAGCCAGAGCCGCTCGCCCAGTGTGCGGCTAACGACGGAAGACAATGTGGACTGTAACGTGGCAAGATCCTCAAGCGCTACGTCCTCCTCGCACGACGGCTGCCAACACGATCTCGCAGGGCTGGAAGGCGTAATCGCCGTACTCTAAATAATTTTTTTTGTTTTTTTTGTATTCCTTTTTCTTAAAATCGTACGACCGAGGAGCGGAGAGGAAGAGGAAGAAAGAGGGCGGCCCACACCTCTTGGTGGTTTCGGGATCGAGTCACCCTTTCGCAGGAGAGAGAGAGAGAGGATACAGACATTTTCCATTTATCGGGGTCGGGATCTACAGCCGTCCCGCTCGACGTTCATCTACGGCCAATATGCTATAATCTATTCTCGGTCATCTGATCTACTAACAATAACCAGTCTATCTTATTGGGGTCACCTGCCAGACTGGACTACACATGGTTATTATCTGCTATTAATATTTGCGTCGTCCAGCCGAGGTGCTATACGCGGTCATCGTGCGACACCGGTTCCCCCAATTAACCGAGTTCGGCTCGCTAAGAGGGGGTCATAGTTTACGGGCACGCGTGCCGAACGGACCTCGAAGCTTTTTCCCGGTTACCGTCGAGCGAACAGGACGTAGCAGCGAGTATTATATCGTCCCGCTCCACCGTTGATTTCGTCGAAATCTATCACCACCTATCGTGGGTACTGGGGCATATCTTTTGAAACAACGAGGAGTAAATCGAGGATGGTATCGAGAGGAGAGAATTTCGAGACGATTTTGGGTTAAGAAGGATTGGCAAGGAACATCGCATTGTCATCGTCCCGGTGAGCTCTCTTCCCTTCTACGGTCTTTTGTCATTATTTGATTATTATTGTTTTTTTTAATTCTTTGGAAAGTTCGATTTGAACTTAGTCGTATCTGCGATTCTGATATACCACGCACAAAGTACGATTCGTATCGGGACAGACTGCGTCGAGTAGAGTGTAATATCGAGATCGTTTGGCGGTTAGAGCCGCGAAGCAGTCACTTCGTTCGTCATTCTGTTTTTTTGTTACTGTTCTGTAGTCATTTTGCTGTAAGGCCGCGCGCGTGTTGATACATCATCCCGTGGTCGGATTGTATAGGAGGGATTGGAATGTCATAGGCCGTGTTGCGGACTTGCAGGAATAATTGACACTTATAGATTTATGCTATTGCATTCGCCTTATTTTATTTTATTTATCTCTCTTATTATCAGGAGTACAAATTGAAAATGCGGGATTTTTTTCTATTTTTGAACGTTTATTCTGAAAAAATGGTAACAAATGAATTATTCAAAGTATTGTCCATCGCTAGCCACAACTTTTCCCCATCTTTCTGGCAATTTACGGATACCGTCGCGAAAAAATTCGGCCGGCTTGGCTGCTATCCAGTCATCGACCCATTTTTGGGCTTCTTCGTAAGAATGGAAGCGCTGGTCAGCTAGGCCATGTGTCATCGATCGGAAAAGGTGGTAATCGGAAGGAGCAATATCTGGGCTATACGGCGGGTGGGGTAAGACTTCCCATTTCAGCGTTTGTAGGTATGTTTTGACCGGCGCTGCAACATGTGGCCGAGCGTTGTCATGTTGCAAAATTACTTTGTCGTGTCTTTGCTCGTATTGTGGCCGTTTTTCTTTGAGTGCGCGGCTCAAACGCATCAATTGAGTTCGGTATAGTGCTCCTGTGATGGTTTCGTTCGATTTCAATAGCTCATAATACACCACACCCAGCTGGTCCCACCAAATACAGAGCATGAGCTTGGCGCCGTGAATATTTGGTTTGGCCGTCGATGATGATGCATGGCCGGGGTAACCATATGATTTTTTGCGCTTCGGGTTATCGTAATGGATCCACTTTTCATCACCAGTGACAATGCGATGCAAAAAACCCTTCCGTTTTTGCCGTTCGAGCAGCAGTTCGCATGCAAAAAAACGGCGCTCGACGTCTCTCGGCTTCAGCTCATACGGCACCCAATGTCCTTGCTTTTGGATCATTCCGAGGGCTTTTATACGATGGGAAATGGCTTGTTGTGTCACTCCCAATGAATCTGCGAGCTCTTGTTGAGTTTGACACGAGTCTTCATTGAGTATTGCCTCCAATTCAGCATTCTCAAACTTTTTCACTTGGCCCGGCCGCTCTTTGTCCTCAACGTCAAAATCACCACTTCTAAACCGCACAAACCATCTCTCGCACGTTGAAACCGATGGAACATGACTCGGATAAGCCTCGGAGACCAATCGATGTGCTTCAGCAGCACTTTTCTTCAAATTAAAGAAGTAAATTAAAACTTCCCGCAAATGCTGTTTTGTTGGCACGAAACTCGACATATTGAGAGCTCAAAAAAACTATGAATTTGACACTGCGACAAATTGACACATACTGAAAATTAAAGCTATAAGACGTAGCTTTGACATGAACATAGTCACAGTACTGCCTGATGCGTATAGCGTTAGTAACGCCATCTGTTATCAAACCCGCATTTTCAATTTGTACCCCTGATATGTTGAACATTGTTTTATTTCTGCGAACGCATGCAGTGCGTACTCGGCCGTCGTCCCGTGTTTGTACTTGATCGTGAGGGATTAATACGGTTCGAGGCGTATCTGGCCATGATGAATAGTTCGTTCGTTGTTACTGTTCTGTAGTCGTGTACTGTAAAGCCGTGCGTGCGTTAGGCCGTTATCCCGTGTTTGTTTGAATGTGTGAGGGATTTGAACGGAATAGACCGCGTCACGGATTTTAACGAATTATAGACTTTGGATTTATGTGAGTTAATTTGAGTTTCCTTTTGTTTCGATTTAGAAGGTCGTGCGCGCGTTATCACGTCGTCCCGTGGTGTGTTTTGTGTAGAAGGGACTAGAACGTTGTATACGCGTCGCGTATCATTCCAATCAATCGGCGGTTTTCTGTTTTATTTATTTATTTATTTATTTATTTATTCCTTTATCTATTATTTATTATTTTATTTATTATTTGTTATTGATTGGTTATTTATTATATTTTATTCAACCAACGAGGTGTTGATCGGGATTATTATCCTCACATTAATTATTTTATTACTCTTATTATTCTTGGGTATTATTGAATTATTGACCCTCATTTATTCGTTATTGGATATTTCATGAGCCGTAGAAAATCTCGGTGGTTCGATTCTTACACGGCATATGTCATTCGAAATTGTAATAGCAAGCCGTGGGTCGCTTCGCGTACGTGACCTTTCGACGTCCCGTTGTTTTGGTTTGGTTTGGAAGTATGTGGGATTAGCTCGGGATAGGCCGTATCGCAGACTGTGAACAAGGACCACCGAGCATTGGAAATTTGTCGGTGAATATTATTTGAAATTCGTAACGAGCGAGATAGGCTATATATAACATCTGCAGAGTATGAGAGTGAGAGAGAGAGAGAACGGTATAACTGCTGCCGTTGAATTAAAGATTAAAGTTAAGATACCGGACTAGATTTGGAGGATTGTTAAAAACGGAGAGACTAATTTTACGGGACATTTTAGTTAAATTCTACATTGATGGTTATTGGAGAAATAAAGTAGTTTGTAAGTCCCGTACCTGCTGTTGTTGTTTGAATTATTTACGGTTATTATTTTATTTATTTATTTAATATTTATTTAGCTAAATATTGTTTATTGTTTGTGTTTGGTATTTATTAAAAATGTCTTATTATTGGACTTTGTTCAGTAATTCTAATGAATTATTTTAATTAATTGATTTTATTCATATTTTATCTTTGACTAATTAGTGACTTGACAGTCCGAACCAGCCACTCTGCCTTGAACAGCTGTAGCTAGCCTGGGTTGAGTCTGGCCTACCATCTCGTTATTTTTCCTTCCGGCGCGTAAGCGCCTGGCGCCCATCTCGTAAGAGAAAATAAGAAGGAAGGAAAAATAGCTTGGGCCAGCTATAGGTAACGTGGTGCGTTGAGGCACAAATTTACCGTTACAGGACATAGTGGACTATGTATTCGGGGTCCTCGGTGCGGAAATATCAATCGGCTACGATGGCGGCGAGGTGGACAAAGTCTTCGAGGACCCCAAGTCTCCTGAGGCGGACAGTATTCGGGAGTGAAAGTGTGTGCGGGCGCATATGTGTGTGCGAGCGCATATGTGTGTGTGTGTGGCCGCGTGAATGGCCGCGTGAATGTGTGTGTATGCTCGCGTGTGCGTGTGCGTGTGAAAGTGAGAGAGAGAAACAGGAGTTAAAATCGCCGTAGAAGGAAGACGGAACAACAACAGCGGTCAACAACAGCAGAAGTGGTGAGTGCATGAATTTATTTTGTTAGTATGTGTACAACTTTGCTCCATCCTGCTCTTATCTCTACTCTTCCTTGTTCGCCAGAGTACCCACACCACCTAACTTTACCACCTCCACGTTACCGACACTGGTTACGCAGAGTAGGTAGCGCGGCGGTGGAAGAAGAGGGTGGTAGGGGTAGCCGCGTGGTGGGGGATGGAGTGGGGATAGGAGTGGAATGGAGCAAAGGTGTACACATACTACTTACCAGGTGTATGCATAAGTTTTTTCCGGTTTAACTAAGAGATGGCGCCAGCGAAAAGTACGCAGCGTATTAATTTGACACATACGTCATTTTGTTCGTCTGACATTAACCTACAAACACACACAAGTTGAGTTCGCCAACAACTAGCATCTTTGTTTTATCATTCAGTGATCATGTCGAGTTTTGTGCCTGAAAAAGAACATTTGCGGCACGCATTGCTTTTCTGATTTAATCAAAAGAAAAAGGCTGCTGAAAGTCAACGTTTGCTGGTAGAAACATATGGTGAACACGCTCCATCGATTAGAACATGTGAGACATGGTTTCGACAATTTAAAAGTGGTGATTTCAATGTGAAAGACAGTGAGCGCTCTGGTAGACCACAAAAATACGAAGACGAGCAATTGCAGGACTTATTGGATGATGACCCAACTCAAACTGAACGGCAATAGCAGAAGCATTACATGTGTCACAGGAAACAATCAGCAGACGTTTACGAGTAATGGGGAAGATCAATAAACTCGGTAAATGGGTCCCACACGAGGTTGGAAAATGGCTCGACGAATGGTTTGCCGCAAAAGGCAAGCAGTTTTTCTGGCATGGTATTCATAAGTTACCTGAAAGATGGGCGAAATGTGTAGAAGCCGATGGCCAATATTTTGAATAAAACAAAAATTAATTTCCCTTGTAAATTACGTGTTTTTTTCACCAAAAAACCGGAAAAAACTTATGCATACACCTGGTATGGATGATCTCTTTACCTAGTAGGAGCCCTATGGGATTCAGTTACATATTGTTTGAGAATCCGTCCAGATGTTGTTGGAACGACTTGAGAGTATATTGAAAATTATGAGTCTTCACTCACGACAGGGAAAAAGAAGCCAGACAAATAGATGTTTAGAGAGAGACTGTGGTTTATTTCACCTTCCGCACCTCAATTACAAAAATGTGTAAAATTTAGAAAAATATAAATGATATAAAAATTAATACAAAAATAAATTAAGTTGAATTTGGTGTGGTTCAGAGACCAGCACACAACTAGACTAATTGTGTGCTGTCTTTTATTACTTGAGAAGCACACAATTTTATTAATTGTGTGCTATGTTTAATGTGAGTAGTGTACGTCCTGCAGCCAGTGCAGCGGAACACGCCACGCAATGAGATATGTGAATGCTCAGATTGATTTTATTAATCCCAGTAACTTCTCAATAAGAGAGGAAATTTGAATGTACAAAGAGTGAGTGCTGGCACATGCAACTCTGATACTTGAGTGCTGCAATTCTACTATGACAGACCGTGAAGCAGTGAAGAACGCTGCACTGCACAGCAAAGTGAGCTTGAGGATGCACAAAATGAGTGGAATATATTCACTGTACTTTCCCAGCAAACTTGGTTTGGAGAAAGTACAGTGAACTGATATGAACATACACAATTGTATTAATTGGGTGAGCAACAAGTGGTGTGGAAAAACGTGGTGCAGTCCGCGCTGCAGAGCACGTCAACGGATGAGACCTTTATGTTGATGTACCGACTTATTTTCTACTCCTCACAGACGTTGAATTACACTAAATTGTGACGGTGTACTCTTACCTGAGTTTTGAGTCCTGGTGAGTACAGAAGGTTGAGAAAGTCCGGTGAATGCAGTGGAAAAGTCCGAGATGTCCAGGAGATGTGTGCGCTATTCCCGTGGTTGTTCCGAAAAGTGTCAAATTTTTTTACAATATGGCTGCCTGATACAAAAGCATCGTTGAGCGGTGGAGTCAAATGAGTGAGATAGCCGGTGAGCGAAGCTGAAGTCAATCGAGAGAGATACTACTTGCTTAACGCGACATGCATGCGAGGCCTAGCCTCGGCCCTGCGAGGCCCTGCCTCGGCTATCTCCGGCATAGTTGGTCTGACGATTGATTCTCAACTCTACTGTGGACAACTAGAGAGATTACACCAAGCAATTAAAAGAAAACGGTCCGAATTGATTAATAGGAAAGGTGATGTCTTCCATCATGACAACGCCCGACCACACACTTCTTTGATGACCCGTCAAAAATTGCGAGAGCTTGGTTGGGAAGTTTTGATGCATCCACCGTATAGTCTAGTCATTGCACCCTCTGACTATCACTTATTCCGATCTCTGCAGAACTCTCTCAATGGAATTAGGGATAGTCAGAGGGTGCTATGTCTGGACTATACGGTGGATGCATCAAAACTTCCCAACCAAGCTCTCGCAATTTTTGATGGGTCATCAAAGAAGTGTATGGTCGGGCGTTGTCCTGATGGAAGACGACACATTTTCTATTAATCAATTTGGGCCGTTTTCTTTCAATTACTGACGATTTCCGTCCAGTCCCACCACACACACAGTATCGCCTTTTTCGCCGTCAATCCTGGTTTCGCGAACGCTTGTGACGGCTCACCATCCCTTGTCCACGATCTTTGACGCTTCCGATTGTCGTACGTGATCCATTTTTCATCACCGGTTATGACACGTTTCAGAAATGGCTCGATTTCAGTGCGTTTCAGCAGCGCATCTCAGATGTTAATTCGGTCTATCATGTTTTTCGCGCTCAACTCATGAGGAACTGTTACGTCAAACCCGCGCTGTGTTTTTACAAAAACCAACAAATTTAAGACGTGTGAGGCGTTTCGGCGTGAGTTTTCCGTACTCTGGTCAAGGAGAATGAATTCTCCCTTTACCACACCTGACGAGACACACCGAAGACGCATGCCCCCTTTTGAGTCTAACCTTTTGGAAAATTTCTCGAGGCAGGACTGAGAATGCTTGTTTATTGTTCGTGTTAACCGTCACTCGACTCGATAAAATAAATCGATAAATTAACCCGCGGAGGAAGGGGTTTTAGGGGGAAGGAAAATGGCAGGTTACTTTCATTTGGGGAAAAATTCACGGAAATATCAGATAAAATAAATTAGAAAAATTGCGTTAGTACTTACGTTTGTTTTACTGGTGAAGTTGTTTCGCCGGTAACCGTTGCGGTGAAGGGAAAAAAATAATGGCAACCGTTTGTTAAAATAAAAATCGTTAAACTCGATGATTCGTGAAGCTGTTAAAATTAATTCAAATAACCGAATAAGTGATACACATACGTTCGCTATTACCGTGCGCGACCGATCGTTATTTTTCGACGCAATACACTTAACGCGATACTTATGATTCGATAAAACAGTAAAACGAAATAAACAGTGTGGACATGTACAAAAACGGGAGAAAACAATTGAACTCAATTTCTTCTAGATTCCTTCTTTAAACTTGAAATAAATTCCGTATGATTGACATTAAAACCGAGAAAAAGTAAATTCGAACTGAATTTAAACTGTTCAATCGTTTTTCTTCTAAGTACTCACTCTGAATTTTATCTGACTCTACAGGGAGGGGTTCCTCCGCGGTGGGAGCCTGTTTAGCTCGCCAGTTTTGATCGCGACTGCTCGAACGCTCGACACTGCGTTCCTCACCGGGCTGCAACTTAAGAGCCTCAGGTGATCGTCGACTCGACTCTACTCCGACTAATTAACTAACTAACTCTCCGACTGACTGTTACTAATTGTTACTCTCTAACTTTTTCGGGCATTTTCCCGTCCTGATATTAGTAGGTCCTGGATGGGCTAATTTTCTATGCGGGGAATTTTTAGAATTACAATAGCGCTCGGACTTTGGGGCTTATCGCGATCACGCATTTTTGTTCTAGCCATGCTGTCATTCGATCCTCGTTCCGAGTCGCTTGGGGTGAGATAACATAGTCCAGGTAAAATGAAGCTACTTCGGAAAAAGCTCAGACTTTTAAGTAGATCCATCGAGCCTCTGGTGATTCATGCTGTAATTCTCATCTGCACCCGGTCTCGTTCAATTTCCATTCCGAACTGCAGTACCACGTGTCGCGAGGAACCATTCCCTGCCCCGAAGACACGCGTCGCGAGGAACCATTCCTCGTGTCGACGACACGCTGTCGCGATGAAACCTTCCTTACTTTGACTTATTTGTTGAGTGGGGACTCATGCGACGGTACCCTTCTATCTTCTGTCACTTTGGTTTGTGGGACCTCGAGGGTTCCACAATTTGCTTTTGTCTTTCCCTGTGGTGTGGCGGTCTTGACGCCTTGGGTTTTTCGTGTCGTGTGGCCTATTGAGAAGGTAGGGCCTACTGCGCTAGTGTTTGCATAACAAGGTGTGTGGTTTTTTGGGCAGTTCCACCTGGTCTTTCCGTAGGGGCGGGGGCTACTGCGCTCGGGTCCGCCAGGCGCAGCGCGTGATCTCGTTAGCCGCACTGCCTCCTGTCTCCCTAGTTCCGTTTGGCACACGTGGATACTCGCGGTTTCTCGCGTGGACCTACTGATTCTTTCTGGTTTCCTGGTCCGGTGGGCGCTTATTCGCCCCTTGTTGGTTCGTTTTGTCAATAATTTATCACTTTAGTGATTTTTTTTTATTGATGGACTTTATTTCTGTCTTATGTTTTAGTATGTATTTTTCTTTTATTTGTGTTTGCACGTTCTTAATATTATGGTTAATTGGTATTTTTGATGCTTCGTCATGGGGCTAGTCCCCTTCTTATTCGTAGCGGATCGCTCTAGTTGCGCTCCGTTACAATATATTAATTCATAATACTCAGAATTGTTTCAATTATGTCTTTTTGCAATCTCAAAAAAAGAAAAGTGTTGCATTTTTGCTCAAAATAATAAGAAAAGAAAAGAGAGAAAAAATAATACATAAAATAAAATAAAATAAAATAAAGTGTACAAAACAAGGAGCAAAGAAAATAATAATATCAATAATAATGATCGTTAATCACTCTATGATATCGCATGTTAGTAATGCACATTATGGTTTACAGACACAAGAGTCTACAAGTCACTCATTCCGAGGGACACCGTACCGCCCTGGATATTTCAACCAAGCATCTACATCTCCTCAGAGTAAAAGGAAGCATTCGTTTTCATACTGGACGATCGACGTTTCGTTATACCAAATCATACGGAGCCAACCATCATGAAGGGAAGACAACGCAAGCATCCACACGATCATCCAGCATCATATGTACAAAACCCCAAAAACTTCACGCACACCTACAACTCTAAAGAAACTTCACGAACGCCAAGAACTTGAAAACGCTTAGAACGCCAAGAACGTAAAAAAATGCTAAGAACTCCAAGAACTCCAAGAATTTCATGAACTTCAGAAATCAGCGTTCACGAGCCATTGAGTCAACACCAAGTCCGTATGAGAAAATTCATACCTATGTATTCCTACACACGTCACTTGCTATTATTCAAATCAAGTTAACCACTCTGATGTGTGGTATAAGAAAAAAAGAAAAAGAATATTTTAACCACGTCATTAAACATAAATAATGTTTGAGTTACAAAAAGAAAGAGAGAGCAAATATTCTAACGAAGCAAATATTTGAAGAAAGATTACGAATTATAAGAACAAATAGAATTAAGAATACGTACATTTTAACCAGGAAGCCACGTTCGATATTCACCGTTATTTAATCATTAGTAATACTTAAGAAAACAATTCGTTTGGCTTATTGTACTGTTGCAATGATAAAAGCGAAAAATTTCAAAGAAAATATAAAAGTAAAATCAAGAAATTAATAGCTAAAATAAGCAAACGAAGAAAATATTAGAAAGAGAAAAAGAGAGAAATGCCCATAAATGCCCAACAATAAAGGGACGTATATATAAATACGATAACGTAACACCTATTGTCGGAAAATATGAAAACACGAAATAATTAAGTTTTGAATTAGGAACATATAATATTCATACAAACCATAGTACGGCCGAGTCCGAAGAAATTTAATCAGATATATGCAAACACTTAACGTAGAACAATATTTAACCAAATCAGGAATAGCAATATTGAAACGTTTCGCGATTTTTAATCTTTGATGCACTTTATTTTATCCCTTCTTCGGGCGTGGTTTGTACGCGTCTGTTAAGCGGCTGCGTGAAATCGCGTAGGTTTTATTTTTATTTCGAGCGCAGTTTTTACTAGACCATCGCGAGAGGATTGGTAGCTCGAAACAGGTTCATGCTCTGGGCTGGATGGCATGAGTTGTGTCTATTATTTTATGCGTGTGTGATTGATTCTATGGTTATTTTTTCTTTTTATTGTATTTGTGGTGGGACCTCAGTCTGGGTTTATTGATTTGCATATGTCTGTGGTGGGTATGCAGTTTGTTACCCTTTCATCATTGGGCTTTCGTATTTGTAGGGTAATTCTTTGTTTTGTTTGTGCGTAAGGCACTGACTGTTTTGTTATATTTGTAAGGAGGATGGAATAGAAGTTTTATGGTCGAGTAGGACGATCTAGTATCGTTCGTATGGATTCTGACCTTTGATTTTGTCCGGTTGTTATGCTCTACTTTTTTTTTAATTTTACGTATGCGGAATTGTTTCCGGTATTCTAGGTTTTGACGTTATAATTCATATGGCGATGAGATCTCGGCCATACGGAGCTTAACACTCAATTTCTCTTTTAGGGGTTATCGCGTTTGCTTTTACGCGAGATCTTAAATTACATATGCGGATTTATTTCCGGTTGTTTTCGGATGATGACTCGATTATTCGTATGGCGATGTGATATCGCGTATACGGAGCTTAACACTCAATTTTTCTGTTTGGGTTATCACGCCTTGTTCTTACGCGATTTTCTAAAACTACGTATGCAGACAGGTTTTTAGGTTTTGATCGAATATTTGTGTGTTTCCAGGATATCGTGTGTGCGGAGCTCTATTGCCATTGGTGTATTGGTTGCCTGCGCGTCTCTATTTGATTTTACAAGGGGTGGGGCCCGTTGATTCTTACTGCCTGTACTTGTCCTCATACGAGGCGTGCCTTGGTACATTCGTTAGATATACCGGTCGGCCTTGTTTAATCATAGGACGGTTAGCTGGTGACATGCTATTTTGATATTTTATTGTTAGGAGTAACCGTTCGCGTGGTTCGCCTTCGAGGCTCCGCCCTCCTGATGTTTACGCGGTGAGCTTAGAGTGGGATCGCGAGTGTCGTACTGTGAGATGGGGTGTGTGAATTTACCTACCTATCTTACTCGTCTTTGTTATTATTTGGGTCCCTAGTTATAGCTCGCTGTTGTCACAAGACACCGGGTTTGCAGCTATGACCAACTAACTCCTCCTGTACCCCGGATACTAAGGCCTTTATTCACGTGCGATTAAGCTACCTTATCGTGCCATTAAGGGGCTTACGATTCGGTCTCTTAATTGTCATGATCAGCCGAGGTATCCGTACGTGGCAGGTGGTAGTTGGTGCTGGCCCTGACGTAGTCCCACCCACGCAGGTACACGCTACGACTCTAGTGCGCGTGGTGCAGCAAGTCGGGATGCCACTCCCTTGACCTGGTGACACACGTACTTCTTCACTTTCCAGAAGACATGTAGCCACGGCGCTATGCGTGGAGACACGTTAATGGAAAAGTGTCCTGACGCTGTGATTAGGGGTGACGAAGGCGCAATGCAGGGGAGCCCTTTCCTCACAGAGTATC
Organism: Cylloceria caligata; assembly: GCA_963942595.1. Taxonomy (NCBI): domain Eukaryota; kingdom Metazoa; phylum Arthropoda; class Insecta; order Hymenoptera; family Ichneumonidae; genus Cylloceria; species Cylloceria caligata. Next base: position 17,373,967 of record OZ012708.1, read on the forward strand.
CTAATTAGTTCGTTTACTCAACCGACGGCCAAGCGCAATGCAGGGCAATCAGTTGAGAAAAAGAACACTGATTTCTATTATGTTAATTCCCAAACTGTTAATTATTATCGTTATTGGTTCATTCGGTCAAACGACGGCCAAACGCAATGCAGGGGAATCGATTGATCAAAAGAAAACATGATTCTTTACATATTGAATTTAAAATTGATATGAAGTTAGGTCGGCTGTCGGGCAACACTTCGTCTTGAGGAATGATTTTCAACAAGAGCCCCGAGGCTTGTCCTGTGGCGGTTTATATAGTTTAGAGGATGAGCCGGGGGGGGGGGGGGTAAGTCACGTGATGTTTGTCGCAACTTATTCACTGGGTGAAGGAGGTGCGGGGTAGCGTGTAGGTGTTCTGTTATGTCTTAAATTTTTATATTTAGCCGGTGCTCTGTCTTCCCAGGGTTTGAAACGAGGTTCCAGCGAGGTTGAATCCTGTTGGTTATTGTTAAATTCCTACCTGCTGGAGGTTCAAACTTCCTTTTGATGTTTTTTGTGGTTCGATCATCGTTTTTTAATAATTTTGTCACATGTGGGTTTTTTATACCTCGTATGTGTTCGTCTGTCTGCTTTATTGATTAAGATTCGCCGGAATTGATTAGTTATTGCCAAATTTGTCTTTCTTTGTGTGTTTTTTATGTGTTCCTCACTGATTTTTATGTTGTTCTTGTTTTCGTGTGTTTTTCAGTGTAGGGCTTGCCTCGATCTCAATTTGTTAATTGAGTTTTGTGAGAGATTGGCTTGTTTTATGCTTTTTTTCTAATGTTTATGTTTTATCCGTGAGTGGGGGTATGTGGTGAGGCTTAATGTGAAGGTACCCTGTTGTTTTGTCTTAAGGATTTGTGAAATCTCAAGCGTTCCACTAATTCATTTGTCGTTTCCCCGTACTGTGGCGTTCTTAGCGCGTTGCCGTCTGTGTGGTATGGCCGTTTGGGGGGTAGGGCCGACTGTGCTCTCTTTGCATGGTAAGGCGTTTGGTTTTATGCGTGGTTCCGACCGCTTTTTCGTAGGGCGAGGGCTACTACGCTGGGGTCTGGTCTACAGCGCGTGGTCTTGCTGGCCGTCCTTCCTCTCGTCTTGCTCGCGTCTTGCGGGCCGTGTTTGTTTTGATGGCGATCTTCGAGTTAGGTGGGGCCTAATATTAACGCCATTCTCTTTAGGGTGGGTACTCGCGGTTGCTTGTGTGTACCTACTGTTCTACTATGTTTTCCAGGTCCGGTGGGTGCTCGTTTGCCCCGTGTTGGCTCGTATTGTTAATAGATAACCACTTTTTGATGATTTCTTTGTTTTCTCCATTAGTTGTAGTCTGTGTTTGTTGGTGTGTGTTGGATGTTGGTGGTATTAAGATTTTATATTGTAGTAGCGGATCGCTGTGATTGCGTTCCGTTACAATATGGCCAAACAGTTGCCAATCAAATATCCTTTCTCTATTAAAAGTAGCATTTTTTTGGTGTTTGACAAAATTCGTCATGGAACGAACAAGAACGAGTATCACATATAGATTCGAAGCCCACGCAAGAGACAAGTCGTTAAAGGAAAAGAATAGTATGACAAGCATAATCGGAAAACTGTTAGCTTCACCCTCGGATTCGATTATTAGGCTTCTCCTAATAATCGTTTTAAAGGCGGAGCTGTTACGTCCTGACGTAACGTCGCATTTATATTTTTTTATTTCAATTACGTTAAAGTTCTTCTGTTTTAGTTTCGCTACAGTAAAAGTAACGTTTTACATTTTTCTTTTGTTTTCGAATTTCTTAAGAGAAAAGAAAGCGATTTTAACGACAGAGAGCGAACCAAGATGGAGGTACGGCTCTACCGACCGTCTCCCGGGAAAATTAATCTTGTAAAGATGGAATTTTTCAGCGCTCCCGGTCAAACGGCAAAGTTTCAAAGCGTGGTATCTACTGCGTAGACCCGGTTATCGACTGCCATTTATGGATCTATGATTCAACACAGCCTTACCCTTAATCCTCGACCAGGGGTTCGACCGGGCCCTTTCTTTTCTCTCTCTCTCTCTCTCTCTCTCTCTCTCTCTCTCTCTCTCTCTCTCTCTCTCTCTCTCTCCCTCTTCCTCTTCCTTTCACTACACATTGTTGAATCCGCAACAACTCACCATACGTCGACTTCGGATTCCTGGATTGATGTATTCTTAATCGATAGTGAGGAAAAAGAACTATCTTTTGTTAAATCTGAAGCTCCATTTATAGCTGGATATGATCTATTAGAACTTCATTATGTCTTTGAGGTGGAACCTACTAATGAGCATAACATTACACGGCGAACCCACAATAATTTTAATGATAGAAGCTTTCGGAAATTTTAATCGAATAGATTTAATTCTTCGGGACTTAATAATTTTAACTCGAAATTCAGCTCTAATTCGAGTTGTAATTCGGGTACAATACCTGATGATATAAATACGATAGTTGATCTATTGTCTGGGGCATTTCTAGAGTCTCTGAATGAATTTGCGCCATTTCGCTCTTTCTGTGTTCGTCGTCCTCCGGCACCTTGGCTCACACAAAATTTGAGAGAACGTATGGCTCAGCGAAATTTATTGTATCCGCGTGCACTGCGATCTAAAAGCGTACTAGACCTTGCTATCTTCAGGGAGTATAGAGAAGAACTTAAAAATGACTTAAGACATGCGAAAAGTGAGTACCATTTTCAGAGATTGTCAACCATAACAGATCCGAATAAATTGTGGAAAGAGCTGGCGACTCTTGGTTTAGCTAAGTCGTCCTTAACATCACCACTTAATTTCTTTCAACCAGAAGAGCTCAATTCTTTTTATTCTGCTGTATCCAGCCAATTACCGCCTTGTTCATACGATGAGTTTCGCACGATGAGTTCATTAATTCAACCAGTTCGCCCTTTATTCAACTTTGCTGAAATCACGTCCAACCAAGTACGATTTATTATCTCTACCAACTCTATTTCCAAGTCATATGCAGCAGGTCCAGATGGTATTTCTTTGTTCCTAATAAATAAGTCTATTGAGGTTTCGTGCTCACTGCTGACAGCTATGTTCAACCATTCTTTGCAATCATCTAAGTTCCCTCAGTGTTTAAAAAAGGTTTTTCTTCGACCGTTATCCAAAATTAAAACACCCCTTTCCCTGTCTGATACTAAGCCGATAGCTAACCTTAGTGAACCTTCAAAAGTGCTTGAGAGATTGGTTCATAAGCAGATCACTGACTGGATTGAATCGAACCAATTTTTTGATGCACGTCAATCGGGATGTCCTAGTGGCCACAGTACTCAATCCGCATTACTACGTGTGTGTGACGAGGTGAGGCACAATGGGGATGAAAGGCGTATTACCATTCTCATCTTATTTGATTTTAGTAAAGCCTTTGACAGTGTACCGCACTTAGAACTTCTTGCGAAATTAAAAAAAGTGGGCCTTGCAGAACCAGTTCTTGATTGGATTTTTTCATATTTAACTGGAAGAACTCGAACAGTTATTGACGGCCATGGGACTTCCTCCTCTTGGTTACCTACTACAGCAGGCGTACCACAAGGTTACATCCTAGGTCCACTTCTTTTTTCTCTTTATATTAATGACATTAGCATTGCACTTCAATACTCACAGTACATGGTATTTGCTGACGATACGCAGATTTATCTTAGTTGCCTCTAATGGTCTAAAATTAAACATGGCCAAATCAAAAGTTCTTATATTCGGTAGCAATGCGTATACACGTGAATTCGATTTCTCAATGCTACCACCGGTCTCTTTAAATGAAGTGAATATTCCGTTCGTTACTGAAGCTAGGAACTTAGGAGTGATCATTCACTGTAATTTATCTTGGAAATTTCAGGGTTTTGCATATCGCACTAAAAGTCCACTTTGCTGTCTATAGGTTAAAATTTCATTGCATCACCCTTTCTCAAGAATTAAGGTCATCATTAATAATTTCCTTAATTTTTCCGCTATGAGACTACTGCTGCTTAGTTTATAACAATCTGACTGATGAAATGAATTAAAAATTAGAACTTCTCATCAATTACTGTATACGTTTTGTTTTCGATCTTCGAGGCGATACTCATATCACTCCGTACAGGCGACAACTTGGCTAACTTACACTTAAATCACGGCGTCTGTATTTTCTTGGTATTTCAATATATAACATTCTGCATCAGAAAGCACCAACATATTTATTGGCTCTGTTCAGTCATCAGAGGGATACTCCTGAACGTCAGTTAAGGAGACCTCGATCGACTTTTTCTGTGCCAAAGCATCGCACAACTACTTATAGGAACGCATTTTCTCTCTCTGGCATTTATTTTTGGGAGAGCTTACCATCGCATGTCACTTCTTCTTCTAGTCTAGAACTGTTTAAGATTCGTCTCCATACTCACCTTTTTAATCATGTTGATGTAAATTAGTTTTTATTTTTGTTCACGGTAGTATAGTGACAGCTTTATATATATACCATAAAATTCTGTATAGTCAATTTGCTACTTATAAGCTAATTATATTTTTATTCTTATTTTTATAATTTTTAGAATTACTTTTAAGTTTATTATTATAAGATTGTTATTGTTTTAATTGTATTTCTACATAGCTTATTCTAGTTTATAAAAATATTATTATATTATACAGGGTGCGCCATCTCAATCTGGTCGATGGAAGTATTGAATAACTTAGAGAATTTTCAACAGATTTCACAAAGTCGTATTTTTTTATTAAATTTGATTCATTACAATTTATTTTGATTAGTTTCCAAAAACCACATCGATCAAATGTCCGCCTTTATTACTGAGACAAAAATGAGCTCTTTTTTCGGCATTTTCCATTGTATTTGCCAGCGTCTCGGGCGATATCGCTGCGATTTCGGCTCGAATGTTGTTTTTTAGCTCCTCTATGGTCTTCGGCTTGTTGGCATAGACTTTACTTTTCAAAAATCCCCACAAGAAGAAGTCCGGTGCAGTCAAATCCGGCGATCTTGGTGGCCAGTCAATATCACCTTTCTTTGATATCACACGTCCTGGGAACTTCCGACGCAAATAGTCCATTGTTGAGCGCGCAGTGTGACATGTCGCACCATCTTGTTGGAACCAAAATTCCTTAAGACCTTTTTCACGCATTTGTGGTAAAACAAAGTGTGCCAACATCCACCGATATCGATCCCCATTGACAGTTTCACCAGCTCTGAAGAAAAATGGTCCAATGGTGGTTTTTGAGCAAACACCGGCCCAAACTGTCACTTTCTCATCGTGCAATGGAGTTTCGTGAATAATATGAGGATTATCGGTGCCCCACATGCGACAGTTTTGTTTGTTGACAGCGCCAGAGAGGGTGAAATGAGCCTCGTCGGTCATCAGAATTCACTCTCAAAAATCCGGCTCAGCTTCCTTCATTCGACTAACGTTATTAGCGTAAGCCAAGCGTCGCGGCTTGTCAGTTTCCAATAATCTTTGAGTCAACTGCACTTTGTACGGAAACATGTGAAGATCTTGCTTTAAAATCCTTCTCAAAGTGGTTCCACTGATGTTTAATTGCTGAGACCGGCGGCGGTATGAGACATTTGGATTTTCTGCAACACTCTGTCGAACAGCTTCGATATTTTCATTTGAACGACCTGGACGCGGTCGAGCTTGATGTTGGAGATTCGCTACAGACCCGTGCTCCATGAAATTTGAAGCTAAATGACGGATAGTGTCGCCTTTGGGCGCAGAACGTCCGCGATATTTTTTACGATACGCACGCTGAGTTGACACAACTGAACGATTATTTTCAATGTAAAGCGAAACTATTTTGGCGCGTTCTTTCGGCGTATAGCGATACATGGTTGAAATTGTACTGAAATAACCTATACGAAACGTGTTGTACGACGCTGGTCGGTTAAAATCTGTCAGAGTTATTCAATACTTCCATCGACCAGATTGAGATGGCGCACCCTGTATTATATTATTGTCATAAATATTTGCCAAAGGCTTGCCAAGGCATAATGAAACAATCAATCAATCAATCTCTCTCTCTCTCTCTCTCTCTCTCTCTCTCTCTCTCTCTCTCTCTCTCACTCAATCACTCATTCACTCACTCACTCAGGCACACACGCATTACAAGTTGTTTGATGTTATGATTATTAGTTATTTTTGTAGTGTATATAATTATAATGTGCTGCACAATACTATATGACGTGGCACACAAATATCTTTCACGATTACATTTATAATACACTTTATTCGTTTCAATCGTCTCTATAATAATAAGAATTATTATTATTATTGTATTTAGAATTTGACTGTTTTAACGCGGGTGGATGATGTGCGACGCTCCCTACTCACAGCGTTTCGGTATTTGACCCGCGGTAACGGATCCCGGAGTCCCAAAACTGTAAACCGGAGATTTTACAGGGTGTTATGCAGGGCATCAACATGGCAGGAGAAGAGGAGGGCAGCTTTTTCTGGACTCAGCACTTCTTCCTGTGAAAAGTTCATTTGACTTTTCTTTGTCCTCGCCTGGCAATGATGATATCATCCCCAGGAGCTGTTTCCTGTCTAGAGCAGGATGCGCTATAGCCTCAAATTACTCGCGCAAGCCGCGATATAGACAGGGACTGCAAGGGAGCGCAACGCACATCAGTCCGGGGGTCGACAGCTGAGTTTGTACGTGCATACGTATCGATCACGGAACTCGGAGAATTTTTCGAGGCCCGTGCTCGAACGTAACAATGTATTGCCCGAGTTAAATCGCAGAAATATACGTCGTTATATACCATAGATTCGATAATTTCTGTCACTATATGTACTAAACGCGAATATTGGACAAATGGTTTAAAGCGCATCGTCAGTATCGTGAAATATCTTGCCAGTAGAGGCTTACTATTTCGTAGTGATGGTGAAAAATTCAGGTCAAGACACAACGGCAATTTCTTAGCAATGCTCAAAGTTATCTGCAAGTTTGATCCATTTTTGAAAGCTCACATAGAAAAGTGCGGCAACAAATGCAGTGAGAATATATCGTACTTATTGAACACGATACGCGAAAAATTTATTGAGATTCATGGAAAATGCACCGTTGAAGAAATTGTCAAATCGATTACAGAAACGAAATACAACGGTCTTATAGTTGATTCGACCCCTGACTTGAGTAGTATTGATCAACTTTTGATAGTAATTCGGTATTGCCATGCCGAAGCAATTCAGAAAAACTTCATATATTTTCTTCCGTTATTTAGTTATACTGGAATATCCCTCACGAGCCTTGTATTCCTTCAAGAACTTGGAATCAACATAAGAAATTGCCGAGATCAATCGTATGATAACGCAGCTAACATGTTATGAGAGTATAACGGAATGCAAGCCGAAATTTGTAACGTTAACCGGCTAACATTTTTTGTACCATGCGTTGCTCATTCATTGAACTTAATTGTCCAGAGTAGTACTGAATCATGCGAAGATTTTTTTTCTCCTTTCATCCATCGTTATACTCCATTAACAATCGAAATTAACCAGAATATAAAGCATTTAAGATTGAAACTTCTATCACAAACAAGATGGGCTTCGCGAGAGGATGTGATAAAATCGCTCTACGAAAAATATATTCTCATATAAGAAGCCCCTATTGAGATCCGAGACGATGTAAGGCCGAGGCATAACACTGAACTCGCCAGTGGTTCCTTAGCGAAAACGCTTCTAAAAATGGAAACGGCATTTCTGATAATCTAATGGAATGAACTTTTAGAAAAGTTTCATGCAGTAAGTCAAGAATTGCAAAAACTTGGTTTGAATTTGTAAGTTTGTTACAGGGTTTGATGGACACAGTCGTAGAAAAGCGTGATAAAATTACGGATTTTCAAGAAAACGTGAAGAAATTGATTACATTCATTAAGCCCGAATACACGTCCAAAGGATCTGCATCAAAAGTAAAATATACCGACTGTCAGGCATGCGAACCTTTACGATTCTCGATAGCTGCTGACAAATTTCGAATTCAGACTTATTTATCCATAATAGATAAGGTGTTTTGCAAATTGGATCGACGATTTGCTACCTATTTGTAACTTGCGAATCTTTTCGGTTTAATTACCACGGATTTCCCTCAGATGAACAAAGCACATTTGAAGACGTATGCTTAAAAGTTGATGGATACATACACTGTAAAGGTAATTTTTATCGTTAGCATTAATTTTTGTCTTCCGAGGGGAAGAATTCGGGCTCGAACACAGGGATAATTAAATCAGACTTCTAGGTAGGCAAAAGTAGGGTTTATTTAACAAGACAATCAGGAGAATATAGGTGTTTATATAAATGGTTTATTGGCACCGTTTCCAGTACATTTCCTTTTCAATCCGTTAATTCCTGCGATTATTTCACAATTCTTTCGTGTTTCGTGACAGCATGATGGGGCAACTCGGCACAGCGAATGACCGCACAAAGCAGAGGGCCGAGGATACCCCTGACAGCCATGGCAGCTCGTCGGAGCGAGAGATCAAGCTCGCCCACGAGAAAGGAAAGGACAGCATGCGCCCGGGTATGGACAGATACACAAAGCGGAGAGCCGAGAATACCCCGGGCCAGCCCAGCAACGAGATAGAGCGAGAGACAGCGCCTGCCAATGCTACAGACGAGGATATAGAGATCCGCAGCGTGCATGCAGATCGCTCTACTGAACCCCACAGCCCCGCCAAAAAGCCGTGCGGTCGGGAAAAGGGCAGACCACGCAAGCTAGCCACGCAAGCCACTGGTAAGACTGCGAGCACCGCTGACAAGGACGGAGCAGGCCCAGCACAGCATGGCGGACCCGCGAAGCGCGGAAGGCCGCGAAAAGCAAACGTTGCAAGGCCGCTCGAGACAGAGAGCGACCTAACGGCGGAGCTAGCTGTGGGTACACCGAGCGACGAAACTGCGGTCAGAGCACCGCAAAGGCCTGCTGAAGAAGCGAGGCACGGCGGGGCCCATAACCCACGAACTTCCAGCAGTGCAGACGAAGACAGCGTTATGAGAAAGTATAGCGACTGCCGCAGTGGCGTAGCCATTCCTTCTGCCGATGACCGCCTGACAATAATTAAAGAATACCACGACACCCCCATAGGAGGGCACCAGAATATACGGCGTACATTGCATCGGATTTGGACCAAGTACGACTGGCCCGGCCTGAGAAAGGATTTGGAAAATTACACATCGTCCTCCGAATCCTGCCAGAAGAATAAAATCAGGAAAAGGGAACGAGTGCCGATGGTGGTAACCGACACCCAATCCAGGTCCTTTGAGAAAGTAGCGGTCGACAGCGTAGGACCGCTACCAGAAAGCGCATCTGGAAAAAGATATATACTTACTATCCAGGACGCGCTCACAAAATACAGTGCAGCGATATCACTGCCGAACCAAGAGGCTTCGACAGTCGCTAGAGCACTCGTAGAAGAATTGATCTGCGTGCACGGAACGCCGGAAATAATATTGTCAGATCAGGGCACGAACTTCCTCAGCTCGACCTTCAAAGAAATGTGTCGACTGCTGCGAATTAAAAAGATACAGACTACGGCCTATCATCCAGAATCGAACGGCGCATTAGAAAGGTCACATCGTACCCTCGCAGAGTATGTGAAAATTTTCATAAGCGAGGATCAGGGTAACTGAGACGAGTAGCTGCCGTACGCAATGTTTACGTACAATACCACTCCGCATACGGGCACCGGACTGTCTCTCCACGTGTTGGTGTACAGACGCGAGGCTGAGTTGCCGACCGCCGTGAAACAGGAGCCCGGCAGTACCTATGCCTACGATGATTACGTCCACGAGTTACGCGAGCGATTACGCGCCGCGTGGACAGTAGCACGCGACAACCTGGAAGTCGCGAAAAAAAGGTCAAAGAATACGTATGACCACGGCGCACGAGTGCAGGAGTACCGCGTCGGCGAACGCGTACTCCTCCGTGACGAGACGGTGCGCAGGTGGCAGTCAGCCAAGCTGACACCGAAGTGGACGGGACCTCACGAAATAGTAAAGAAGAGGCCCCCCGTCAATTACGTAGTCCGGAAGGGACGTAAAATCCAGGCGGTGCACGCAAACCGCCTGAAGCTCTTTATCGAGCACTAATAGATCAGGAATATATGAAATTATAAAAATTACCTATAGCTAATTAACAGATTAATTAAAGCTAAGATTGAATGTGGGGAAGAACCCCTCAGGGCGCAAGGTGGAAACTTCAATAAACCAAGCGGAGTAGGTAATAACGCTATAAAGGGTGGTTAAATTTTAAGGGCCGATGTTAATTTTGAATAAAACACAAATTATTTAGGAAATTATTGTCAATTCTTTTTATTATGATAATATGGTATGGTTCAATTATGTATGGAAGAAAATATCGGCCAAATGGCCACCGCAACCTCGGCGGCACACCTCCATCCGATGGTCCAAATTTTCGATGACGCTTAGGCATAATTGAGGTTCTATGCCGTTAATGTGCCGAATTATCTCATCCTTTAGCTCTTGAATTGTTGCTGGCTTATCGACGTACACCTTTTCTTTCAAATAACCCCAAAGAAAGAAGTCCAACGGTGTCAAATCACATGATCTTGGCGGCCAATTGACATCGCCACCACGTGAGATAACACGGCCATTGAATTTGTCGCGCAAAAGAGCCATTGTTTCGTTAGCTGTGTGGCAAGTGGCACCGTCCTGTTGAAACCACATATCGCCCACATCCATATCTTCCAATTCGGGCCATAAAAAGTTCGTTATCATCTCACGATAGCGAACACCATTCACAGTAACTGCCTGACCGGCCTCATTTTGGAAAAAATACGGCCCGATGATGCCGCCAGCCCATAAACCGCGCCAAACAGTCACTCTTTGTGGGTGCATTGGTTTTTCGACAATCACTCTTGGATTATGATTCGCCCAAATGCGGCAATTCTGCTTATTGACGAATCCGCTGAGGTGAAAATGTGCCTCATCACTGAAGATGATTTTCTTCGAAAATTGATCATCCACTGTTGCCATTTCTTGCCACCATTCTGACCATTGACGACGTTTGGAATGGTCAAGAGGCTTTAGTTCTTGAGTCAATTGCGCCTTATAAGCGTGTAAATGCAAGTCTTTATGCATAATGTTCATCAACGACGAGCGTGAGAGGTGCAATTGTTGGGCACGACGACGAGTTGAGGTGGACGGCTCTTCAGCCACACTATCGCGAACAGCAGCAATATTTTCTGCAGTACGAGCTGTACGAGCATGCACTGGTGTTTTAATATCTCCTACAGACCCGGTTTGCTCAAATTTTTGCACGATTTTTCCGATTGTACGCACATTTGGACGATTAAATTGACCGAAAAAATCACGAAGTGCACGATATGCATTTTGATTTGAACGCCCATTTTCATAATAACCCTGAATAACTTTAACGCGTTGCTCGATTGTGTATCTTTCCATGGTTCAAATTGAGTAAGTCTGAAATTGAGAAATGTCAAATGAAATGCAGAAAAAAATTTGACGTTTAGGTGTGGTTCACATTCAACATCGGCCCTTAAAATTTAACCACCCTTTATAATTGAGACAAACAAAAAACATTTTTCGATTAAGCTTTAAATGGTCAAAGGCCTTGGAAGCATCAAGGCCATCATAGGAAATGTAGACGCTGCCGATGCCCAAAAGCTCCACGAAGAGATTGCCAGAATAAAAGCCTTACAGCACACCCTGCAGGAAGGGTTGAAAAACTAAAAATAAGTGGTAAGGACCACCCCCAGCCTATATAATGAAAGCGCGCATCATATAAAGGCCAACGAACAGGCCCTGTTGACCCAAATACAGCGTATCAATCACGCACTCAACGACAACCTGTACTATGTAACGAGGCGCTAACACATGGAAGAGACGCTTGACGCGATAAGTATTGCAGTCAAGGCATTACGCATCGACGTATAGGAGTTAGTGTGGCTGGTAAACGACATAGCTAGTGGTAAGGCCAGAGCGACGTCCCTGCCGCCAAGAACGCTCACAAGACACCTCGTCGACGCACTACCACACCTATCGCAATGAAGGCAACGCGGTAGTGCTCGTACGAAAGATACCGCTGATCGGGCAGCAGTAGTACTATATACAAAAGGTACAGTATACAAAAATACTTTTAAATTGCAAGGTACCGAGCAAATCTTACATTTGCCCGTCGACACACCTACAATGTCGGTTACAAACAACGCACCCTCCGAAGTCCCGAAATACGCGAAAATGGACACAAATAACCGGAATACTGGCTTTGATAGGCGTATGTATTGTAACCACCCCAGGTTTCAGCGTGAAAATAATAGGGCGAACGTCTCGGGTCATCCGGAAAGATCACCTTCCCCCGTACGCCCTAAAATTGAGAGAAATAGAGGCTGAGGCACCTCCGATACGCACCGAGGAGGAAGTTTCATTGTCAAGCGTGCTGCAAGATTTGGAGCCGTTGCCTATAATAAGCATTTCCATTTTTTACATAAATTCACGTCTACACGAATTACTCGAGTTTCTACTCCTAATCGGCAAACGATCCCAAAATAATATCAGGAGTACAAATTGAAAATGCGGGATTTTTTTCTATTTTTGAACGTTTATTCTGAAAAAATGGTAACAAATGAATTATTCAAAGTATTGTCCATCGCTAGCCACAACTTTTTCCCATCTTTCTGGCAATTTACGGATACCGTCGCGAAAAAATTCGGCCGGCTTGGCTGCTATCCAGTCATCGACCCATTTTTGGGCTTCTTCGTAAGAATGGAAGCGCTGGTCAGCTAGGCCATGTGTCATCGATCGGAAAAGGTGGTAATCGGAAGGAGCAATATCTGGGCTATACGGCGGGTGGGGTAAGACTTCCCATTTCAGCGTTTGTAGGTATGTTTTGACCGGCGCTGCAACATGTGGCCGAGCGTTGTCATGTTGCAAAATTACTTTGTCGTGTCTTTGCTTGTATTGTGGCCGTTTTTCTTTGAGTGCGCGGCTCAAACGCATCAATTGAGTTCGGTATAGTGCTCCTGTGATGGTTTCGTTCGATTTCAATAGCTCATAATACACCACACCCAGCTGGTCCCACCAAATACAGAGCATGAGCTTGGCGCCGTGAATATTTGGTTTGGCCGTCGATGATGATGCATGGCCGGGGTAACCATATGATTTTTTGCGCTTCGGGTTATCGTAATGGATCCACTTTTCATCACCAGTGACAATGCGATGCAAAAAACCCTTCCGTTTTTGCCGTTCGAGCAGCAGTTCGCATGCAAAAAAACGGCGCTCGACGTCTCTCGGCTTCAGCTCATACGGCACCCAATGTCCTTGCTTTTGGATCATTCCGAGGGCTTTTATACGATGGGAAATGGCTTGTTGTGTCACTCCCAATGAATCTGCGAGCTCTTGTTGAGTTTGACACGAGTCTTCATTGAGTATTGCCTCCAATTCAGCATTCTCAAACTTTTTCACTTGGCCCGGCCGCTCTTTGTCCTCAACGTCAAAATCACCACTTCTAAGCCGCACAAACCATCTCTCGCACGTTGAAACCGATGGAACATGACTCGGATAAGCCTCGGAGACCAATCGATGTGCTTCAGCAGCACTTTTCTTCAAATTAAAGAAGTAAATTAAAACTTCCCGCAAATGCTGTTTTGTTGGCACGAAACTCGACATATTGAGAGCTCAAAAAAACTATGAATTTGACACTGCGACAAATTGACACATACTGAAAATTAAAGCTATAAGACGTAGCTTTGACATGAACATAGTCACAGTACTGCCTGATGCGTATAGCGTTAGTAACGCCATCTGTTATCAAACCCGCATTTTCAATTTGTACCCCTGATATTATTTTTTGGGATCGTTTGCCGATAAGGAGATGGATCTCGAGTAAAAGATGGAAACGCGAATTTATATAAAAGGAAGTATTTATTATAAGCAACGGTAACTTTCCGTTGCCTATTTATATATCAAAGTAGGAAGTACAATAATGCGTTGTTTCGAGTATTAAACGAGAAACCAACCGTTCTCTTTTCAATCTAATTTAATACTGTCTTTTCGTAAAGCAGTTGCTAACTGTCTTCAAGAAAATCCCTTAATTCGCAATTTTAGCGTTAGCCTATCGCCGAACGCCAAGCGAGTCGCTTATGCTGCGTCGGCGTTCTTGGGGTCGTTCATACGATCGGGCATTGGACTTCGTTTCTTGTCTTGAACGAATTCCAATGTTTCTTCACTATGGAATATTCCCGAATATACTAAATACGGAGTGGAATATTCCGCGGCACAACAGCACCATCTTCCTGGCCTATTCCATAGCTCATGTAGACCAAGGCAAGCACAAGAACCAACTTGCGAAATCCGACACAGTGCTCGACGATGATCTTCCTCTTACCGCTCCAATTTCCCCCTTTGGAGGCTAGTCGTCGAAGAAATGTCGCGTGCGTCCGAAGATGATTCTTTTGCACGTTGTTCAGACTCACGTTTCCCTGTAAAACGTTTAGAGCACACTCGCATATACACCGTACGAGCGCTACATCTGCTTTGCGCAAAGTTACACGTCGTTGGTCTTGCTTCAGATAATACAGTGCTCGCAATATAATTATTTGCTTTTTATCAAGAGGTCCGCGCAACGCCGTTACAAGCGCATGACTGGTACATCGCGCGTCGCATCGCGAAACTTTATTACTTTTTGAGGCATGTAAACGTAATGGTATTGGTCATCGGGAAATATACAGGCGCGAAATCGACAATTATCAGGCGTCGATTGTTCCAAGTCGAATAATAGATAGCCGTGCGGTGCGGCTGTTGCATCGAAATATACCTACTGCAAAAATCGCGCATTCTCGGAACATACCTGACGGGCTAGATGCTGAATTTGCGCGCGATTTCGCAGCTTTTTGAAAACAACAATATAAGCGTGTAAGGAGATATCGCGCTGCCCGTGACCCTGATGGAAGAGATTTCGCGTGATGAATATGACACTAAGATTTTCATGATAGCTACCATTGGTGAAAGGATTGGCCACGGTATTGTTCGATGCCTCGCGCATTAGATCGTCTATGACCACAAGTTTAGGTCTTGTATAATTCCAGTAGTCTGCTGCTTGCGGTAAACCCTCGCGAAATTCGATTTTATCACCGTATTCTGAATACCGACATGCTACTCTGAGTAATGAAAAATTATACGCTCGAACGGGACATCCGTCATTTCGCGCATGTATTTAAAGGATTTTTTGACAAAATATGTTTTACCACAACCCGTAGGACCGCTTATCACGGCTGTCCATGGACGATTCCAGCGTGTATCCATATCCATGAGTGTCTATCAAAATCAATCAGCTGACTCTTAAATAAACTTTGTAGCGGGATAGCGCAGACGGCGGCGGCGACGACCCCGCGGCATCAGCTATTTTCGCGGCCTTGATGAGCTGATAAGGCGCGGCGCGCCTGTACTAGCTGATGAGGCGTAAGCCCGCGGTATAAGCCGAAGTTTACACTGTAAGTAAATTGAATAACGATAGTTTTCAAATTTCTCACAAATAAAGCAATATTTTTATTTCACGATACATACATCTCTATGTGCAAATTTTACGAATCATGTAATTTCAAACAGCAATATTATATCCACGGAGGTAGCACGAGAAAGTCAGAACAAAAGGAAACACTCGATAAGAAAGACGGGACACAAGGAATCAACGATGAGAAAGTCCGAACAAAAGCGAACGGTAGAGAGATAGCAGCTACTGCTACGAATAGCAGCACAAAAAGAACGAGCAGACAACGGTTTTATACATAACAAATCAATATTTTTTATTATTAATTGTGTACAGTAAATACGATACATGAAATCAGACAAAAAGATTATTTTTAAATATTGCGCATTCAACCGTAGAACTATTATATATACTTTTTTGCGTTATACTAATTAGCGTGTTTCACAATAGCCGTATGGTACAGTAGAGTACATCCCGTGCCGCTTTCGCTTCGTGTTAACATGTTTGCATGATTTCATTTCTTTACGAGTTATCACATGATGAAATTCCGTGCGTCGAATAGCGTCGAATTTAAAAAGAATAGGTACGCTTCTCGCTCCTATAACGAAAGATCGTATCGCGTTATAGTTTACGTGACGGCTATTTGCAAAGTTTAGCGTGATACCGTTTACTTTACATTTTTCAATAATCGTACCGTTGGGATTACGAACAAGGTATGCGTAAAATGTTGGTCCTCCCGAAACGAACGAACTTATATAACTACCAGGCCCATATTTGATTAATTTATCCATGAGATCTCCTAGAAATTGACCGATTGGCGGCTCATATTCGTTGGCACCGTAGCGACCTACCTAAATACAGGAGTCCGTATCGCTGAACAATATTCGTCGCCCCAGCCCCTCAAGGAAAACTGTATAGTTTTTGGCGTGCCTTTGCCGTCGTGTATGTTGCAATCACGGCGTTTGATGTCGGGGATGATTGGATAGCTTCGCGGTTGCTCACATAGTTTACATACATGATCTTGTGATTAACCGGTAGCATTCCCGTCACATCAATCTCAGGTCTCGTTAGTAAATTCATTTGCTCCGCGCGCGACAAAACGATAACGATTTCTGTGACATTCTCACGTTGACCAAACTTTCCCCAGGATGAACTAAGAGCCAATTTTGCGGGCGAACGTAAACCCGGATTTGACTGCAAAGCACTTCGCTCGAGATATACACCCACGGACTCCTTGTATAATGCTACAAAATGCGCTATTGCTTCCTCGTCATCGTTACACTCTGCTGGCGGTCCACTCGCCTTCTATTTTATTTTTATATCGCTTATTCCGAGCGACACAGCTTTTCTTAGTTCGTTCACGACCCATGTGCCGTCAAACGCTCGCTCAGTCGTGTCATCGTGTGTGCAGCCCGTGGATATGTCCATATCTGTACAGCACGTTCTACACATGGGGAACAGGAATATAACAAGGAATATACACGGGAATAGACAAATCGCGTGGTGCTACCACGGTACACTTCACGGGACCCTCGACGACACTCGTCACCTACGTACAATTTCGGATGTCCAACGGGATATTTTCCATTCTTACACACCCATGGATACAGCGAGCACGCATCCACATAGCCTATCTGCTCCCCATTGGCGACGTCGTACAAGCTTACAACATTTTCCGTTCGATCGCCAAAGAATACATCGCGTGGTTCGATAGGGGTCTGCTTAAATATGGCGTGATTTTTCACGTATAACGACATTTCCTCGTTATTCTCGAGTAATCTGTCAAAATCGCATTCCCATATTTCGGTTCGAGTGTACCCTTTTGATCTGTTTTGCCCGGAAATAAGAACGGTATGCTCGTATCGCTAATCCATTGTATCGCCGAATTTAGTTCGAGCATTTCTATTCACGCGATAACATGGCGGACATCCATGCTAAAAGCAACCGTGAAATTGAAGAACGTGATGGACCGCATCCGCGTAGTATCCGTCGACAGCTGGTAGGCCGGTTGGAGGGAGATACTCTCTCGTGCGTCCTGCATGAGCGATAATGCAGTTGCGCTCATGCTCGAGTCATACGAGCCATACGACGGCCTAGCGCGACTGCTTTTCGCCCCGGCGGTACCCCCTTGGTGATTACACCGTAATGCGAACTTTCTGTAGATAATTCTTTCGAAATACTCTCATACGTGCTGATGCTATCGTGCATGCTTCTGTAAAGGGGCACACGCTTCCGCAACGTACAAGTAACTCTCGAAAAGCTAGACACGCTCGTCTCAAAACCGTAACATCTGTACGACCATATTGTACAAATTGCGTCGCATAATCGAATTTACAATCGACGCAACTCGATTCTTCCTCATACCATTTTCTAAATCACTCGCGATCCGCTGAGAACATGATATCGGGTGAGTAAAAATGCAGAGCCGGCAGAGGACCTGTGTAATTCTGATATTCCGGTGTGTTGAATAAATGGGGAAATGTATCTTTTGCCACCTGATCAGCGAAACCGAAAGCCTTAGGTAAAGCGCTAAGAGCCATTTGTAAATAGTTTAGACCAGGGGTCTCCAAACTTTCCAGCCTTAGGGCCATACTGATTACTCCAGTAAGTTCCGAGGGCCAAAACCATATTATCATTGTTGCCGATGGTAAAAAGTGAAATAGTCCAAAATCTGTCCACGGGCCGAATGTGGCCCTCGGGCCGTAGTTTGGAGACCCCTGGCCTATACGATTACATTTCTTCAGACTACGACGAACTATACCTGGAACAGAAAAAAATTACTGCTACTGGCGGATCAGGTTATGGTTGGATCTTGCCAGAAGAACGTTTGATTTATACGTGCCCCCCGAGTGAAGAAACATCGACTTCTCTACTCTCAAGTCCTGGACACACCAACTCCGAGACAAACCTTTCGAAGACATATTGTTGGGAAATATTTATTACCAATGGCATATCTATATACTGGCCCCAATCGGGCAAGATATAACCCTAATACCTTTACCGGGCCTCGATGGATGGCCGGTTTCCTCCGATGTGCCACACGTGTGGAGCGACACACGATCCAAGGGCAGGAGACTACATATCAGTACGAACCGCAGAGCGATCCCTGATGCGTTCAACTTGCGAATCCTAACGCAATATTGGCAACCAGATGTCGAAGGCCAAAGAGGCATTTGGGTCCCTCCCGAATGGAGAAGCCTCACCCAGAAAAAAATGGCCTCATGGATCCAGACTGCAATTTCCAGAGCACTAGGGAAAATCGAATTAGGAGGTGTACCATATTCATGGATCGGTGAAACACTAGCACCTGTTACGCAACACCCTTTCGGAATCCAATATGAAGCAATCCGGGAAGAGGAAACTAACCCAACGGATCTTCAGGGAAATACACCCGAGCCCTTGAATCTCTCGAATCCCTTACTCGAAGAATCTTCTGAAAATGTTTTACCTCCAGTTACCCAACTTGCACATTGCACAACAATCACGTCAAACACCCCTCCGCCTTATTACTCAGTCCCACCTCCTTCCATTTCCAACGCATGGAAAACCGAAAACCTTAGCAGTATTGATACCGAACAGACGGTATCTCCTATCAACGATACGACAGAGGCCAGAAACCTTTTAACACCCCTAGAAACAATGGACACAGAGGAAGATTCCAACATCATCCAACTTGCAAGTATGATTCCCGACGCTGTCACTAGGAGCAGGACCAAGATACCCACATTTTCTAATTTGGGAAGACCAGTCACTAGTTTTACAGCTGTGTCTCCAATACCTACCCTTCCTATTTCCAAAACCCCACGTAGTACCGAACAGATTACCATCCAAAACTTGGTGGACTACTTGTTGGAAAACGACTCTATATTACGTCACCAACCACAAGCCCACACCGACGATATACACTCTCTTATCGACAAGTCATGTTACTATTCAAAAATGCCATAATGGGACGCTGGTACCACTTTCGCTACACAAATGGTAAATAGGAAAAAATGTATAAGCAAAGGAATAATGCAAGGAAAACTTCTCCCAACACCAAATATTCACGTAAGTTAATCTATTTTGAGCTAAAATTATATAACCATACCCTTACATATATTTTTTAATTCATAATACACAGAAGTGTTTGGCCTATAGTTTTTCGCACTCTCAAAAAAAGTGTTGCATTTTTTTTCTCAGAATAATAATAAAAAGAAAAATAGAAAAATATATATATATTGTAGCATAGTTAACATCGAGCGATTATACTATCATATATTATCGAACGATTATGAGACCCGAAATTATATTTGAAGCGTCGAGTACAGCGGACGCTAGGCCGACGAACCCGGACCTAGTATAAAAACGGGTGACGTCACGCCTCTGGAATTCGCTCGTCGCCGAAAACAGCAGGTCAGCGACCAGCTGGCTTTGCTCGGCGACGAGGGAGAGCCAGGGGGGGCATGTCAACGGTAGCTCGCATAATCGAGCGAATTTGAAAAATCTTGAAGCCGAAGTCCCGAGTGACTTAGAGGGAACTAGGGTGGGGAGACATCTATAAAAGCGCTTGCACCGGAAGGAAGGCTCTCTTACTCGGTAACACGAACCCAACTAAAGTCAATTCAGAGTGCATAAGTCTTGAAAACGATTAATCTTAAAAGTAAAGA
Source organism: Cylloceria caligata (assembly GCA_963942595.1). Taxonomy (NCBI): domain Eukaryota; kingdom Metazoa; phylum Arthropoda; class Insecta; order Hymenoptera; family Ichneumonidae; genus Cylloceria; species Cylloceria caligata. Next base: position 17,394,085 of record OZ012708.1, read on the forward strand.
GGAGGAAAGTTAATTAGTCGATCGTGGAAAAACGAAAGAACACTAGAAGTAGTTAGGAATAATCAGAATAGGATTAAGTGAATAAATATGAGCAAAGAAATTCAGTGCATCGAAATAAGAAAATAGTATATAAGAGGATAAATTAAAGAGTGCGGAATTAAAACCAGTAGGAACCATAGGAATCGCCTTTCCTGCGAGAGAAAGCGAGAAGGAGCGAAAAGTGAGATAAGTGTGAGAGAAAAAAGAATTGTAAACAGAGTTGCTACACTCTGTCCACAGAGAGTCTGAGGCGTACGACTGTGTGTGTGTGCGGAAAACGAGATAATACCAAGGCATAAGTCCGTGTCTGTAGCACGAGCCCAAGAATACCGGGAATTCGCGCTAGAATAAGGAGAAATATCGTCGAAATAATCACCGGAATTCCCGAATTTAAATACATCTCTGATCGTGAAAAATTCGTTCTACCGAAGTGAAAAGGAAACAAGAAATAGATTAAGAAATAAATGGTTGACATTAGATTTAGGAGCATAGGTTAAATCGATATACATTAGCTAGTAATATATAAAGAAGTAGGATTAAATAATGTAAATCTTAGGTCGGCAGTACAAACTAGAACCGCCCGATTGGATGAGAGAGAGAGAGAGAAAGTGTAACGTGAATAAACGAAAAAGAATTGTACACAGGGTTCATACACTCTGTACAAAGAGCGAGTGCGATGCGAGTGACAGATAGTCTGAAGATGTATGTGTACCGAACGTACAGCAAAACCGCTATACGAAAAGAATAACAAACCTTCGAGGATACCGAGAACAGATGCATGCCAAATAAAAATTATAATCATAGAAATAATTGCTGGAATTACGAAATTAAATAGTCATCCTAGAAAAATTCGAGTGACCATAATTAATAAGTGACATTTTATGAAATTGTTTCTACTTTGAATAAAGCCTCACTGTCAACCACTACGAAGTCTCTATTAGTTAGTCATGTGATCGAGCCCGAATCCCCACGATAAATAAAATATATGTGAACGTTAAAAAATTTACCGTTACAATATATATCCCTAAAATAAAACAAAATAATATAAAGAAAAAAAGGGAGCAAAAATAATAATAATAAAATAATAACATTTTTTTTTTTTTTTTCGAGGGGTGGTGGAAAATCTTCAAAAAGACAGAGATGAGGGACCGCACTCCTCAAAGTATGGAATTTGTACCCACTAAAAACCACCAACCCTTTTTCAAGATGTTGTGTAACGGGCCCGGAACCACTTCCGCATTTCGTCAGGGTTGTTTTGTTTTTTTGCCTTCCAGGCCTTTTCACTCTTTTCTCCTTATGACCGCGGTCCGGCGCAAGCTGTGATGTTCTGCCCGATTCCCTTAGCTGATACGATAATGCCCGAATTATTTTTACTGTGTCACTTCACTATGGTTCACTGAACTCTGCACTGTTTTCTCGCACTGCACAGTTCACTCTGCCCACGATTTCCAACTAGTTGGTCTCTGCTCCGGCTATTACTGTGTTGTTTTCTTCTCCTTTCTTTCGCCGTAAAACTGTTTCCGCAAAGATTGCCATCCCATCCCAGTTTTCCACGCTGACCAGCATCGATGCCACTATGTTCTCTGGGGTTATAAGACCTAGTGACTCCTCCATCCTTTCCCTCTCATCCCTCCATCGATTACGCACGAAGAAGGTGTAAATAAGCGTCGTCACGCTCAGAATCCCCGTAGATACATCGCGGATTTTCCACTTTCCCGATCTTGTAAAGGTATGCGCTGGAGTAGCCATGCCCGCTCAATAGTTGAGTCAGGTAGTAAGTCACTTCCCCATGTTTACGATCTGTTCATAGGGCCAGATGTTTGATGAGTCTGGCTGTCCATCTTCCTCTTGCGTCACTGTCCCACATGCCCTGCCAAACCTCCAAGGTGCGATTCCTCTCCAGTTTCTTCATTTGTTGTCGATCGTGTTCAGCTCGTCGTAGGTAGACTCGTTTTTTCTCTCTCGCGAGGAGCTCGATGGGTACCACTCCATGCATTGACCAGGGCCGCCGGTCCTGATACCGTTCGGTATGCACAGGCCACTCTCAGGGCTCCTCTTCTTTGTACCGCGGCTATACGCTTCCTTCGGCTTTCCGCTTCCAGTGCGTCCGCCCAGATCTCTGCTCCATAGAGGAGAATCGAGTGCGTCACCGACATTAGAAGCCGGCGTTTGCTGGTCATTGGTCCTCTCACGTTCGCCATGAGACGGCTCAGCGCTGCGACCATAGTCGCCGCTTTGTCTGTCGCTTTCCTGATGTGTTCTTAGAAGGTTAGTTTGGTGTCCAGGGTGATGCCGAGATACCTCACTGCACCCTTCGTTTCCACTTCTTCGTTTCCGACGCGCATGCGCAGTATGTTCGGTATCCTCTTCCGAGTGAGAACTACTATCTCCGTCTTCTGCGTGGCTAGGCTGAGGCCGTGGTCCCCCATCCATTGGTGCGTCCGCCTCATGACCTGGTTAAGACGCCTTTGTGCCGCTTCGGGGTCTCTTGCTGTGATGACCGCGGCGACGTCGTCGGCGTATAGTATCAGGTACGTGTCATCTGGCATTTCCATCCGTAGAATTCCATCGTACGAGATGTTCCAGAGATCTGGCCCGAGGATCGATCCCTGGGCTGCGCCTGAGGTGATGACTTTTCTCTGTTGTCCTTCTCGTGTGTCGTAGAGCAGTACTCGGTCCTTCAAGTAGTCGTCCACAATCGCGAGGAGGTACGCTGGTACCTTGAAATGTACCTTTAGCACCTGCATCATGTCGCACCATCTTGCTGAATTGAAGGCATTCTTCACGTCGAGCGTAGCCAATACCACGATCTCTCGGGAGTAATGGTTGCTCTCCCGCGTTGCCTCAACTGTCCTCATGACCTGTTGAACTGCGTCTACCGTGGATCGTCCTTTCCTGAAACCAAATTGATTATCGGACAGGTCACCTACTTCCCGTATAGCTGTATGTAGTCGCGGCTTGATCATTCTCTCCAGCAATTTCCCGGCCGTGTCCAACATGCACAGTGGCCTGTAGGCTGACGGGGAGTTAGGGTCTCCTTTGCCTTTGCTGATTAACACGACGCTGCGTTTTCCAGCGTTTAGGAAAAACTCCGCTCTTCAGGCAGCAGTTGTACATATCGAGAAGCAGTTTCGGGCGGGCGCCTGCCACCGCCTTCAAGACTTCTGCTGGTACGCCGTCGGGTCCTGGGGCCTTCCTGTTCTCCAGTGATTTGACCGCGTCCATCAGCTCCTCCTCATTGAATGACGTAATGTCCTCAACCCTGATATCGAGGTCCTCTTCGCTCCTCGGTGGGTGAGTCGGGAATAGGGTATCTACGATGTTTTTCAACCTATTCAGGTCCATGCTCTCTCCTTCCGAGAAAGCTTCTAGTTTCCGCGTCACTATCCTGTAGCCCAATCCCCACGGGTCGTTATTCACGTCCTGTATAATGGAATTCCAGCGCTCCGTCTTGCTGCGGCCAATTTGACGCTGTAGGATCTTCTTGGCATCTTTGTATTGAGCCGCGATGACTGCTGCCTCATCAGGATTCCTTCTTCGAAATCGGGTTGCTTTCCTTCGCAGTCGGAGGCATCGTTTTCGCTGATCGGCGATCTCGTCGATCCACCAGTACGCTGCCTGCTTGTTTGCTGGTCGCTGCTTTCTCGGCATCGATCCTCTGCACGCTTGCAGTACTAGCTGCATCGTTTCGTTCACTAATTCTTCTGCACTTGGGGTTTCAACGTGCATCGAGATTCTCCGTCCGTTGAGTATCGCTATACGCAGTTTCCTCTCGTCCATTTTGGCTAAGTTCCATCTTGGTGGTAGGTCCCTGCTGATACTTGGTGCGTTTCCTCCTTCAAATAATTCGAACGTAATGTATTGGTGGTCGCTGCCTATAAATTCTTCAATCACCGTCCATTTTCTCACACATGGCACTGCGCGTTCCTATGCAAACGAAATGTCCGGTATCGTTCCCCTGTAGCCTGGTCGTCGGAAAGTCGCAGTCGAATCGGTGTTGAGCACTGTGAGGCTTAGTCGTGAAACCATTTCCATTACTCGTCTGCCTCTGCCATCCGGATGCGGCATACCCCATTCGATCGCTCGCGTATTAAAATCTCCAGCCACGATGATTTTTCCTTCCATGTCCCGTAGTTTGTCTTCCAGGCTGTTGAGCTTTTCTTCAAATTGCCCGATGCCTTCATTGGGCGTGAAGTAGCAGCTCACGTAGTAAACGTCCCTCTGTTTAATCCAGACAAAGCCGTTTCCGTTTCCGTGATCTTCTACTCGGCCTTTTCCGGGATTCGGGACCCAAATGGCTGCAGTGCCCAGGTTGTCCGCGTACCAGTTCGCATTCACTTTATCACGACATTGTTCACTGATAATAATCACATCACATGTTTTTTCGCGCACTAGTTGTGTCAGGAGGTCGTCGGCCGTCCTGCTCCTGTTCAGATTTCCTTGAAGTACCCTTGTCATTTCGAGGTCCTGTTTTTAGTACTTTCCAACGCTCTTCGAAAAGCGGCACATTTCTTTGTTCCCGGCACGTGGGACGATTGCGCTTTGTCCGCGCACAAAACACACCGCGCTTCCCTATCGCACTTAGCGCCTTTATGACTGGTTTCACCACACTTATAACACATTTTACTTCTATCCGGACCACTACAGATATGCGTTTCCGAATTCTACAGTTAACCCAGCCAACTCTGATCTTGCCCTTGTGGATGAGTTCTGTTGCCTTTATTTCATCTATCTCGATAAGAGCGATTTTCTGGCCCCTGTAAATCGTTTTGGGCACTCGGACTTTAACACTATCTACCTGTCCCGGGTACTCGCGTGCCAAGGCGTCAAGCACATCTTCTTCTTCAGTTGCTCCGTCGAGTTCTCTAATCTCGAGGGTCATCATGGGGATGAGTTCGGTGACTTTGCCCGTAATTCCCAGTGCATCTCTCCGGGCCTCGGTGAAGACGTCCTTGTTCTTCTGGTTGTTGCCTAGCTTCAGCAGAATTTCACCCTTGTGAGTCTGACGGATGGCTTTGATGTCCGTCTCCGTGTCTGCAGGGTTCACTTTGGCGCGGATGTCCTTCAATATCTCTGCGTAGGTTTTCCCTGTTTCCGGCCTGATAAGAACGGCTTCGCCGCGCGGCCTATCCCGGATGCGTTTGTTCCACTCTCTTTGGCGTTTCGGTGGAGTTGTTTTCATCCTCATTGCCGGTGTTTCCTCGTCATTCCTTGCAGCCCTTCTGGCTTTCCTATTCTTGGCCTTGACCGCGACTCCTTTCTCCTTTCTGCGGCGAGGTTCTTGCCACTCACCTTCCGTTTCTCCATGCTTAGGTCTTTTATCTGCCCGTTGTACAGGAGATCTTCCTCCTGGGCAGGTTAGGTGGTGTGACCTTTTGATTCCTCCATTCGAAGATTGTGAGGCTAGTCGTCTGCCTCCCGCCGGTATTTTATGCAATTCTGCTTCAATCTTCTTCCTCTCCACTCTGGATGCTGAAATGGCCTCCAAGGATTCCTCCAGCTTCTGTAATCCTTGGTTGATGTCCATGCTGACATTTCGCTGCTTGGTGGTTGCCTGGATCATCTTCTTCGCTAGGCTTTGAAGGCGCCGTATCTCTTCTTCCTCGACAAGGTCGGCTTCCGAGATCTTTTGCTGTAAAGCTGCTCGGTGTTGCTCCATAGAGCCGTCTTGCTCCACATTAGCACTGATATCCGGCCCGTTATGAGAGGAGTTTAACATCAGTGCGTTGTTGCTCTGTTGACCCTTGTTTCTCCGTGTTCTCGTAGGATTAGGGCTCTCCACGCTTGTTGCCTTGCATGCTACGTTGGCCAAGTCATCCACCAATGTAGCACTGCGGTCGCTTGTTTTCGACGCCGGGTAGCCCGCTTGCCCACTCCCTGTCGACGCCGGTACTGGGGTATCCCCCCCCCCTGCACCGTAAACTGTTTTTCTTTGTAGCTGTAACTCATAATTGGTTTGTTGTAGGGGGTTTCTTTCCGCCGGCTTTTAGTCGCCTTCTACGACAGGCATGCCTTACCACGGAAATATTGTAACCCTTATCCCGCGGGGTATCCAATAATAATAATAATAATAATAATAATAATAATAATAATAATAATAATAATAATAATAATAATAATAATAATAATAATAATAATAATAATAATAATAATAATAATAATAATAATAATAATAATAATAATAATAATAATAATAATAATAATAATAATAATAATAATAATAATAATAATAATAATAATAATAATAATAATAATAATAATAATAATAATAATAATAATAATAATAATAATCCCTCCCAAGTGTGTCGCCTTGCCGCGGCGGGGGGGCTTGCGTTTCTGCAATGAACTTTGGAGCTCAGCCGGCGGGGGCTCTGGCCCCTGGCAGGTCTAACCTTGCCGGACAGGTCCATGGGGAGCAGGCAGACTAAGAACACACAACATCAAAAGCTACGGTGGAAGGCATCGTGCCTACGGCTGCATGGCCGCAATGATGTAAACTAAAGCGGTCGCGAACGATCCCTGCAGGGCACCGGGTGGAACCCTGCAGTATTTACACCTTACCTAGACAAGGCGGCTCTGCCTAGGCAGACCTACATTCCGACCTACTCGTGGGATTAATATGGAGAAACTTTTAAAAGAAATAAAACCTAAGCAGAAGAAGGAGTTGGAAAAAACATCGACCGAGGAAGAACTCAAGACAATCGGAGAACTCGCGACGAACAATATCGAGGGAGAGTCGAACGATGATAGCTTGGCGAACGTGACTGAAAGTGTCAACCTGAGAAAGAGAAGTATACTTCAGTCATGTTCGTCAACAGGCACGGAAGATCGATCTCTACATCAGAAGAAAAAGAAATTAAGATACAGAAAGAGAGAAACGACACCGCCACCCATGGAAGAGGGTAAAACGGTTCCACCTGTCGTCGGAAATATAAGGAAGCATCGAGAAAAACCTGGAACCTCCTCATTCGACGATTACAATAAGAACCAACCCGATTTGACAGAATTATTACAACTCATTCATGAGACCGCGACGAAAATGGAAGAGGCAGCGGCAATACAGAAAAATATGAATATGGCGGTAAAAACCGGCATTAAGACGATTCTTGAGGCCGCCGACGCTGCGCTAAACATGCAAAGCAGGACAGCCTCGAAGGGACAAATGATGGCAGACGACCTGACAGAGACAGAAACGGAGACAACGGAACCGGCGACGCGACCGACGAAACGGAAACGGGAGACGACGAAGACCCCACCAGAGGCCCGACAGAAGACACCCCCAAGAACGGAGGAGGCCGAAACCTGGACAACCGTGAGGAAACGAAAAAAGAAGAAAAAAACGACGGAACCGAAAAACAAAACGGACGAGACGAACGTACCGACCCAGGCTGAAAAGCGCAGACCGACCCACAAACATAGGGGAACGGCTGTACTGGTCAAACCTGGGAAAGACAACACGTACTCGGACATCGTACGGAAGATAAGGACGACGGTCGACCCGACGAGCAGTCATGTACAGGTGATGGCTCTAAGGAAGACCAAGGACGGACGGTGTCTCATCAAGATACAGACAGACACGGACGGACGAGAACAGTTTGAGCGCGCACTACAGGACGCGGTTGGGGACACGGGCAGTGTAAGGACCGTGACTTCTAGGACACAACTGGAGATCATGGACCTGGACTGCGTTACCACCGCGGAGGACGTGATACGGGCACTGAGACGAGAAACGGGACGAGACGGCGACTTTGGTGTCCACATCTTCGGCCCGAACCGGGCCGAGCAGTACATGGCAGTCTGCGACCTCGAGACGCGGGAAGCCGAGGTGCTGCTGGACCGGGGCCGGATCGGGATAGGATGGGTGCGATGCCGACTACGACAACGATTGACGGTGACCAAATGCTACAAGTGCCTGGGCTACGGACATACAAGGACGAGCTGCACGAACGCGGATCGGACAAAGAACTACAGGAAATGCGGCGAGACGGGACATTACGCGACGGACTGTAAAAAAAGACCGTCTTGCCCACTGTGCTCTGAGACGGGACACGGGGACGTAGCGCACCTTGCGGGAACCGGAAGGTGTGCGGTATTCCGGGCTGCGCTGGAGGAGTGCAGGAAGCAGGCCGGAAGACGGACAGAATAGTTCAGGGAAACCTGAACAGGAGTAGGACAGCAGACATGCTACTACCACAGATAGCTGACGAACATGACGCCGACATTCTGATCCTGTGCGAACCGTACAGGAGAAGAACGACACAAACGTACATTACGAACGAGACAGAGACCACAGCTATCTGGGTAAGGGGCGCTGCCCAATCTCGAATAATTAACTGCGGTGTCGGGGACGATTACGTCTGGGCAAGGGTCGGCGCTGTCACTTACGTCAGCGTTTACCTGACACCCAACTGCACCGCGACGGATTTCGAGAGGAAAGTGGCGCTCCTTGAAGACGGAATCAGGAATCTGCCTGGAGACGTTATCATCGGGAGAGACCTCAACGCGCGGGCGATCGAGTGGGGAATGGCAACAACGAACAAACGTGGACGGTTGCTGCTGGAGATGGCTGCAAGGCTGGACCTGGTAGTAGCCAATACAGGAAACATAGCGACGTACAGACGACCAGGGTTTGGAGACTCCATCCCTGACGTCACAATGACATCGGACGGAATATCGCCACGGATAGGGCAGTGGCGGGTGTTCGTCGGCTATACGGCCAGCGACCACCAGTATATTGTCTTCGAAGTGGCAGGACAAACGGCGACGAGACGGACGAGGACCCAGCACCCCCCGCGGTGGAACCTCAACAAACTCGACGTACAAAAATTTTCGGAGGAGCTGGTGGTAGCACCAGCACTGATAACAAAAGTCCCCCCTGAGCTGATTTATCGCAAGCTGAGGTAATCAGGCCCATGGTGGAAGCTACCAACTCCTCCGCTGCAGCTCTTCCGTCCATGTTCCGGGTCTCATCCGTGTGCACACCCTTGGCTAATTCGCTCGTGAAAAGATCTACTTTCATCCGCTGGAGATTCCATCTGAGGGGTTTATCCTTTCTGGCTTGCTGCCGTGAGTTGGTGACTTCAAACTCGATGTACTGGTGATCACTTTCAGAGTACTCCTCCATCACTCTCCATGCTTTGATATATGGCACCAAGGTTTCGTTTGCGAGAGTGATGTCAGGGATGGTCTCCCTATATCCTGGTCGGCGGAATGTTGTGGTAGATCCGACGTTCATAACCATTACATTAGTTCTGGCTGCCATTTCTAGTATTAGTCTACCTCTAGTATCCGGAGTTGGCATACTCCACTCGAGAGACCTCGCATTGAAATCCCCGGCCACCACCATTTGCCCTGCTACCTTTAGTAGTTCATCCTCCAGGGCTTCAAGTTTCGCTCGGAACGCCGCTATAGCCTCATTTGGCGTGAAATAGCAACTAAAGAATGTAGTCTCCTTGAGCTTCACCCAGACGAAACCTCTCCCGGCTCCGTGGCTTTTTACGTGGGCCGTTTCATTTGGCATCCAGATGGCGGCGGTACCCAGCAGATCTGAATACCACATTGGCGATTCCTTATTTTTGTATTGCTCACTTAGTAGAAGTAGCTCGGCACGTTTCTCTATTGCCAACTGATGCAAGAGACTGTCGGCGATCTTACTCCTGTTCATATTTCCTTGTAGGATGCGTGTCATTTTTGGTTCTTGACAGCCTGCAGTGCCTCTCGGAAAACCTGGCACTTTCCAGATCCCGGAATGTGTCCCAACTCCGCTTGTTCCACCCCTCTCTCCGAACAAAGCTCACAACGGTGCTGCTGGACGGTACACACTCTTGCCTTGTGATCGTCGCCGAAGCATTTATAGCAGGACTTGCTTCTGTCAGTGCCGCAGCATGCCGTTGCTATGTGGCCGTATCCAAGACATCTAAAGCATCGTGTGACGACAGCTCTTTCACGCACTCTACAGTTCAGCCACCCTATTTTTATTTTCCCTTGCCTCAGAAGCTTCGTGGCCGACCTACCATCCAGCCTTAAAACGGCTACTTTTTTATTTCTCCCGGTTGGGAATACATTAATTGTAACATCTCCCACGTCCAGTATGTCGCGCTTAAGTGCTACCTCCACTTCCCCTGCATCGGTGCAAGCGTCGAGGTCCCGTATTTCTACCTGTGTCTTGTTCCTAAGACAGCACTTGGCCCTTTTCGCCCACTACATTCTTTAAGGCCTCACAAAAACCTTTTTTGTCCTTTGTCTGTGGTCCTAGTTCTAGGAGGATGTCTCCTGCCTTCGTCTGTCTAATAGCGGTCACCTCTGTTCCAGACTCATCCGGCTTTGTCCCACTGCGGATTTCCCGGATAATTTCCGCATATGTTTGACCTTGCGCTGGTCGTATTATTAGCGCCTCGGGTCGTATCTTCCTGTTGGGCCTCTTTATCCGCTTTGTCGGGGTAGTAGCGATACGTGCAGAAGTCACCCCTGCGTCCTCGATGTGCCGGTTCTCTGGTTATAACTTTATCCGCCTTCTCTGGCCTTTAGTTAACTGCCTTTCCCATCCGTTTTCAGGAATTTCCCCTCGCGGCTTCTTATTTTCCTTCTCTTCTGTCGGGCTTGTGGCAGCTCTTTTGTTGTTCTCTGGTTGTGCCGGTCTCTCGGAGCCATGGGTTCTGCCATCAACCTGTTTGGCTGGTTCCTGAGTAAGTTGGCGCTCTGCGCTTATCCATTTATGGCGGTAGTGCTTGCTAGCGCTTATCACATCCTCAAGCTCCGCCACACCATTCTTCACATCCTTGGAGATGTTCGGCTGTTTTATCATAGCGGCCTTCATTTTACGTAATATTTCCTCGCTTTTTCCCAGCTCTTTCCACTCCCTTTGCTTGAAATCTTCCACCACCTGTAAGTAAGTTGTAGTGGAAGACGATGCCTCTTCAGCGTCATTTGGTTTTTCTTTTCCTTGGGTGGTATACGCTGTGGTGTTTGCTTTAGGTATCTGCACCACGGGTGATGCACTCTCCATTGTCTGGCGCTCCTCCTCTAATTGTTGAGGCGGTGTCCTTGCCGGAGCGGTACTCCTCCCAAACGGATCTCCCGCGCCGCCTGTGCTATAAAGTGTTCCCTCCGCATTCTGACTACTCCTTGCCAGCGCAGAAATATTGGGGTCGGATCCGAAGAGCCTGCTTGTACTCCCCCTAAGTGTATTGATCGCTTGGCCCGCTGTTGGCGTCCCCGTTCCGTTGTTTGTTTGTTTTGTTTGTTTTTCTTTATTATCAATCATTTTCTTCCCACGAGTAGCACGAGAAATAACGGTCACCTATGACAGAGCTCTGCATTATCATAGGAAGGCTACAAGTTGAAACCGAAAGTCGCCAAATTCGGAATTCGCATACTCGCGACTAAGCACCCCCTTAGTCATGCAGCTCTCGGCGTATGCAGTGCCGCCTTAGCTTGGGTGTGCTAGTTTTTGGTCCGCCCCGGGTATTTGGTTTCCCCGGTGCCAGCCATATCTGACGGGCGTTCCCCTATCCGCCACCTGGGGAGGTGCCCACTGGGGGAACTAACAAAACCCTGCACGGGAATAATAATAATAATAATAATAATAATAATAATAATAATAATAATAATAATAATAATAATAATAATAATAATAATAATAATAATAATAATAATAATAATAATAATAATAATAATAATAATAATAATAATAATAATAATAATAATAATAATAATAATAATAATAATAATTTTTTATACAGCAGGTGGAAATGCTTTACGCACAAGGATAGATCCCAGTGTCGGGCTCCCACACGTGGTTTACCGACTAAAACCACCTACTGTGCCTAGCTTGGAACTGTTTGTCACATTACTTCAAAGGTCTAGGTCTTTTCATTTTCTCCTTTGTCTCCGGTTCAGCTCACCTCCGTTTGGCTGACCTCATTTTCTTCGGCTGTCCCTCTATCCAGGTCCCGTTTTTTGGTGCAGAGGACGCTGCGTATCCATTGGGATATGGCGTTCCAGTTGGTTCTGCTGGCCAGCATTGCGTCCACGATGTTTGACAGCGTGAGCTCTCCTAGGTCCCTCTCCAGTATATGCCTGCTCTGCGCCCATTGGTTGCATCCGAAAAACGTGTGCTCTGCGTCGTCTCCTGTTTCGGGGCAGTATAAGCATTCGGGCCTGACTGCCTTTCCGATCCTAAACAAGTATTGTTTGAAATACCCATGCCCGCTCAGGAACTGCGTGATGTAGTAGTCCACCTCGCCGTGCTTTCTCTCTATCCATGGCCTTATCTGCGGAATAAGTTTTGCAGTCCAGCGCCCTCTGGGGTCCTGGTCCCATGTCGCTTGCCAGCTGTCGATACTATGGTTCCGCTCTTCCTTGCTTGCTATCTCTTTTCCTATTTCTGCTTTTTTGGAGTACACGGCTTTACGTTCCCTCGCGAGGAGTGCGACCGGGATGATTCCGGCAATAACGAGAACCGCTGGTTCTGAGACCGTGCGATACGATGATGCGACTCTAAGGGCTGCTCTTCTCTGGACTTGACCCAGCCGCTTTCGGTATATTTCTTTGTTGAGTGAGTCTGCCCATATTTCGGCTCCGTACAGGAGGACCGCCTGTACTGCGTTCATTAATAACCGACGTTTGGTCGATTTTGGCCCGGTGGTATTGGCCATCAGCCTGCTCAGGGCGTTCATCCCCCTCGCAGCTTTGTTCGCAGTTTGCCGGATCTGTTCCCCGAAGCTGAGCTTACTGTCAATCATGATCCCGAGGTATTTAGCAGCTGGTTTGGTCTGCACGATTTGTTCTCCTACCCACATGGGGAGTATGGTGTTTATTCGTTTTTTTGTAAGGACAACAATCTCTGTTTTGCCTAGGGCCAGGGAAAGTCCATGTGTGTCCATCCACCAGTTGATTCTGCGCATTACTTGGTTCAGTTGGAGCTGGGCTAGCTCGACGTCTCTGGCCGCAATGAGCGCTACGACGTCATCCGCATATCCCACCAGGACCGTTTCTTCGGGCATTTCCATCCTCAGGAGGCTGTCGTACGAGGCGTTCCAGAGATCTGGGCCAAGGATTGACCCCTGGGCTGCGCCGGCTGTGACCTTCTTTTTTCTTGTCCCTGTGCTGGCTTCGTAGGACAGTGTGCGGTCTCGCAAGTAGTCGTCCATCATGCGAAGGAGGTAGCCGGGTACCTTGAAGGTATGCTCTAGGGCCGAAAGCATGTCCGTCCATTTCGCCGAGTTAAAAGCGTTTCTCACGTCTAGCGTTACCAAAAGCACTACTCGGCGTGAGTGATGATTGTGGTTTTCTGCTCTTCTTACAGCCTCAGTGACTTCCTGGACCGCGTCCACCGTTGAGCGCCCTGTTCGGAAGCCGTACTGCTTTGGTGACAGATCTCCAGCCACAGCGATCGCCTGGTGTAGTCTCGCTTTCAGCAGTTTCTCGAGTCCCTTGCCTGCTGTGTCCAGCATGCAAAGCGGTCTGTAAGACGAGGGTGTATCTGGATCGCCTTTACCTTTGTTGATCAACACCAGGCGCGAGGTTTTCCACCGGTGGCAGAACGTCCCGGTTCTTAGGCACGTGTTATAAAGTCTTAGTAGCAAGTGTGGGTTATGCTGCATAACTATCTTTAGGACCTCGCTTGATATGCCGTCGGGTCCGGGCGCCTTTTTGTTTTTCAGCGATTTTATCGCTTTCTCCACTTCTTCGAGGCTAAAGAGGGGAAAGTCCTCGATTTGCGCAGGATTAGTGTTTGCTCTCTCAGGGTGAGCCGGGAAGAGGGTGTCGACAATGCGGTCCATAGTGGCCGCGTCCATGGCACTGGTCGCGCACAGGGCTCCCAGCTTCTGTGTGACGATTTTATATCCTAGTCCCCATGGGTCCGAGTTTACTTCTTCCACGAGCCTTCCCCAACACTCGGCCTTGCTCCGGTTGATAGTTCGCCGAAGTATCCTTCTTTCGGCTCTGTAGTCCGCAGATCTAACGTTTGCGTCATCTCGGTTCCTCGCTCGTTGTGCGATCCGTCTCAGTCTGTGGCACTTTTTGCGAATTTCCGCGATTTCAGCCGTCCACCAGTACACCGGTTGTTTGTCATGGCGCGGTCTCTTTCGTGGCATCGAAGCTTCGCATGCTTTCGTGATGAGGTCGATCGTTGAGGCCGCTAGTGTCTCCACTCCGGCTCTTTCGTTCGCCTCCTGTCCTGCGACTCTTTCCGTCCCGCGCGCGATCGTTTCCCCAAATACCTCGGTATTTATTTTCGCAAGGTTCCATCTTCGTGGCCGCTCCTGGTTGTCCCGTTGTCGGTGTTGTTCCTCATCGATTGTGAGGCGGATGAACTGATGGTCGCTAGCGGTATAGTCCTCTATGACTTTCCATTCCTTGATTCGTGCTGTGAGAGCCTCCGAGGCCATGGAGATGTCAGGGATGGTTTCCGAGTATCCCGGGCGGCGGAAGGTTGTTGTCGTGCCGGTGTTCAGTACATTCAATCTCGTCCGGGCTGTCATTTCCATAATGTAATTGCCGCGGGAATCTGGGTGTGGCATACCCCATTCAATGGCTCTGGCATTAAAATCTCCGCCTACTAGCACATTGCCAGTTGTGTTGAGTATCTCGTCTTCCAGTGCGTCTATTTTTGCCCGGAAGTCGTGGATGCTCTCGTTTGGCGTAAGGTAGACACTATAGTAAGTAACCCCCCCACTTTGGATCCACACGAAGCCCCGACGACTCCCGTATCTTCCCGCCTGTATTTTGGCGGGACTTCGTACCCAGATGGCAGCTGTGCCCAGGGGGTCCGAGAACCACAATCGTCCCTCCATGTTCCGGTACTGTTCTGAAATTAAAAGCAGATCTGCGTCTTTTTCCCGGGCCAGTTGTTGTACCAGGTCATTGGCTATCTTACTCCTATTTAGGTTTGCTTGGATTATATGTATCATTTTAAGGTTCTTCGCACGCTTTCTAAAGCGTCTTTGAAGACGTCGCACCGCCCCGATCCTGGTGCGTGCTTCAGTTTGCTGTGGTCCAGCCCTTTTTCGGCACAAAGTATGCAGCATAGTGGGGCTGTGCATGACCTCGCTTTGTGTTCGGGGTCGCCGCACTTGTAGCAAAGCTTGCTTCTGTCGGGTCCCCTGCAGTTTCGAGCCGTGTGCCCGTATCCACTGCATCTGAAGCAGCGTGGGACTACCAGCCGTTTTCTTACTCTGCAGCTAACCCATCCAATCTTAATATACTGGAGTTCCAGCAATTTTTTTCCTCCTTTTTCGTTGAGTTCGACTATAGCCATCTTCTGCTCTCTGCTATTTGCCTTCGTTACCCGAGTTCTGAGGTTCTTGGCATCGTCCAATATCTCCCTTCTTATTGCCGCCTCTACTTCCTCCTGGGTAGTGAGGCTATCAAGGTCTCTGATTTCCAGTGTCGTTCTTCTGTTTGGTTGGCGAACTACTGCGCTGTCCCCAAGGATGGCTTTGAGGGCATCGCTGAAGGCTGTTGTGTCCTTTGTTTTCCTGCTGAGCTCTATCAGGACTTCCCCAGCCTTGGTCTGTCGGATCGACCTTACTTCGGTCTCCGTATCTTCTGGTTTTGCCTTGCTGCGGATTTTGCTCAAGATGTCCGCATAGGATATACCTTCTGCTGGTCTGATTATCAGTGCCTCCGGGCGTTGCCTTTTCTTGTCCAGTGGATTGTTCAATACTCCGGCATAGCTCTTTCTTGGGTCGAGCCCCTTTAGCGTCGCCTCGAGCCGTGGTTTGTTTCTGCCTTTTTCAGGGGCTGAGCCGCTCTCGTGTCCGATCTCAGCCTGTGCTCTTACAGGCCGATCGAGAGGCTTTGCTTCTTTTGTCGCCTCCTGGTTTTCCGCCCCCTTTTTGGCCTTCCTGTCGGGGTCTTCGCTCCGTTTGATCCGCTCGTTGTCTTGCTTCTTTCTTTTACCTGATCGGGGGTCGCCGGTGGTGCCCTCTGGGCTGTTGACGTTCCTGCTACGTTTTTGGCTGCAGTTAGAGGACTGCGAGCCTCGTCTTATGGTCCGTGGTACTTCCCAGCACTTCGACTCTTCTCTTATCTTCTTCCAGGTGCGTCTTTCCGCTAGAATAGCGTCGACGTGTTCTACTAGCTTTATTAGCCCCGTTTTAATGTCCATACTGACATTTTTCTGTCTGCTTGTCGCTTTCTGCATATTCTTCGCTATATCCAGTATGTCCGTCAGCCGGGCGTCCTCCCGTGCTATGGCCTCATCCTCCAGATTTTTCCTTGGATCTCGTAGGAGTTCTGTTTCCCGAGTCCTGTTGTCTTCTGGCACTTGGAGTGCTGCGCTCGTCGAGTGGTCGACTTGCGTCTGGTCTTCTGTTGTCTCGTCGTTGTTGTTTTGCTCGTCTTTGCCTCGCCGCGTTTTCGCGGGGTTACGGCTATCCTGGCTTGTTGCCTTGGATGCTACACTGGCCAAGTCCTCCACCAATGTAGCACTGCGGTCGCTTGTTTTCGACGCCGGGGAGCCCGCTTGCTCACTCCCTATCGGCACCGGTACTGGGGTTCCGTGCCCCTGCACCCTAATCTGCTCTCCTATTGGACTCTTCATGTTGGTTTTCTTATTCTGGGTTTCCTTCCCATATGGCTGCTCTTTGTTCACGCGGCTACATGCCTGGCTTGACATGCCGCCGCGATTCGGCCCCCCCACCACGACGAGGTGGCAGCCAGCCGGGGGGATAATAATAATAATAATAATAATAATAATAATAATAATAATAATAATAATAATAATAATAATAATAATAATAATAATAATAATAATAATAATAATAATAATAATAATAATAATAATAATAATAATAATAATAATAATAATAATAATAATAATAATAATAATAATAATAATAATAATAATAATAATAATAATAATAATAATAATAATAATAATAATAATAATAATAATAATAATAATAATAATAATAATAATAATAATAATAATAATAATAATAATAATAATAATAATAATAATCTCGTGTCGGGTTTGCTGGTCCCGCATCGGGCGCCTCCCCGGGTGGCGGATAGGGGAACGCTCTTCAGATATGTAGAGTACCGACTTGTTCGGGGTGGACCAAAACCAGTTAACACACACATGTACACTACTCACAAACAACTACTCAAACATATCCGAATGACATGCTGGGGATGCGAATGATCGGGAACTCTATGAACGGGTTACCACGAGAAAGCGAATGTTCAGGGTGCCCTATAAACGGGCACGCCTGAAAAAGCGAGTGAGTGGGTTCCCTATGAACGGGCTCTCCCAAAATTAATGAACCGGCAGAAATAGGATACTCACAACACGCACACTCAACACGGAGTAATGGCTGTAGAACCCGGACTGTCGCTCTCCGCTGAGGGCGGTCTTGGCGCGGGGCATTAGAGGGTACCTCAAGTAAACCAGGCTCGATGCTCCTGGGCCGCTGGATAGTACAGGGGCCCGGGTCCCCTTGGCCAGGTGGACCTAGCTACCCTATCAGCCAGTGTATAATCCCCATGCTGTTGTAGTGCCGGCCGGCGCCCGGATAGGGCCATGCAGCAGCAGCGGGGGGGCCTTGGTGAGGCCACTGGGGCCTCGCCGTGGGGCCGTCGGCGGCGGAAGCAGGGCGACGGAAGGGGAGATTGCAGTCTATTCTCAAACTACACATTTACACATACACATACAAAGGGAAGAACGGGAGAAAAGACAAACATGGAAACAAAACAAAAGGAACAAACGATAAACGCATCAAAAACAACGGGGCCCCCAACCCCAGCACGAAAAGACGAGACCAAGGACGGAAACACGAGACAAAAGTATGAACATCCATCGTCCGTTGCGGAATTGGCTGAATCGGAATTGGCTGAATCCAAGATTCGGGCTCAGCTACAGCTGATCCGCCAATGCCTCATGAAAATGGAAGAGAAGACTCGCGTGCAGAGAAATATCAGCACGGTGGTCACAACCAATATGGACAAGATAAGGGAAGCCGCGGACGAGGCATGGCATGAATGCGACAGGATGCATGCGCTCGGGATGGCTGGACGAAGCGATGTGGACAGGGAGACTGGGACACCACAGACGAAACGCAAACGAGAGATTACGAGTCTGAGCCCGGAACTAACGCCGGCGAAAAGGCCTGCGGACGGGACCGGACCCACCTCGTGGGTAACTGTCGCTCGAAAAAAAAAGCGGACGACGACGACGGACGTATGGCAACAGACGACAAAAAAGCCAATGGCATCGACGTCGACAGACATTGCAACGACGCCCACAGGCACGGTGAAGACAGGCAAGAAGGGCCGCACAACCCGGAGACCCGGTGTTGGTGTAGTCTGGATCAAGCCAAAAGACGGACAAACGTACGCCGACACACTACGACGAATGAAAGCCGTTGACCCAACCGCCGACAAGGTGCAGGTCAACGGCTATCGAATGACCAAGGACGGGGGTGTCTCGCTTCGCGTAAGAAGCGGAGCAGGGGATAGACAGGCCTTCGAGGACAAGTTCAGGCAAGTCCTCGGAGAAGACGCTCAAGTACGAGACATGACAACGAACGTGCGACTGGACATACTTGATCTGGACTGCGTTACGGACAAAGACGAAGTGACGACGGCACTCCAACAGGAGACTAAGGACGAGAGGGACCCGAAAGTTCACATTTTCGGGCCCAACAGACAGGGACAATGTATGGCGGTCTGTGAACTTGAGGAAGGCGCCGCAAATGCCTTGCTCAAGAAAGGACGGATCAGGATAGGGTGGGTAAACTGCCGCGTCAGACCGAGGACAACCGTGACCAGGTGCTACAAGTGCTTTGGATACGGTCATACAAGGACAGACTGCAAAGGACCGGACAGACGACTATGCTGCTGGAAATGCGGCAAGACGAACCACGTCGGTAAGGACTGTCAACAGGACCCGACGTGTTACCTGTGCACCGAGGCGGGGCACAAAAACACCGCGCACATACCGGGCACCGGGTCATGCGCGGTTTTCAGGGCCGCACTGGAGGAGTGCAAAACCAAGACTGAGACGAGGGCATGATTGTCTTACAAGGCAACATGCACAGATGCGAGGAAGCACATCTCCTGCTTCCTCAAATCGCGACTGAACACGACGTCGACATACTAATACTGAGCGAACAGTACAAGAACACGACGACCCCGACGTGGTTTGCAAATGACGCGGGCGCGTCAGCCATTTGGGTCAAAAACACCGATGTTCGCGTTCTCGACAGTGGAGCGGGAGACGATTACGTCTGGGTGAGGATGAACGATCTGACCTACGTCAGCGTTTACCTGACTCCGAACTGCTCCGCTGGAGCGTTCGAGGACCGGGTAAATAGACTCGAGGACGCCCTGCGGGAGCTACCAGGAGATCTGGTGGTCGCGGGCGACCTCAACTCTAGGGCGGTGGAGTGGGGCATGACACGGACTGACAAACGCGGACGGCTGCTATTGGAGATGGCAGCTCGAACAGGTCTGACGGTTGCAAACACGGGACGGAAACCAACGTACATCCGACCGGGGGTAGGCTCCTCGATACCGGACGTGACTATTATCTCGGACAGCATCTTGTCGCGGATGAGGCGATGGCGGGTGACCGATGATTACACGGCCAGCGATCACCAATACATCGTCTTTGAAGTGGCGAGACTTACACAGACGCGACGCGATGGACCTGAGCGGGCACCGTGGTGGAACGTACGTAAACTGGACAGAGACAGGTTCTCGAGGGAGCTGCTGGAAGCAGCAGACCCTGCAGAGGCCATACCTGACGAACTGATGGGACAGAGACGAACCGAACGACTCGTTGACGAGACGATGGGACTGATGGGACGTCTATGTAAGGCTTCAATGCCGCGCAAGACCCCCCGACACCCCAGACGAACGACGTACTGGTGGACGGACGAGATCGCCCAACTGCGGCGACTGTGCATTGCGGCAAAGAGAAGAATGTATCGAGCACGGGAAAAACACCAACCGTCCACGGCCGCTCTTACTGTACAGTACAAAACGGCACGGAAGACGTTGACTTACGCTATTAAGGACAGTAAGAAGCGCTGCTGGAGACAGTTATGCGAGGAAGTGGACCGGGACCCTTGGGGCTTGGGTTACAGGATTGTGACCCAAAGGCTCGGGGCCCACGGTCCGCCCGAACTCGAGAACGCGACGACAATGGGACAAATTGTTGACGAACTCTTCCCGACTCATCCGAGGAGGGAAGAAGTGACGGACGCAGACGAGGGACTCGACGTTCCTGTCTTCACTGAGGAGGAGCTTATTAAAGCTACGTCCTCTATGAAGATGGGAAAAGCACCGGGACCAGACGGCATGCCCGGGGAGGTCCTGCGACTGATAGCTTGCTCCAGGCCAGGCATACTCCTCGAGATGTACAACCAATGCCTTAAGACTGGGACATTCAGCATGCGCTGGAAGACGGCGAGATTGGTTCTTCTGAGCAAAGGCAAGGGAGATCCTGACGCGCCGTCTTCCTAGAGACCACTGAGTCTGTTGGACACGACGGGAAAACTGTACGAACTGTTACTGCGACCACGACTAACGTACGCGATAGAGGCGGCCGGAGGTCTGTCTGATAAGCAGCACGGTTTCCGCAAAGGGCGATCGACCATAGGAGCAATCCGAGAGGTTCTTGAGACCTTTCGGAAGACGGACGAGGCTTGCCACGCAGCAAGACCCATCACGGTACTGGTGACTCTGGACGTGAGGAACGCCTTTAGCTCGGCGAGGTGAGGAGACATCCTGGGAGCGTTGCAGGACGATCTCCGGATCCCTTACTACCTTTTCCGGGTAATGGAGGACTACCTCAGCGACAGATACATAACGTACGAGACGCAGGAAGGACAGAGAACAAGAAGGATCACCGCGGGGGTCGCTCAGGGTTCTATACTGGGACCTGACCTATGGAACGTGACGTACGACAGCCTGCTGAGGCTGGAGATGCAGCGTAACGCATCACTGGTTGCCTACGCCGATGACGGCGGTAGTGATCGTGGAACGCACTGCAGACCTGGCCCAGCTTACGTTGAATCAGGTGATGAGACGTGTGGACTCCGACGATCATACCGATGACAGTCGGAACGGAACAGATTGAGACCAGAGGAGAGGTGAAGTATCTAGGGGTGACCCTCGATACGAAGCTGACCTTCTGGGCTCATATCAAAGGGACGGCCGAGAAGGCGGCGGCGAAGGTAGCTTTGCTCAGCCGCCTGATGGCAAATACGCACTCAACACGCAGACTGCTCATGACGACAACACACTCCATCCTCCTGTACGGGGCGGAGATATGGGCTGATGCGCTCGCAGTCAAAAAATACCGGAAGGCGATGACGGACGTACAAAGACGAGGAGCACTGAGGATAGCGTGCGCCTACAGGACCGTCTCAGCGGAGGCGGTACTCGTGGTGGCGGGCGTGATTCCCATCGACTTACTGGCGACTGAACGGAAACGGATTTACGAACGCGACGAAGGGACCGAAAGAGATGGCGCGGCAAGACGGGAGAGGGAAAAGACTTTGACGGACTGGCACGCACGATGGACGACGGAGACAACCGGACGCTGGACAAGACGCCTGATACTTGACCTGAAACTGTGGACTGAACGGGAGTTTGGGGAGGTAAATTTCTTCCTTACTCAATTCCTCACAGGCCATGGGTATTTCCGGCAATATCTACGTGACATGGGAAAAGTACGGACAGTGGACTGCAAATACTGCGGACATGCACAAGACGACGCTGAACACACGTTTTTCATGTGTGACAGGTGGACGATACAGAGACGAGACTTAGAACGAACGACCGGGGACATTACACCGGACAACATTATCGGACTGATGTTACGGAACAAGGAACAGTGGACGCGCTTCGCAGTATTCGTCGAGACCGTGCTGAGAGGTAAGAAAGAGGATGGATGCTTGGAGTATGAATGAGCATGGACTGAACGACAGACGGGTATAGACAGGGAACTTGGACTGAGACCTGAAACGAACGAGACGATGGACAGGTGCCGCGGAGGTGAAGTTATACTAACGTGTTTCCACCTCGCGGAGACGGGACAGAGGAGGTTTTTAGTCGGTAGGCCAACCAAGGAGAGTCCGACACACGGGGGAGTCCGTGTGACTCTCCTACGGTGTTTAACGCAATTTCCTCCTCTGTCATTAAATAATAATAATAATAAATAATAATAACGACACCGTCTAGAAGGTGCGGTGTGCACGAAATTCAGCTCTTTCAGGAGTAGTCGGTTCACGAGGATATAACGATTATTGTTTATCAATTTCTCACCTTCGGAAAACGCGTTCCGGCTCTGTACGATGGGCGAAAATCCGTACTCTCTGCGATCGGTTAAATGAATCATACACTCTTTATTCTCTATTACGAATGCTCTTATCACGACCAGCTAATATTAAATCTCGCTGGTGCGCTAGGTAGTTGGTGGTTCTGCACACAGTGTTATTCCAAGTATAATCGAGTAATCGAGCATCTCTAGAGCTGACAATGTGCGCGATGTAAATCCACTTGTTGCAACGGCAATAGAGACTCTCAGCCTGAGTATTCCACAGACTGTAATCGTTCGTTCTTTGGTGCTTTTTGCCTCGCCCATCACAAGGGTGAGGGCTCCGCAGGTATTACGTCTCGTAAATATAGACCGTAGAGCTTGTGTAAAGCATTGAAAATCTGTAGAGGTTGCTCGCGTATGATTAAAACCACAGATAAATAGATGCATATATGTCGTATATCGTTTTGTATTACATGCAGATAAACTCGACCGACTACGCATGCGTGCTTTATCGCACCTCTTAAGAAACCAGAGGCGCAAAAGGAAAAACAAAAAGAGAAGCCTGCCACGAGATTTGCATTTTATGATTTTGAGACGCAGCAACACGATCAATTGCACGATGATAAATCGACACGAATTCATGAACCGAATTTATGTGTTACACAATGCGTATGTATGACATGTCTGGATATCACAGATATAGAGACTTATTGTGCTGACTGTGGTAAATGTGAATCGTTTTTATCGATGATCTTGTTGGGGAGCTCGTGAAATTGGCATTATCGCAAAAATTACAAAAGACCATCTGTATTGCTCATAATGCGAAACGTCTTGACATGCAATTTATTCTACGGTATTTAATTGCAAAAAACATAGCTGCTCTCTCTGATTATGAATGGTACGAAGATTGTCTCGATGAAGATTGGCGATGTTGTTTTTCTCGATAGTCTAAACCAGGGGTCTCCAAACTACGGCCCGAGGGCCACATTCGGCCCGCGGACAGATTTTGTCCGGCCCGCGGAGAGCTAGCATACTTGAAAACTCCTTTTAGAGAACATATTTTTCATAGCAAATTAAATTTAGTTTACTGAAGTATTCTAATTTTATGTTGAATAATTATTAATATGACATTTACATTGATATGGTCATGGGCTAACTACTCATAACATTGTTGTAGGCTTATTGTTATTGTTTTTGTGATAAGTTGGATAAAGAAACACAGAATTGTAATGAGTAAAGACATGTATAATATGCATAAAATTTAACTTCAGTATATAATAACTAACAAATTATTGAAATGAATCCAACTAACATTTTATACATTTTAAATAAAAACATAACTTATAACAAGCATAATGACATATGAAATACTAATGAGATTTATGTAATTGAGATTTTCCACTGACAATAGTTTGTAGTTGTGATTATTAAAAGAGATTTAAGATGCTCATCAGTTAATTTAGATCTGTAAACATTTTTTGTGTACTTCATTTTGGAGAAGGTCTTCTCACATAAATAAGTAGTACCAAAAACAGAAAACAGCCCACGAGCAAATTTATGCAAATTATCAAATTGTGTCAGTGGAAGACTCTTATAAAATTCCAACAAAGATGAGTTTCGATATTTGTTCTTAATTATATCACTGCACTGTAGATCAATCACTTCCATTTGAAGTTCCGGGGCTAGGGTTTCAATGTCAGTATCAAAAGGATTCTGAAAAATCTTAATTTGATTCGCAATGGCATCAAAGTCCGAGAAACGAGTATCAAAATTTATTTTCAAAGCACTCAAAGTTTCGATTGCAAAATCGATAGGAAACTCAGTCTCAGTGGTGTGGCTGAATATTTCACATGTTTTAAAATGTGAAAAACATTTACTTCGTAGTTGTGATTGAAACAGTATCAATTTCTTCCGGAATGATTTGATATTAGTGTATAAATCAGGAAGATGCTGGTTTTCTCCTTGCAATCTCAAATTCAGTTCGTTCACATGTTTTGTCAAATCAACATAGAATGCTAACTTCCACAGCCATGCGTTGTTTTGTAATTCAGTAAGAGGGCGATGCTTTTCATTCAAAAAAATTTCGATCACTGCTCGAAGTTCAAAAAAGCGCTGAAGGACTTTCCCACAACTAAGCCAACGTACGGCAGTATGATAAGGTAAGTCATTTTCTCCAATCTCTTCAATAAATTGTCGGAATTGTCGGTGATTCAGCCCAAAAGATCTGATAAAATTAACAGTTGATATGACTGGTTTCAGAACTTCAGACATATCCAAACATTTTCCGCACAAAGACTGTTGATGAATGATACAATGTAAGACTAATGGTTTTGAACCACCGTCATTTTCTACAGCCTTTGACACAAGAGCGACCACTCCTTTATCTTTCCCACTCATGTTTTTGCCTCCATCAGTTGTAATACATTTCAAGTTTTTCCATCGAAGGTTCTTTTGATTAATGGCCATTTCAACTCCTTTAAAAATATCTGTACCAGTAGTTGTGCCATGAATACTATACATATCAAGAAGTTCTTCATGCACTTCATAGCTTTTATCTACTCCTCGAATATAAATCAACACCTGAGCAGTATCTGACACATCCGTTGACTCATCCAAGGCCAAAGAAAACCACTCAACATGTCCATTTTTGTCGAACAGTTGAGAGGATATATTTTCAGCGATGTTTTCTACCCTTCGAGCCACAGTGTTTGCTGACATACTGACAGTTTTTAATAAATTTACCTTTTCAGGGCACATTTCTTCGGCTACTGCAATTATGCATTCTTTGATCATTTTTCCATCGGTGAATGGTTTTCCACGTTTTGCAATTTCAAGAGCCACACGAAAGCTGGCACGAGTTGCAGCCTCTTGTTCAGTTTTGAGTTTTGTAAATGAAGATTGCTGCGATTTCAATCGGCGCTTCGTAGCTTCGAATTTTTCTGTCCGCAAACTTCCTGTATATTTTGAATAATTTTGAAAATGTTTTGTTTCATAATGACGTTTAATGTTATATTCCTTGAGAACGGCTATGCTTTCATTGCAAATCAAACATAGCGCCTTGTTACTGGACACAATTACGAAATACTGAATGTTCCACTGATCTTTGAATTTTCTGCATTCACTATCAATTTTTCGCTTCTTTTCCATACTACTAAATCACACACAAAAGCAACAATTCAAATCAAAATACTGTTACAAAGATGTCTTAAACTTAAACACGCACAAACACGTTTTAAGGAGGTACGCACTATTTTATTTCACAACAGTGTCATAGAAACTGACTTGTGGTTGCGCCACTAGCCTTCTTATATATTCCAATTACTGCCATCTAGAAGTGAGTGGAAGACACCAGAACTTTCTCGAACCAACGAGATTATTCTGTACGTGCTATTAGCGCCATCTGTTAGCGATAGAAGGTACTACCTATTTCCGCTTGTGTCCACCAGATGTCGTGTCACGTTACTCCTCATGGCTCGTACTCTACGACTAATCTAGAAATTACAGATAATGACAGGAAAATTAATAATATGCAGTGTTGCCGTTTTGCGGACTTTAGTCCGATTTGCAGCCTTTTTTAAACGTTGCGTACTTTTTCGGACTTTTTTTTTCATCAGTGTACTATTTCACTTTTTACCACCGGCAACAATGATAATATGGTTTTGGCCCTCGGAACTTACTGGAGTAATCAGTATGGCCCTAAGGCAGGAAAGTTTGGAGACCTCTGGTCTAGAATGTAATCGCCGCTTTACGCCCATGTTGTTGTTGCGATGTTTGCACATATCGCACGTTCTCACTATTGGTGTAAAAACTGTACTAACGTTAGTCTAAATACCCAGTATTATTTGACGATTCTCTCATCAGGTCATCAATAATAATCAATTTTTTAAGATTATTATCGTACGATTAATCCTCTGGTTAACGCAGCCTCTCGTAAAACGCGATCTCAACAATTTAAATCGCAGTCACTGAATGCGAATTTTTAAATAGATCAGCGGTATCAGGATCGAGATTATCACCGTAATAGAATATTATACGTTCGGATACAGCATCACTCATGGCCGTCAAGTTACGAAAAAATTGTCAAACAAAACTGTCTTACCACAGCCTGTTGGCCCAGAAATTAACGAAGTCCACGGATGTTTCCAACGTACGTCCATTTCACGTGTTCTACTTCACTTCTACTCGTGTTCCCCTGTTATACTAATGTCTTTCTCGATAAGCTTATCTTGAGCATCGGCGGCGCGGCGGACACACGCCGATATAAGCTAATTCGACGTGTGCGGGTCGGCCGTTCATCTAATACAGGACCGATCGCTCGCACAACCAGCTTATTAGCGAGTGAGCGTACCGGTCAGCTCTTCTACCGCGAGGTGCACATGCGCTCGGGGTGCACATGCGATCGGCGCATGAGCTAACAATTAGCTTACAAAGGATGAAAATTACACACATTGACAATTTTAAAATTGTTTTTTTATTTTAAATCATCATAGCAAGGACACACACACACATATATATGTACTGTAACGTAAATTTACACCCTAACGTCCCACGTTACCTATAGCTGGTCCGAGCTATTTTTCCTTCCTTTTATTTACTCTTTCGAGATGAGCGCCAGGCGCTTACGCGCCGGAAGGAAAAATAACGAGATGTTCGACTAGACTCAGCCCGGACTGGCTACAGCTGTTCGAGGCAGAGTGGGTGGTTCGGACTGTCAAGGTGGTCGTTAGTCCATAAAATCCATAAATTAAATTAATCAATAAAATCCGTCAATGAAAATAAAATCAATCAAATAAAACGAAAAAAAAACAAACAAATAAGATCAATAGAATAAAATCAATAACAGATAAATAAAGCCAGGAAATAAAACAGATAAATAATAATAAACAAAACCAATAAATAAAACCGGCAACACTTCCTATACGGGAATATAAATGCCACTCGGGCAGATCGTTTATTTAATTAGAATGATTACCAATTTATTATAATATTACAATAACCAGAGAAGAATGTAAAAGAAAATATCCCGTAAACTAACTTTTGGTCTTTTTACAATTCATAATCTTGATTATTTCGGCAGTATATATATTATCCCGGCACTCACTCCTTCAATCACACATCCATGCGCAATTTAAATCTAAATCGATCCCCGACAGTTAGAATTGACTCCTTTCAAATGGAATTCCAACGAACGATGCGAACAAACAACATAACGTCAAACAGAGTCAAATAATAATTCTCCACGCAAATTTAGCTTGCGATACGGCCTGTGCCGGTTCAATCCCACACACACCAAACGACTCGACGACCACGGGACGCCGGAAGGTCACGTACGCGAGGCCTCTGATCGTTCGCTTGTCTCATTCTCGGATATCGTAGGATAAAGTAACGAATCTCTGTTCGACCATCAATTACCGATAAAATACTAAAACAATATGAAATGGTATTTACAACTAAACGAAGCAATAAAATAATAACGATAATAAACAGTCCACCGATAACGAGCCGATATTCAACGTTCGTCAAATAAATTATAATACAGCATAACGGACGATTCGACAACGCGAGTTACGCCTCGGACCGTTCAAATCCCTCTCATCCACGTACAAAATACGGGACTACGGCCGATCACGCACTACGCGAGCTCTCGGAAATGATAATGCGAAGTCCAAGAAAATAAATAAAAATTAATAAATAAATAAAACGTTAATTAAACTGAACGATACGCGACGCGGTCTATAATGTGACAGTTCCTTTCACACGAAACACACAACGGGATGACGTACTAAAGCGTGCATGACTTTATAAACCGAACAGAAAGAAATAGAAATCACGGCGTGACTTATTCCCGGCTTAAACTGCCAAGCGATCTCGATGTTACACTCTACAAACGCAGCCTGTCCCGATACAAATGTATACTCTGCGCGCGGTGTACAGAAATCACAGGTATGACCAGGCTCTAATGGACTTGTCCATCTTCAAACAATAAAATAAAACCGAAAGATCGGGGAACAAAAGAGAGCTCACCGGGACGATGCTGCAGCGATGTTCTTCCAACAGTCCTCGATAATTTCCAAAAAATAAACAGCCTGGTCGTTGAACAGTAACCTTCTGGTACAGTAATGATTCACCGATCAATTTTGGTAGATGTATAAATTCGCGATAGATAATAACAACGGTGCGTAGCCCAGTCCAGCAGATGAACCCCACGAGATACATATATTTCCGCAGGTAGACGATGGCTGGAGATAGAAAGCAGCGTATCATTCGGAAAGGCACGTCGCGCGGAACAACGATATATCCTGACAGAGAAAGGTGTGAAATGTCTATCTATGTAAAGCGCCCGATCCCGAAGCCTGCAATCGTTGGATATGGTGCTCTCCTCCTCGTATTCTCTCCCCGTCCACCCGGTCGTACAAATCCAAATATATTTTTAAAAAATAAAAATAATTAATTAAAGGACGCCAATTATTCTCTACAGCCCTGCGAAATCGCGTTGGCAGCCGTCGAGCGAGGAGGACATAGCCTGAGTATTCTGCCACATTACAACACTCCCCCCCTTAAACACGACCGTCCTCGGCCGGAAAACTCGTCTCCCCCGCGGTCTTTTCCAAACCGAATTACGGTCACACGTCCGACTCCTGCAACTCGCGGTCTCACAGGCTTGTATGACCTGTTAAATGACTGCCAGCTCGTAATCCCCGTACCTCCGGTCGCCCTCGTTATCCCGACAACACAACGAACAAAGGGGCATTCGCCTCTACTAGTCTCATCCTCATTAGATTGAATTCCTGAAACCAGGAACCGGGAGAAACATGCAAGGAAGTGGAAGGTCCCTGCTCAATAACGAACTCAATCATAGTATGTTTAGAGGGCCCCTCATACTTTATTTGTTCCACCCCAGTTTGCCCCTCCTACGCCTTCCTGGCCCCGCTCCTCCTCGGATCCCTATCCGCCTGCCCATGGGGTGACGCGTACATAGGCCTGCATCCGGGACAAGTCCGAACGGTTACCCCCTCCCGGCCTCAGGAGCAGCACCGACGGGTGGTGGACGGCGACGCCTTACATTGCTTCATCAAGTGGCCTGGTTGTCCACACCGCATACAGGTCATCGGACCCCTCACATTAACGGGACAGACACGGAACCCCCTATGCTTATCGTGCTCCACCAAAGGAGCGGGACTCGGATCCGGGAGGGTCTCCGATCCCCCCCTTCTCTTCCTCACTGACCACCGTGCAGGCGGGGCGACCGCCGTCGACCTTGCCATGGGGTTCCGCCGCCAACCACCACCTAACATGGCGGAGCACGATTCGCGCCCTCACCGCCTCGGACAACGAGAGAGGGGGAGGGATGGACCCGGAACCCGGGTTGGGGCGGATAGGGTCCTCCAGGATTCGGCACTCTCGAAACCAGCATCACCGATCCTCCCCCCGCTCTAGCGCGAAGTCCAGACTTCGCTCCTTCAGGTACCCCGTCAAATGCCTTGCCAGGTGGAGGGGGTCCATCTGAAATACCGAATGGGACATGGGACCTATAAGATTTTAAACTGTTAATCGACACCTTCCGAACTATACGCCCCTCGCGATCTTTCAGCTCATACACCCCGGGTGACCAGACTCGGCTAACATAATAGGGCCCCTGAAATTGCTCGTCTTCGCATTTTTGTGGTCTACCAGAGCGCCCACTGTCTTTCACATTGAAATCACCACTTTTAAATTGTCGAAACCATGTCTCACATGTTCTAATCGATGGAGCGTGTTCACCATATGTTTCTACCAGCAAACGTTGACTTTCAGCAGCCTTTTTCTTTTGATTAAATAAGAAAAGCAATGCGTGCCGCAAATGTTCTTTTTCAGGCACAAAACTCGACATGATCACTGAACGATAAAACAAAGACGCTAATTTTTGGCGGACTCAACTTGTGTGTGTTTGTAGGTCAATGTCAGACGAACAAAATGACGTATGTGTCAAATTAATACGCTGCGTACTTTTCGCTGGCGCCATCTCTTAGTTAAACCGGAAAAAACTTATGCATACACCTGGTAGCTACCTGGAGTCCAGGCAGCAGGTTTCGGAATGTAATCTTCTCTTGCTCTTCAACCGGGAATGGCGGTATGGCTCTAACAAATAAATTTCACATACATGTGAAGTAATCTGCTAATGAATTAATAATCGATAAATAGATAGATAAAAATACGAGTGACGGAAATGAATAAAGATCTCAATACCCAGGACCCGCAAATCCGCTGGACTCGGTTGAAATTCTTACGACACGACATATAATCTCCAATAATATTTCAAAGACTTATAACAGGCTAGAAATAATAGTACATTGGCCGGGAGTACTGTTACGCGGAAAAATGTTAAAACGTGATTTTCACTTCAAATACGAACTGTCGTGACAGTCCGTCACTGATTTATTCACTTTGATAAACAAATGTGGGTCGATAGCACAAATGCAGTCTGCTGACCGTGGTCGAGCAGAGTGACCAAGTAGTATGTTGGAGAGTACTAGTCGAACTGGATCTCGTCGTTAGGACCCACACCGCGCCGGTGAGAACTGCTGACGAGGTCCAGGGTGATAAGGACTTCTTGGTAGGACAATATGTTACAGCGTTACACCCCCCTGGTTAGACTGGTCGTACTCCTGGAAGACGAGGATTAATGCGCTTTATCGGTCGGATCATCGATTCCGGCGTTGTGAATTCCATTATATTGTTTCGGTGGTCGCAACAATGAGATTCGCTGAAGTTTCCGGTTACATTGATTTGTTTGTTACAGCAAATTTTGAAACATAATTTCGGCATACATTTTCCAATCCAGTTGAAAACTCCAATTTTTTTTAAGGACCATAGAGTTATTAAGCCTAAGGATGCATACCCTAGATAGATTAGAATACTAACAGTGTTTTCGGATCATGAACGTGTTCTGTGTACATTTTTGATACTATTAATAGCTCGCTGGATATCGTCAAGGTCGTGATCGAGTCCACGTAATTCTTCAGGGTTAATATTATGTTGCAAAGGTATTAATTTATCAGTTATGAGATTGAGATCTTCTATCGGAATTTCTAACGAGATGTGTTTTCCATATTTAACGTCAACAGAATGATTGCTTGATCGACTCAATTTTATGGTGGCTCCTGCACCGCTTAGAATGCAGTCTGTGTCTGCCTCTAGGAGTGTTGCTGAATTTATCGTTACTTGCCCTCCTTTGTTGGAACAGACAGTAGTGAATGTCATCTCGTGCTCTGGAATAGCTATGTAATCTTTTTCGTTCGTTAACGTGAGGTAAGCAATTTCTCGAATTGTGAACAAAGATGTTCGACATTTAGGATGAGAAATTAAATCGGTTCGTCGATGCAGAATCTGATTGTCGCATGGATCGGTTTCGGACATAAGTACCGTTGGTTGAATGCGTTTGCATATACGTATTAAGACGACATACTCGTCTTATATTCAATATGCCGCCTAAATAACGAGCTTCAACTAGATCCACACACACCAACATAGAGATCCAGACCACACAGCACACACACCGATAAACCAACTACCGTTACTCGAGCTATAGTTATACTGCCAAGCACTCATGCTATAGTCTCAAGTACCGTATGAAGAAGCATCTATAAGGAACACGCTAAATTATTATAACCAAGAAGAGGATATTAACGGGACAAATAGGCTACATGAGATTGGCTACAGGACGGCTAGAAGATATAGTAATACCCTGCTATACGGGCAGAACTGGAAGAAGAGCGGGGATGTCGGTATAAAAGGGCACGACAAACCACAGTCGGGGAGCATTCTGTTCACAGACTTTCGCCAACATCCGGAATCAACCAAAGGAAGACCAGCTAATCGACCAACAGAGGACCAGCCATCCCGCTAAAAGAAGGACCACCTAGTCAACCCAAGGAGAAGCATCTTCAACCGCACCACTCCAAAGATCAGGCCTGAAACCTATGGCCTAGGGAAAACGAACATCTTCCAAGGTCAACTACTGAGCCACCAGTCCTCCAGGTAGCAGAGTACACAAGCCAACGAGATCTTACCTCTGAAAGACACCAGTGTGGTCCGGAGAAATTTTTACTATATCCATAAGGGACTTAAAAAACCCCTAAAAAGTAGCTAGGGACGCTCCTGTAACATTTCCGATGCGCCGATGCACCGGGGCTGCACCGCGCTGACGCCTCCACCGGAACAGCGGCGGGACCAGCGAGTAGATCGCTCAGCCAGGAGAGCTCGAGTGAGAGCTCTGTCCCCACTACAATCCACGCACTATAGCTATAGAATAGGCTACCTCCGAACACCGAGGAATAATAACAGAGCCGATATAGATATACAAACAATAGCAAGCTCCACAGGCTCTTTCTATGTGTAGGAACTATACTACCTTATAAAGGAAATATTTCAGTAATTCAAGATAAATCTCCTACTTCATGCGAACACGATTATAACGGCATGCGTAAGCCCGGGTTAAGTTATTTTTTGTAAAACACATAATAACCAAATTTAAGGAAACAGGAGTACATTTAATTCTCACACAAATTATTTAACTTTTACCTGTATAATTTATTTAATGTGTCTAATAAACCATACTTTTACCTAATACAGAAGCCTATATTAATTTCCTCCCTGCTCGAGTTCAAACTAAAACCCTTCAAGGGTGATGTTAACGTAAAATACCGTTACAGTATTGCGTGAGTTTGTCTACAATCGTTAATGTATTTTTGGCTTGCTGGTATGTAATTGGTGTACTGTGCATTGAGTAGCAAAATTTGATCCGTGTCTGAATGGTACCGGGATAAGTCGCTGAATTTCATATTCGTCGGGTTCAAGCAAAGGAATTTTAAAAATATAAACTAATTTGTCTTTCATTAAATTAATCGACTTTTCACTAACGTCGAGTATTTTTTGATAGTTGTGAATCTCTAGTGGAATCGAGTACTTGACGTAAAAATGTTGTTCAAAATATTTTATTCCTCCCATGAGGGTTTCTGGAGATAAGACTTGAGGATGTATTATCCCACGTTTTCCTTCGCCAATTGCGTTTAGAAGTGTGTTCACATCTTCGTTAAGTTCGCTTAATGTCATGGAGCATATCGTGATGTGATTCGAAATGAAAATGTTCTGAGTGTTGTTATTTACTTCAATTCTTAATTTATTACCTCGTTCCTTTTTGTACAATAATGATATATCTTGTTGTACTGCGTTCAAAATGACTTTAATGATTTTAGTTTGATTAGTAAGGCTGCTTGCCATAGTATCTTGATTGGCGTAGAGCTTATCGAGCTCGATGTTAATGTAACTCAAATCGTTTGCGTCTAGTGTCCCAAATAAAGTTTTAGAAATAGTTCCGATACCGTCTATAAGTCCGCGTCGTTTTCTTAAGCTGGTGTTGTCTCGCGTCAGATGTTCAAGCATTTGTATCAGTGTGTAAACCCGTTGGACCCGAAGGCGCAGCATCTTGAGTTCGATGATTTCTTCACAGATGGAATTGCAAAGTTTTTCGGCGTCCTCAAGAAAGCTCCATATCTTTTGATATCGTGGTTCTAATCCGCTGGTATCAATGGCGATGACTAGTCTCCATTCTTCGTGGAAAACTTTGGCCTGTCCGAGATGGTCTGAATAGATGGTGGTTTTATTCAGCAGAGTCAACCGGAGATTCCCTTCCGCTGGTGGGTGTATGACCATTAATAGTAGCGGTGGCGGTAGTAGCATCATCTGCAACAGGTTTGTAGAATGGTTTTATTCTGTCAATATGATTTCTAACTCGTTTGTTGTCATTAAGAGCTATCGTGACGTTATTATTGTCATGCATTTCGACCACAGGAAATGGTCCAAGCCATTCGCAGTCTAGTTTCTTCAGTCTGCGTTCGTTGTGCAACAGGACTAGGTCTCCTGGTTCATAAAGCCGATGAGTCCTCGTATATTTTCGAATCTTGTTGCTTTTTCGATTTTTCTTTTGCGGCTATGAGTTTTTGTCCAGCTCGCTGTACGTTGAACTCGTGACGTCTCGCCCATTTCTCGATTACTGCGTTGTACGATACCGTCGGCGTTCAAGAGAGCGCTGATGGTAAGTTGGCTTTTCTTCCGAAGGTGAGTTCGAATGGTGTAAAACCGTGACTCTCGTGAATCGAGGTGTTATATGCGAAAGCTATCGCCTGTAATACTTCGTCCCAGAATTGGTTTCTTTCCGTGCTTTCAAGATTGGTTTTGATGAGATCTTTCACATCTGCATGGGCTCTTTCGAGACTTCCATTCCCTTGAGGATGGTAGGCAGTTGTCTTGATGTGTTTAATTTGAAATACTCTCTCAAATTCCCTTATAGTTCCAGAGATGAAGTTTGATCCTTGATCGGTTAGCACATTCTTCGGTATTAAAAAGATATAAATATAGTGCTCTAGTAGTGCGGTGAATACTTCTTCCGAGGTGATGGCCTTTAGTGGGCATAGCATGATGTACTTGGTGAGTGAATCTTGAATGGAGAGGACGTAGCGGTTTTTCTTTTGCGAGAGTGGTAGCGGTCCAAAGATGTCAAGTGCGATTTTGTCGTTTGGCGCCGATGGCGTGTCAGAGATAATAGCTGGTGCTTTCTGCCTGATGCGTACTAACTTTTCCTTTTGGCATTCTTCGCAGTTCTTGATAAAATCGGTCATGTCTTGATCCATTTTCGTCCATTCGTGAGCTTCTTTTAGTCGTTTTATTGACCGGTTTTGTCCAAAGTGTTGTGTAGCTGGCTTCCCATGGCATTCCGCTAATAATTGTTGTTTCTGTTCACGTGTGAGTTTTTCTTGGGAGGCGAAGCAGATTTTAATGGTGGTCTGATGTTTGTTTGCGAGGAAATTAAACATATCTTTGATGACTTCCTTTTTCCATTTGGAAATTGTGGGATCATTGACCTTGAACTGATAAGTTTTGCTCCCCTTTTCCTTGAGGAACTCTACAGCCAATCCAAGCTTAACTATCCATTTCTCTTCATTGTAGGGTCCAAGTGAAGCGACGTTATCTTCTTTAGTGATGTCCTTGGTGACTTGAAACCAATCTCATTTATTCATAGACTGGAGAATTTTTATTTTCTCGTCATGATGAACGATACTGTTCCACATGGTATATTCGTCATAATAATTAGTCATTGTTGGGATCGATTCGTTTTCTTCAGGTGAACTGTTTTCTTCGGATGCTGCTGTTTTTTCGTGGACGTCTCTCGCTGGTAATACTCGGGACAGCGCGTCGGCGGCTTGGTTTTCTTTGCCTTTAACGTGCTCGATTGTATACTCGTACTCTTCAAGCTTGAGTCTCCAGCGGAGTAATCTTGATGATGGATCTTTGACGTTAAATAGCCAAACAAGAGCCTTATGGTCGCTTTGAATTTTGAATTTCCTTCCGAGTAGATATTGTCGTAGCCTCTTCACACTCCAGATTATAGCCAGTAATTCTTTTTCCGTTGCGCTGTAATTTATTTCTGGTGCATTGAGTGCTCGAGAAATGTAACAGCATGGATGTCGATTTTGCGATAACACTGCTCCCAATCCCACGTTGGATGCGTCGGTTGTCAGCGTGAACTCCTTCTCGTAGTCCGGATAACAAAGTACAGGTGTCATGCAGAACTTGTCCTTCAACGTATCGAACGCTGCTTGACATGCCGTAGTCCAGATGAAATCTTGATCTTTCTTAGTGAGATTGGTGAGCGGTTTTCCGATTGTCGAAAAATTCCTAATAAATTTCCGGTAGTATCCGGCTAGCCCACGGAAGGATTTCACTTCCTTGGGGTTTCTTGGTTGTTTAAACTCCTTGACGGCTTTTAACTTTGCTCGATTCGGTTTTATTCCATCCTTGGTGATGAGATGACCAAGGTATTCCAGTTCAGGTCGAAGGTACTCGCATTTGTCGGGTTGTAGTTTTAATCCGGTTTGTCGTAATCAATCAAACAATAGCACGAGATTTTCGTTGTGTTCCTTTAACGTGGATCCAAAGACTATGATGTCGTCCAAATATACGAAACATATCTCGCCGATTAGTTCTCTTAATGCAGTATCCATCATCCGCTGGAAAGTTGCGGGCGCGTTTTTGAGACCAAACGGCATGCGCTCGTATTCAAAATGTCTTTCTGGTGTTGAGAATGCAGTGTATTTTTTTGAATTCTTTTCCATTCGTATCTGGTGAAACCCAGAGCTGAGATCGAATGCTGAAAAGAACTTCGCGTTCCCCAGGTGATCAAGAATGTCGTCAATCACGGGAATAGGATAAGCATCTTTATCCGTTTTTTCATTCAAATTTCTGAAGTCGATTACTATTCTCTATTTCTTTTCTCCAGATGCGTCACTTTTCTTAGGTACTACCTATATGGGTAAGTTGTATGGTGACTTTGAGTGTTTGATGATTCGTTTGTTTAACATCTCGCCGACTTGTCGAGATATCTCACGACGATGGCATTCTGGTGGATTATATGAAGCATTGTTAATTGGCTTATTGTCCTTCAAAGTGATGATGTGCTCAGTAGTTTCTGAAGAAGGTAGAGGATCTCCTGGTAACGTGAAAATGTCGTGATAATTTGAGATAATTTTCCAAAGCGTTTCGCGGTTGGTATCTTCCATGTGGTTGTAGCGGGTGTTCTCCATTAAGAGTTGAATTCTGAGGCTTATCTCGGTCGGTGTTAATGTCGTAATTCGAGATTTTCTTACGTGGACAGGTTCGATGCACATTTCTTGGTGTTCCAGAAGTATTCCTTCTGTCGAGTCGTTGCTGATAGGTACTCGTATCGTGTAGTCTTTGACGAGATAAATAGAGTCAGGAATTTTTTGATGATCGCAAATGCTGACGTGTCCTTTCTTCATGTTGCACTGGATATTCAGTATGCGAGTTGAACGACCCGGGATAAAGTATCCGTCATCATACAAGCGATGATGAATTCCGTCGAGTGAGAGGACATCATTGCTCAGATTGTACTTGAAGGATTGTAGAAGTGCTTGTCCGACGATTCCATCTTCCGGTATAGGGAACTCGGGAAATACTATGTGGAATTTATGTTCTTTTCTATGCAGCTTCAAGTTGACGGTCTCGTGTGATACGTGCTTGTCATTTCCCATCATAAATTCCTTTTCCTCTTCGTGTGGCGCTGTGGTGGGTGGGACGAGTGTTTCTTTGATGATATTTATTGAGGATCCGCTGTCGACGAGGTAACTTGCTGTTCCTCCTGTTCCTCCCAATCTCCATTGACAGGACTGTAATCTGGCGGAGATTGCAGTAACTCTATCAGGTACATTTCCTGCAGCTGGTCGACTAGCTCGTCGTCCATTTCGTCGTTCCATTGATCCTGAAGCGCGTTGACCCGCTGAGGTGGTCGTGTCTGGTTTCGATCCTTGCGAAAATTTGCCTTCCTGAAGCATTAATCTTCTGTGTGGCCTAGTTTTTTGCAATAATTGCAATTGAGCTTCATGCGATCGCTCAGTGGCTTGTCATGGTTTGGTGGATTGTCGTTGCATTTGGTGGGTGTTCGTTCATTTGAACGGAGTTCGTTATACCTCTTGTTTCCACTGAAGCTGGGTCGTGACGACTGCACCGCAGGCGATTGCCTGCGACTTGCTTTTTCACGTAGCCACACTTCGGTTTCCATGGCGTCGTTCTGCGCTTCGTTTATGCCACTTGGTCTTAGACTTTTTACTTGAGTGCTTATATCGTCGCGTAAGCCCATGATGTATGATTTTATTGCGTGTCGTTCTTCCATTTTCATGGCTACGCGCCGCTCGGTCGATCGTGCTTCATTCTGGATTGCGTATTTAAGTAGACAGTGTGTCTACACCCTCTTCAGTGTTGATCCAAGTCCGTAATCGAAGATAGCTCCGTTCGACCGTTCAGGGTCCACGGTTTGATGGAATAACATCACGTGAGTCTATCCTGGCAGGATCGCCAATTTGTTACGCGGAAAAATGTTAAAACGTGATTTTCACTTCAAATACGAACTGTCGTGACAGTCCGTCACTGATTTATTCACTTCGATAAACAAATGTGGGTTGATAGTACAAATGCAGTCTCCCGACCGTGGTCGAGCAGAATGACCAAGTAGCATGTTGGAGAGTACTGGTCGAACTGGCTCTCGTCGTTAGGAGCTGCACCTCGCCGGTGAGAACTGCTGACGATGTCCAGGGTGATAAGGACTTCTCGGTAGGACAATATGTTACAGCGTTACAAGTACCAGTTTCCAATATAGAAGACTGTTATTCGCTCGGCGACACACAACAAAACGTAAACACAGCCGGCCTTGAGCTCGGCACTGTACAATGAGAGCGAGCTTGGTATACCGTGCGTCTCACGAAGGCCTGCTACAGTCCGTAGCGGGATAACTATACTGCCGAATTCGATACTATTATAGATATCTTTAATAAAAATATTTATAATATTTTTCAAAGATAAAAAAAAAGAATGACAAAAATTAATTAAGTCGAATATAATTCCCGAGTCCACAATAGGAAAAGAAAAAAAAATTTTAAGTATAAAAAAACTATTACTGTTGTGTCATGAAATTTAAAAAAACTGATAAATAAATAATGGGAACAACAATTAGAAGAAAAATATCGGAAAACTAAAAGAATTAATGAGAATAGAAGTCATTAATGAATAAAAAAAAATTAAATCAGATAAACTTGACTAATAACATTTTTTTTTTTAAATAGCTCAATTAAAAAAAAACTTTTCATTAAGGCCTTACATACGTCCGGCAGTTTATTAGTATTTAAACTTTGTAAAAAAATGTATTCCATTTTTTTTTTTCTCAATAATTACAACATAAAAAATCACGTTTCCCGAAGCACTATAAAAAAAAAGTTGCTCCACGGTCTGCATAATTTCTTCTTGAAATGTTGATAGATCTGCAAAACGTAAAAAAAATCTTGTAAAATAAAGTTGTAGTTATAGTCTGTCGAGCCGGATTTTTGAAATTCGAAAAATTTAGCTATTCACTGCAGTTTTTAAAAAAGTGTGCATTTTGTGTCATAAATGTCACACTTTAATTATGTTTATAAAAATTTTTAATCACAATATCAAAAATCCGACTCGACAGACTATAAAGAAAACAATTTCGAATATTTAAAAAAAAAAGCATCAAAAAATATTTAAAACTGTATGAGTTATCGTGCAGACCGTGCCAGAAAAGAAGTTTTGAGAAAAATGCATTTAAAGTTTCAAGTGCGTTTCGCTCGAGGTCGCGCGCAGCTAAAGCAAGAACTTTATGAATTTTTAAATTTATTTTGTTAACTTACGTCTAATCTCCCATTCCAGCTTCATATTGTATGCCTTCCTTGTCAGCAAACAATTGTTGCTGTTTATCTTTTTCCAATCGACGAGTTGTTCTGGCCTCTTTTGTTGCTTTGGTAACGTTGACTCGTGCGTGTTTTAGCCGGTTCGCATTTTCTCCAAGACAATAGTGGTACCCCTCGTATCCAATTGTTATTCCAAGTAATCTTTCTATTCTTAATAAAGCCTCTGCCCCGTCATTAAAAGTACATACAGCAACATTGGCAGCTATATCAACTATTCTCTTACTACCTGGACTACATTTGGGTGTAATCTTCCAAATTTTTGAATTGAGACTCTCAGTGACATTTTGTGTAAATCCACCCAAGCATTTTTCCAGTAATTGATCGTCACTTAATGATTCATAGATGGGTTTTATTGCCTGCAGTACAATTTCAGGTAAAGCGGCTTTGTGCTTGTATGTATCTAATGTACCTTCAAGTCTGCGCAGGTAGGCGCGCATCAGGCCCTCTCGCTGGGCAGTCGGGTTTTCTATGATAATTTTCGATCTATAGGGAATTTTTATGATCGACTTTCACAGAAATACGCCTAAAACTATAGAGAATAACAATCTGTAAAAAAATCGATTTTTTGAAAATTCTGGACGTATGTAAGGTTTTAAATAAACCCCTTGACAATCAGGCCCCACGTTGGGCGCCAAATTTGTAACGTAAATTTTCACCCTAACGTCCCACGTAACCTATAGCTGGTCCGAGCTATTATTCCTTCCTTTTATTTACTCTTTCGAGATGGACGCCAAGCGCTTACGCGCCGTAAGGAAAAATAACGACATGTTCGACCAGACAGCCTGGGCTGGCTACAGCTGTTCGAAGCAGAGTGGGTGGTTCGGACTGTCAAGGTGGTCGTTAGTCCATAAAATCCGTCAATAAAAATAAAATCAATAACAAATAAGTAAAGTCAAGAAATAAAACAGATAAATAATGATAAACAAAACCAATAAATAAAACCGACAACACTTCCTATACGGGATTTATAAATGCCGCTCGGGCAGATCGTTTATTTAATTAAAATTATTACACGTACAAAATACGGGACGACGGCCGATCACGCACTATGCGAGCTCCCGGAAATGATAATGCGAAGTTCAAGAAAATAAATATAAATAAATAAATAAATAAAACATATAAACGTCAATTAATCTGAACGATACGCGACGCGGTCTATAACGTGACAGTCCCTTTCACACGAAACACACAACGGGATGACATACTAAAGCACGCACGACTTTTTCTCGGCTTTAACTGCCAAGCGATGTTACACTCTACAAACACAGCCTGTCTCGATACAAATGTACACTCTGCGCGCGGTGTACAGAAATCACAGGTATGACGGGGCTCTAATAGACTTATCCGTCCTCAAACAATAAAATAAAACCGAAAGACTGGGGAAAGAAAGAGAGCTCACCAGGACGATGCTGCAGCGATGTTCTTCCAACAGTCCTCGATAATTTCCAAGAAATAAACAGCCTTGTTGTTCAACAGTAACCCTCCGGTACAGTAATGCTTCGCTGATCGATTTCGGCAGACAACTGCCAAAGGTATTCTCGATAGCCAACGATAGAGCGGGACAAACGGAGGGTGTACGCCACGTTCTGCTCGCTTGACGTTCACCGGGAAAAAGCCCCGAAGTCCTGCCGGCACGCGTGCCCGTGAACTCTGATCCCCTCCTAACGAGCCGAACTCGGTTAATTGGGAGAATCGGTGTCGCTCGATGACCGCGACTAGCGCCTCAGCTGAGCGATGTATAAATTAGCGATAGATAATAACAACGTTATGTAGCCCAGTCCAGCAGATGAACACCATGAGATAGATTGGTTGCTGGTTGTAGATCATAGCCGAAGACAGATAGCAGCATATTGATTGTAGATGAACGTCGAGCTAAGTTTGGCTCGTTAGAAGGGGATCATAGTTCACGAGCTCGCATGCGAGTAGGACCTCGGGGATTTTTCCCGGTTACCGCCGTGCGAGCAAGACGTAGCATGCGTTGTCTTACTGTCCCGCGTTACCGTTGCAATCTTTCTAGGAAATTGTCGGGGCGAGAAATACGAGCGCAGTCCCTTTGAAAACCGTCTATCAGCCTGTTCCAAATCTATATACGCCACCATAAGATCAGGGCGCGAGGAGCGAGTCTGTCAACGGTACTCGAGGTTTTTTCCGGATCTACAACGAACTTCGCAGCAGCATCGTCCCGGTGAGCTCTCTTTCTTTCCATGCTCTTTCGCTATCATTTTATTGTTTGCTGACTGACAAGTCGATTCGAGGTTGGTCATACCTGTGACTTTTGTATGCCACGCACAGAGTACAAATTGTATCGGGACCCACTGCGTCTATCAGAGTGTAATATCGAGATCGTTTGGCGGTTAGAGCCAGGAAGAAGTAATTTCATTTCTTAGTCATTCTTATGTATTTGTTGACTGCTAAACCGTGCGCGCGTTAGTACGTTATCTCGTTGTGTGTTTGGATGTGAGGGATTTGAACGTTATAGACCGCGTCGCGGATTTTCCAGAACAATCGATTTTTATTGACTTATATAATATCATCGTGTTTACTTTCTTTTGTTTATTTTGTTATATGGGACTGCATGTCATTAACTTCACTTGTTTAATTGTATTGTACTTGGTCGCGAGGGATTAGTACGGTTCGAAGCATATCTCGCTTTAATAAATCGTTCGTTACTTTTATTATCTTTGATACGAATAATTTAGGGATCATTATCAGTATTTCCACGTCGGTTATTTAATTAGGGTTTCTTTATTTCATTTTATATCATTGGTATACGTTACTCATCACTTCGTACCCGATTTATTCTCAGTTCTGCCTTCACGCAATTTTCAAGTTCAAAGATTCGAGCAAGTAGAGGCTTCGCGTACGTGAGCTTCCGGCGTCCCGTGATTATAGTTATTTTGTGTATGTAGGACTGGTCGGGTATAGGCCGTATCGCGAGCAGAATTTCGAGTCAACCTGTTGGTTGACTTTGACCGATCGCGGATTGTCGAGTCCGGCCAATGTTTGAAATTTAACGTATGTGAGTGAGAAAGTTGACGCGAAGCGCAGGATAATTCGTACTGCCAGAATAATTAAGTTTACGAATTGTTAAAAAAAAACCAGAATTAAGTTTACGGGATATTTTATTCATATTTTTTTCTTTCTTCTTTCTGTTGGAAAATCAGTAGTCGTTTTAAATAAATGAATGATCTGCCCTAGTGGCATTTGTAAATCCCGTACCTGCGATTGTTGTCTGTGTTATTTATTGGTTTGATTACTTCATTTTGTTTATTTTTTTGGTTTTATTTATTGATTCTACTTTTATAGATTTTGTTATTGACTGATTTTATTTATTGACTTTGGTGACTGGTCTTATTGATTAATTTAATTTATGGATTTTATGGACTTATAACCACCTTAACAGTCCGAACCAGCCACTCTGCCTTGAACAGCCTTAGCTAGCCTGGGCTGGGCCTGGTCAACCACCTCGTTATTCTTACTTCCGGTGCGTAAGGGCCTGGCGCCCAGCTCGAAAAAGTAAAAATAAAAGGGAGAAATAATAGCTCGGACCAGCTATAGGTAACGTGGTGCGTTGGGGTGAAAATTTACGTTACAATATTGTTGGATAATCAGCTCGCGCACGGCGATCGATATTCACCGTGCGTCGACCTGTTGCTGTGACCATAGCACGCTGCGTTCGGTTGGGCCGGAGATAGCCGAGGCAGGGCTTCGCGGAGCCGAGGCTGTGCCTCGTAGGCATGCCGCGTTAAGCGAGAGGATTTCTCGCTCGCTTGACTTCGGCTTCGCTCACCGGCTATCTCTCTCATTTGACTTCAACGCCCAACGACGCTTTCGTATCCCGCAGCCATGATGAAATTTTAGACACTTTTCTGAAACATCCACGAAATAGCGCACGCATTTTTCTGGACTCTCGGACCCTTTGTCACCAAATTCACCGGACTCGCTCAAGATTTCTTGCTCATCAGGACTCAGAACTCAGGTAAGAGTACACCGTCATAATTCTGTGCAATTCACTGGCGGTGAGAAGTAAAAAATAAGTCGGTACGTCAACATAACTGTCTCACTTTGTGACGTACGCTGCAGCACGGGCTGCACCGCGTTTTCCTCACTCTATCTTGCCTGCTTGATTAATATAATTACGCATGTGCTTTATATTCACTGTAGTTTCCCCCAGTAAATCTGCTGGGAAAATACTATGAATATTTTCTGCTTAATTGTGCATCCTCAGTCTATATTTGTAATGTGTTACGCAGTTCTGACTGCATCACTGTTCTCATACTCTATTCTCAGCACTTAAACAATCAAATTGCAAGTGCTCTCATCTATTCACTGTGACTTCTCTCAGATAAATCTGCTGAGAGCTCGCAGTGAATAATTGACATTCTACGCACTCATTGCTCTCATACCGTGACGTGCTCTGCAGCATTGACTGCATCACGTTCACCGCTCGCGCACACTCAGCACACAATTAATACAATTGTATGCTGCTCAAGCTTCATAATCAAATTCAACTTAATTTATTTATCTGTAAATTCTCTGATTTTTGTGACTATTTATTTTCATATCATTTTTGTATTATTTCTAAATTTAACCTACTTTTGTATTTATTTTCACTTTTATATTTTTTCCAAAATTATACTCAATCTGTACTTTATATACTACATGATGGAAGGTAGAATTAACCGCTTCCTCAATATAACAACTTTGGGTCTGGTTTATTTATCACCTTGTCTCGAGTGAGGTTTCATGTTCTCTCAATATATTCGCAGATCGGTCAAGCTACATCGGACGGATTCTCAACAGTTTTTTGGTCCTTCGAGCCGGATATTCGACTCGCACAGGGTAGAACCAGGGTGTACTACCTTCCGCTCGAATCTCTCGGCTCATCTCGACGTGGGATTCTGCGGATATTCCTCGCAGTCTCACCTCATCGGCTCATCCTGGTACTCGTCAGCTAAGCAGATTTGGTGAAGTAGAGCTCTGCGGAGTAGCTTCGTTAGTTTTTATTTGTTCAAGGAGGTTGTCAGGACAACAATGTCTGAACGCAACTCATCAGACACCGGGGTGGCACCCGGTGATACTGATGAGAAAAAGGCATTGTTGG
This sequence comes from Cylloceria caligata, assembly GCA_963942595.1. Classification (NCBI taxonomy): domain Eukaryota; kingdom Metazoa; phylum Arthropoda; class Insecta; order Hymenoptera; family Ichneumonidae; genus Cylloceria; species Cylloceria caligata. The sequence goes on from OZ012708.1 coordinate 17,438,819, forward strand.
TCCCCGATGGCACCACCACTGCGGTAAGGACCCGATCACCAGCTCGCCTGGCAACCGAGCTGGTGCTGAAGGTCAAGTCTCAACACAACCGGATTGAAGCACTCCGCCACATCTGCACTACGCTAGCTGACGAGGCTCAACCAACCACGCTGGCGTTGCTCGACATGCTGATCACGCAGATAGACGAGGTCCATGAGGACTTTCGCAAGGAGCACGAGCTCTTAGAAAGTTTATGGCCCGCATTATACCTCGACCATGAAGGAGCAACTTTAAAACTACATTTTGCATCAAGAAGTTAATTGAAAGGAAAATAAAAGCATTGGAAATGGTAGAGACCACTCCAACGCAATCAACCAGCTCTACACAGTCATCGTCAGCGAATATTGCCCCTGCGAAGGTCGGCACTCACCAATCGACTGTGCACCATGCGACGGCAAGCACAGACCACACGCTGCTGCATCAATCGGCACGATCTACAACCTCCGACGCCGTTCAACCACATAATACACAGTCGCTCCACTAAATACACGCTACGTAGGAGCTCTTCCAGCTCGTCCTACGCATCGCACATTTTCTGTGTGCGCAGGAACACGCCCATCACACTCTCGACTAAAATTACTTGGCACCAAAACGCGTCACTTAAAATCGGCTTGCTGTATCGCGAATACATATTGCTTTTTATTGCTTGCGTGTAGGATGCCAGCGAAAGACTAAATGCTCGAGATGCTGCTAGAGAGTATCACGGGAATAAAGATGACAACCTCCTATGAATCATAATTAGGTATCCATCATTTTTAATGCACCGAGAGCGGTTTTCTAGCATGTGTAGCCATGCGTTGTGCTCCTCGTCAAACGCTTGCTCTGCAGTAAAAGACATAGAAAATGATCCCTCACAGAGGGAGAGAGAGAGAGACAGAGACTTCAATTATAACTCTGTATTTATTACGCTATAAAAATAAGAGACACAGTAGAATCAGATATTTAAAAAAAATTAATCAATATTTTATGGAAAACACTACACATTGAACATCGTATGCATCAGCTCTGCAAACACGGTAGCCCGCGCTCGGAGATTTATCCACCGTTAATTTTCTTCTTATTGCTATAAGGAATTAATTTGTATTTTCACTCGTAATATTGCTTTTGAATTATTTTTCGCTGTGGGTGTTGTCATCACAATGTACTTCTGAAAAAATAATGAAACAAGTATTTAATTGAACGCACTGGTCAATAAAAACAACGTGTACAGAATAATCGATACTGTCATACCTGATATGCATCGTCTCATTATACAAAGTTAGCAGCGTTGATAATCTGCTACCACCGCGTCAACGGCGGATGAGAATGGCGGGTGTCACTTTTCTTTTCCGAAGCTAGATCTATCTGTACAATGTATGTATCCTCCTCTCACTCCCCATAACACGAATAACGAACCCTCGGTGTCGGTTTATATATAGGGGCTGCTCGCTCTGCAAGACATTATTTTTTATAATTAAACATAAGTATTACATGTTTTTGAATCACGATTTTTAAATTATTTTTTATTTTTTACTTACCAAGCTCTGCTACTTCACTGCTAATCGACATGATTTGCTGTGTTAATAAAACAAAGACGAGAGCTCCGACTTCATTCTGTCGCAGACCTTTGCTTATGCTTCGGTTTTAGGACTGTGATAACTAACATTTTCTCTCTCTCTCTCTCTCTCTCTCTCGTCGGTTGACGGTTGACGTGAGTAGACGTGTACCGAAGCGCTGCGTACTTTAACCACTTTGTGCGAGGAGAGGGAAGTTTAATATTCTTTTGTGATAGCTCTTTAGCTGCTCAGTGAACTTATTTATTAATGACTTGAAATAGTCCAACGTGCACCAAGAATAAAACCAGTTAATTGTGTTTTAAAAAACGGATAATCGCTTCCTCACAACATATCAGAAGTACAAATTGAAAATGCGGGATTTTTTTCTATTTTTGAACGTTTATTCTGAAAAAATGGTAACAAATGAATTATTCAAAGTATTGTCCATCGCTAGCCACAACTTTTTCCCATCTTTCTGGCAATTTACGGATACCGTCGCGAAAAAATTCGGCCGGCTTGGCTGCTATCCAGTCATCGACCCATTTTTGGGCTTCTTCGTAAGAATGGAAGCGCTGGTCAGCTAGGCCATGTGTCATCGATCGGAAAAGGTGGTAATCGGAAGGAGCAATATCTGGGCTATACGGCGGGTGGGGTAAGACTTCCCATTTCAGCGTTTGTAGGTATGTTTTGACCGGCGCTGCAACATGTGGCCGAGCGTTGTCATGTTGCAAAATTACTTTGTCGTGTCTTTGCTCGTATTGTGGCCGTTTTTCTTTGAGTGCGCGGCTCAAACGCATCAATTGAGTTCGGTATAGTGCTCCTGTGATGGTTTCGTTCGATTTCAATAGCTCATAATACACCACACCCAGCTGGTCCCACCAAATACAGAGCATGAGCTTGGCGCCGTGAATATTTGGTTTGGCCGTCGATGATGATGCATGGCCGGGGTAACCATATGATTTTTTGCGCTTCGGGTTATCGTAATGGATCCACTTTTCATCACCAGTGACAATGCGATGCAAAAAACCCTTCCGTTTTTGCCGTTCGAGCAGCAGTTCGCATGCAAAAAAACGGCGCTCGACGTCTCTCGGCTTCAGCTCATACGGCACCCAATGTCCTTGCTTTTGGATCATTCCGAGGGCTTTTATACGATGGGAAATGGCTTGTTGTGTCACTCCCAATGAATCTGCGAGCTCTTGTTGAGTTTGACACGAGTCTTCATTGAGTATTGCCTCCAATTCAGCATTCTCAAACTTTTTCACTTGGCCCGGCCGCTCTTTGTCCTCAACGTCAAAATCACCACTTCTAAACCGCACAAACCATCTCTCGCACGTTGAAACCGATGGAACATGACTCGGATAAGCCTCGGAGACCAATCGATGTGCTTCAGTAGCACTTTTCTTCAAATTAAAGAAGTAAATTAAAACTTCCCGCAAATGCTGTTTTGTTGGCACGAAACTCGACATATTGAGAGCTCAAAAAAACTATGAATTTGACACTGCGACAAATTGACACATACTGAAAATTAAAGCTATAAGACGTAGCTTTGACATGAACATAGTCACAGTACTGCCTGATGCGTATAGCGTTAGTAACGCCATCTGTTATCAAACCCGCATTTTCAATTTGTACCCCTGATACTTCGAGGCTAGTTTCCCACCACGCCGATCTTCTGCGCACGGTTTAAATGTGTGTATTCGAAACATATTACTCGAATTACAAAGTGGTGTAAACTCTACGGATGGCAGTGTGAACTCTCCTACCACCTTTACATGTGTCAACTCATACTGCTTAAATACTCGGATCTGTACAGTACTAGCAAGATGATATACAATCAAGGTCATTGATGTTATTGTCCTGAGTGTGTGTGCTTCTACTGCGGGACGGTACTATCTTTATATTAGCAGTGCACATACACGAGTGCATGACAACAGCTTTGGTTCTGCTTTAGTTTACTGATCTTTTCATATGTGCGAACCCTGTGCGTCATTGTGTATATACTGTCAGTTTACGATTTCGGATTTTAAATCAGATGCTGACCAGCACTTATCTTTAACCAACTAAATAAAATGTTATCACACTAATTACCGTAATTATCGTAGGAATGCAAGCATAGTTTATGCATCACTGACTTATATTATAAATTCAATCTTTCTCCCTCTTGTGTTGCGGTGGGTGGTGCTTGCGGCTGAGCAGATTCTCTCTCTCGTCCACACAACTACGACCAACGCTCACACACATAATGTCGCAGATTCGCTGCGGTGTCTGCAACAAAGTGACTCGAGTAGGAGAGAGGATTAAGTGCACAGGAGAATGCAATCTGTCATTTCACTCCACGTGTGTTAAAGATAAATTCGCTTTTGACCTTGACGAACCAAACACAATAAACCAGTTTCGCTGCGACCCGTGCTCAATGCATCGATCTAACATCTTACAACGCACGCCTCCGAAATCAAAAGATATCACTCTTGACGACGTTATGCGCCAACTGCAATCATCACTCGACGTTATGCGTCAAATACAAGTATCAAGCGCTTCTACTGACAACAAATTAGAGAAAATCCAGGAGTCACTCACTGGTGTTGAATGCAAAATTGCTGATCTTGCTATTAGCCAAGAGGCCTTAATTAGTCGTATTGCCACCCTGGAGACTCAGTCGGAGAGTACCCGCGAGGAGATAGCTGTCATTAAGAAGGACAACCACTTGATGAAATCACGTCTGAAATTATTGTCGAATCATGTATCGAAGATAGATGATCAACCTCACAAGCTTTCGACATCTGTTGCATCTTCTTCGCTATTGCGTGCAGAAGTCACCATATCAGGAGTGCCATCATTTATTGAAGACACACCTCAAGTTATTGTCGAGAAGGTTTTCCAAGCTCTTGGTGTCACGAATCTCCTAAGTGACGTCTTAGAAATTCGTAGCTTCGACAAAAATAAAAATCGTACGATCGTAGGACAGAACAATTCAACACCGATGACATCTAATGTGAATCACAATATTCCTAACATTTATTTAGTGACCTTAAAATCGCAACAAGTTAGAGAATATATCATCGGCAAAAAGCGAGCCAAAAAAACCTACCGCTTAATGAAGTTTTTGATACAGACCAACGTGGTTCAATAAATGTAAATGAGTACCTTCCTGCAGCGCTCTATAATCTATTACGCCTTACAAAAACACGAGCGGCTGAAAGAAAATACAATTTTGTGTGGACACGCTCGGGAGTAATTTATGTTAGAAAAAGCGAGGGTCAACCATCGATCAGCATTGTTACGCCTGCAGATTTAGAAAAACTAATTTGACTACCTACATGTCGATCGGTTGCATCTCCTTTATTGTCGTCTCCATGTTTAAAGATCGCTCAATTCAATGCTAATTCACTGCGAGCACATATGGAACTCATTCAATCGACTATTGCCGAGCGCGCTTTCCACATTATTTCTGTGTGTGAAACGTGGCTTCATTCGTATGTTTCAGATGACTTAGTACGAATAAATGATTACTTTCTTATACGCAACGATCGTGAAGGTAGAGAAGGAGGTGGTGTCACATGCTATGTTCATTCGTCCCTAAAAGCTAAAGTTTTGACATCTTCGCCGATAGAGTTTTCGAATGGACCAGAATATTTAATTATTGAAATTACAGGGTCAATTTCAGAGAAACTGTTGTTCGCATCTGTGTATAGACGACCGAAAGGTTGAATGCTTGGAGATTTCATGCAATCTTTATCTTGTTTTTCTCATGCTTATAACAATATTATTATTGCTGGCGATCTCAACTGTGATCTAACTAGTAATAATTATGAGTCGAAATATCTACGTCATTTAGCTTTCTCACAGTCGCTTCACATTGTTGATTCACTACCGACTCATCATACCCCGACCTCAGACTCGTGGATTGATGTGTTCATTATCGATAGCGAAGATAAGATACAATCGTTTGTCAAGTCAAAATCACCGTACATAGCAGGTCATGACCTGTTAGAACTGCGTTACAAGTTTGATACTAAACCCATAATCAATCGCACTATCACTCGCCGTGCTTATAAAAATCTAGATGTCACAGATTTTTGTGACTCATTGTCAAATAGTTTTAATATTCCCATTCTTCGTGACTGCAATCCAAATTTAAATTCTATTCATAATTTAAGAAGACATACATCACCAAACAGTATTAATATGATTGTTGATACGTTCTCAGAGATATTTTTAAGATCTTTAGATAATTATGCACCGTTACAAACTCTTCGTGTATGTCGACCGCCTGCGCCTTGGCTCTCACAAAACTTGAGAGACCGCATATCTTTAAAAAATAGATTATATACTAGAGCACGAAGATCAAACAACCTTTTAGATCTATCTATTTTCAATGAACATAGAGACCAACTTAAGAATGATCTAAAACAAGCCAAAAATCAGTATTATATTCTGAAATTGACTGATATTACTGAACCGAATAAGGTATGGAAGACGCTAGCAACACTGGGTCTAGCTAAGTCTTCACGTCCATCTCCGCTCAACTTCTTTGAACCGGATGAACTTAATGCTTTTTATTCAACTGTGTCCAGTCAACTACCGCCATGTTCTTAAGTGAGTTTAGTACTCTGTATTCAGTTGTTTAGTCACCACAAAATGTATTCCATTTTGCTGAAATTACCACAGACCAAGTTTGCTCCGTTATCACATCTTGCTCTAGTTCTAAGTCTTTTACGTTTGGTCCTGATAAAATTTCGCTATTCTCAGTAATTAAATCAATCCAGGCTTCATGTCCATTACTGACGAATATCTTTAATATGTCACTACAATTGTCCGAGTTTCCGAAGTGCTGGAAGAAAGCTTATCTTCGCCCATTATCCAAGATTAAAACACCCCTCTCTCCGTCTGATACGCGACCGATAGCGAACCTTAGTGAGCTGTCGAAAGTACTTGAGCGACGAGTGCACAGGCAGATTACGGATTGGATTCAGGAGAATAATATATTCGACCCACGTCAAACAGGGTATCGAAGCGATCATAGTACACAATCTGCACTACTGCGCATATGTGAAGATGTCAGGCGAAATATAGATAAAAGGCATATTACCATCCTAATCCTATTTGATTTTAGTAAGGCGTTTGATACTGTCTCCCATCTGGCACTTCTCTTGAAACTCAAGAAAATAGAGTTTGCGGAACCAGTACTTGACTGGATTTTTTCTTATCTGACAGGGAGGACACAAGCGGTGGTAGATGAGCATGGTAGTTGCTCTTCCTGGCTATCTACTACCTCGGGAGTGCCTCAAGGTTCGGTCCTTGGTCCGCTACTTTTCTCGGTTTTCATCAACGACATAAGTTGTGTTCTTCATCACTCTCAACACATAATTTTCGCTGATGATACACAGATTTACCTGAGCTGCCTACCATCTCAACTAGCCGAAGGCCTGAAATTAATATCCGAAGATGTATACGCCATTGCTGACTTCGCAGCTAGTAACGGTTTGAAACTTAATATAGCCAAATCGAAAGTTATTGTACTAGGTAGCAATTCCTATTCTCGGCAATTCGACTTCAGCGCAGTATCACCCATCTCTTTAAATGATACGACTATCCCTTTTGTTACTGAAGTGCGAAACTTAGGAGTGATGCTACATAGTAACCTATCGTGGCGAACTCAAGTCAAAAATATCTCACAAAAAGTTAACTTTACCATCTACAGATTAAAATTCCATCGAACTGCGCTTTCGCAGGAATTAAGAACATTGCTGATTACTTCTCTTGTTTTCCCTCTTTTAGATTATTGTTGTCTAGTCTATCATGGCCTAACTGAAGAACTGAACACAACACTCGAACGGCTCATAAATACTTGCATTCGCTTTATTTTTGATCTCCGACTTGATACGCACATCACACCTTATAGGCGTAGACTTGGCTGGCTTACTGTTAAATCACGACGCATCTATTTTCTCGGTATTTCTATGTACAATGTTATCAGTAAAAAAGCACCAGCCTATATTCTAGAGTTGTTCCAAAGTCAAAGTATAATATCTCAGCGCTCTGAGAGGAGACCAAGGTCCATATTTATTACACCTTCTTATCGCACAATGACTTATCAACAAGCGTATTCCATCTCAGGAATCTCTCTGTGGAATTCTTTACCGACAACTGTTACTTCATCGTCTAGCTTAGATATCTTTAAGATACGTCTATATGCTCACCTGTTTGACCATGTAGATTTGGTTTAATATATATATATATATATTGTTACTTTTTGAATTCTAGAATTTTGTATACTTAAATTTTATTATTAGTTTATTAGTTTATTATACTTAAATAGTACTTATTTTGATTTGACTCGCGATATTTTGTTATTTTATCATTTCTCGGTTAAATTACGATTTCTTATGTTTCTTATATTTTGTTATTTTATTTTATTCTATTTTTTATTTTTATTTTTATATATTTTTATACATTGTTATTCGATTTCATTTTGATTCTAATATTCTGTTACTTAGATTATAATTTGAATTTGGATTCTTTGTTATTTCTTAATTATGTTTGATTTATTATTTAGTTATTTTCTAATTTTACTACAATTAATAGCATATATTAATTATATTTAATTATAATTTCATTGTTATTATACACATGTTGCCAAAGGTTTACCAAGGCATAAATCAACTATCAATCAATCAATCAATCAATCTCTCTCTCTCTCTCTCTCGCTAAGACTGCCCTCAATGTATACTTTATATTATTTCGAGCGAAATGTATACTATATACAATTACTTACAACTGTGTCTTTATCACAAATAGCTACACATACGGAGAATTATTGCGTTTGCAACGCAACACTCGATGCATGAACAGCGATATGACCACGATAGAGCACAATTATTTCGGACAAAATAATTTTCATAAGCTCCGTATCCTCCGGCGCTAGCAGGGTCGTCATGTGCTCGAGCGCTTCTTGAAAGAATTCGTTGGAACCGATGATCTCATACGCTGCTGCACGAGGCGTTTCACAGACAACATCTTTTCACGGTGTTGGATAATCAGCTGGTGCACGGCGAGCGATATTCGCCGTGCGTCGACTTGTTGCTGCGGTCTAGCGCGCGGCGTTCGGTTGGGCCGGAGATAGCCGAGAAAGGGCCTCGCGGAGCCGAGGCTGTTCCTCGCAGGCAAGCCACGTTAAGCGAGAGGATGTTTCCCTCGCTTGACTTCGGCTTCACAATTAATATAATTGCGTGCTGCTCAAGTCTCACACACAAAATCTGATTCAATTTATTTATTTATATACAGTTGTCAATTCTTTGATTTTGGTGCATTTATTTTTATATCAATTTTGTATTTTTCTAAATTTAACCTATTTTTGTATTTATTTTTCACTTTGACATTTTTCCAAATTATACACAAAACTGTATTTTGTATTCAAGCTGACGGAAGGTAGAATAAACCGCTTCCTCAACATACCATCGACGTGTCTGGTTATTTATCACCCTGTCGTGAGTGAAGACTCATATTTTTCCAATATATTCACAGATCGGTCAAACAACATCGGACGGATTCTCAAACACATGGGCATATACACCTCGTTCATAAATCGCTGAATCGTTTCACTTTTTCTCTCTAGAGCCTGCATATGAATCTCAATTCTTCTACTTATTTCGACGAGGATATCAAATATCGGCCGCTAAAGAACAATGTTTGGAGATTATTTTTCGAAAACGTTTCCGTTTCGATTCTCCAGATTCCGCTTGATTCTCGTATTCCTGATTAGTACTACCGCTTATTTTACCAAATGAGACAGCTCTGTGCTGGTAATACGAGGTTCAAAGTGTGTAATGCGCTGTGTGCTCTATGCGGGTATTACACATTTTCTCGGCATCAGCGCCATGAGCTTCGAAATATCGTTGTACGCGAGAAAAATCTCTTTTAAACACTCGCCACTCATCCGCACTGAGTGTAATTCCGGTAAAAGTATTCGACAATATTTTCACCACCGGTGTAAGGCACGTAGAGTTGAACTCAAGCCCGGCGACGATTATTTTACCAAATGATTTATTTAAACCGTACATAACGGGGTTCGCTATATATGGCGATATCGTGTGAGACGTAGCTCTGTTCTTTGCCATTTTTATTACTTTCGTGTAGACTGTAACTTTTCGAATGAATCGTCGGTGGTGTTCATACTCCGTTTTATACAGATTTCCCCCACCATCTAGTTGCATCGCCTCTTCGTTTGATACTGCAAATCATACGACTGAAAATTGCTCACCAATATCCTTTGATATTTGACGCATTCTCCTTAACAGCCTAGTAACAGCAGTAACAAATATATCCCAAAACTCTTGCATTCTCTCGAACACGTATGTGCATGCGCACACCTTGACATACAGATAAGATGTGTCATGAAAACTAAATAATATTCGTCGATGAAATTTAATGATTTTCCTCATGGCCGAGTGCCTCGAAATTAGATGAAAACCGTATGACATTCATCAGCGAAACTCGATAACTTAATACATCACCATCGCTAAATATTTCCCTAGGTCTTGCTTTTGTAAAGTGATCATGTGCGGCCATCTTCTTGGTTAGTCGTATTCAATACATCGCTGCAGTATATGCAGAGAGAGAAAGAGAGAATGAGCGTATTAAAGGAATATATATAAAAGTGAGCAACTTTGAAAAATCTCTAGATAATTGTCTGATTTACTGTGGTTACAACTACTCTAACAGCACAATTATGGTCAGAGTGGTTAAGCGCTCATTGGTAAGAAAATTTATGGAGTTTATATTGAAGCGTAGACCGTCGTTGAGTTCGCGGAGGGGGAGAAGAAATTTACAGATCAACCTATGGGAACTTCCGACACAAACGGTTGTTCGTAAAATTCGCGGTATGCTGTGCGAGTGTCATCAGCGCGATTTAGTTGACGCGCATAATATTGGTTTGTTTGATGATCAAATAATTATTGATTTAGTGGTGCGTGTTATTCGTCGATGAGGTTAGCTGAATGAGCCTGCTTTGCAGCCCATACATAGTGAAAGACGTAAGTAATATACTGCGTTAATTACTTTTATTTTATTTCATTTATTTCACAAGATTTTTATATAGTTCGACGGTATGAAGAAGAAGAAATGGGATCCGACACCTATGATTTCGATGAGGAGGGTAGAACCGATTCAGATGATCAAAGCAGAGAAGAAGTAGAAGTAAAAGGAGAAGAAGATATAGAAGAAGAAGAAGAAGAAAAAAAGAAGAAGAAGAAGAGAACGGAAGGAGGAGGAGGAGGATCAGGAGGAGGACGATGACGACCAGGAGGAGGGGGAAGACCCGGTAGATTCAAGTAAGCTTTTAATAATACAATTACGCTGACAAAAATAAAAAAGTTACAGGGATAATAATAGCAAAACGAAAAAACAGGGTACGATTCGGACCCAAAGGTTTTTTGCTTTGCACGATTCACTGTGCCGAGACCACCGACGATCGGATTAGTTTACTAATGCGTCGGCGGTTCCCGGGTGCAGTCGACGGATTCGAAGACTAGATGCAAATATAAGTTCTTAATTCTTACGTTACACAATTTATAAACATAGTATATAGCTAGCGACAAACAAAAAAATTAATTAAATGAAATAAAAATGCTAATAAATGGTCTTATTATGCTTGCAGGTGGACAGACTGGCGATGGAAGGACTGCTATACGGGTAGGTGATATTTCGCGTGCTGGGGAACGCTTCGGTATCGACAATATGCAGAGCCGATATTTTTCGCGCTTTAGGATGCTGGTTCGAGGGACAGATTTTTATTTTCGTTAGCCACCGCGTGGTATTGATCATTTGACTTGGTTCGAGGGCGGTGTACGATATTCCCGCACGTCTTACAGAATCGTGCGAAGGACACGATTATGTGGGTATGACGCTGAGCGTGCCGTCTTTCGCGCAAGGACCGTTATGGGTATCATTTCGACCAGCTCGTGACATCGTTCCTGACGATATATGGCGACTAATTAATAGTGTAAATCAGAGCGCGCGCGAATTTCGAATAGACGCTGGTTCATGTAGAATGACGACATGTATAGTACGAGGCGACGAAGCCACCGGTGTGGACACCAGGCTTACACACGAGTCTATAGCAAAGAAGTCCATTTTACGCATAAGTAATAGCGATAATTTGTGTCTACAACGATCCCTTGTCACAGTCCGAGCGCATGGCGAACGCGGTCAAATCCGTGCGGACGAGCTACACAGACTATGGTGTCAAATTCGGAACGGGCTTCGAGGAGCGCAATATACAGCAGCGATAGAGCTCACCCGTAATACAGGGGTAACGACGCCGTCGAGAGGGTGCGGTGTGCGCAAGATTCAGCTCATTAAGAAGTACTTGGTTCCCGAGGGTATAGGGATTGTTGTTTATGAATTTCTCACCTTCGGAAAAAGCGTTCCGGCTCTGTACGATGGGCGAAAATCCGTACTCTCGGCAATAGGTAAAATTAATCATACACTGATTATTTTCTATTACGAACGCTCTCATCACTACCAGCCAATATTAAATCTCGCTGGTGCGCTAGGTAGCCGGGGGTTCTGCACACAGTGTAATTCCAAGTATAATCGAGTACTCGAGTACCGCTGTAGCTATCAATGTGCTCGATGTAAATCCGCTTATTGCAACGGCAATAGAGACTCTCAGCCTGAGTATTGCACAGACTGTGATCGTTCGTTATTTGGTGCTTTTTGTCTCGCTCATCACAGGGGTAAGGGTTCCGCGGATATTACGCCTCGTAAATATAGACAGTGCAGCGTCTGTAAAGCATTGAAAATCTGTAGAGACTGCTCGCGTATGGTTAAAACGACAGATAAAAAGATGCATGTATGTGGTATATTGTTTTGTATTACATGCAGGCAAACTCGACCGACTACGTATGCGTGTTTTATCGCATCTATTAAGAAACCAGAGTCGCCAAAGGAGAAGAAAATAGACAAGCCTTCCATTAGAGTTTCGTTTTATGATTTTCAGACGCAACAACACGAATAATTGTACGATGATAAATCAACACGAATTCACGAGCCGAATTTATGTGATACACAATGCGTATGTATGATATATTTGGATCTCATAGATATAAAGTGTTTATCGATGATACTGTTGGGGAGCTCGTGAAATTGGCATTATCGAAAAAATTTAAAAAGACCATCTGTATTGGTCATAATGCAAGAGGTTTCGACGCGCAAATTATTGCACGGTATTTAATCGAAGTGCAAAAAACAGAGTTGCCCTCTCTGAATATGAATGGTACAAAGATTGTCTCCATGAAGATTGGCGATGTCGTTGGATGCGGGGGTCCATCGCGTTCCTTAATTTCACGGCTACTTTTGGCATGGATGTCCGCAATGATATCGCGTGTTTAGAGATGTTCGAACTAAATTCGGTGATACAATGGATGAGCGATACGACGGTACCGTTCTTATTTCCGGGCGAATTAGATCGAAAGGGTACATCTAACCGAAATATGGGAATGCGATTTTGACAGATTACTCGAGAATAACGAGGAAATGTCGTTATACGTGAAAAATCACGCCATCGTCAAGCAGGCGCCTCTCGAACCATGCGATGCATTCTATTTCGGGCGAACGGAAAATGTTGTAAGCTTGTACGACGTCGCGAATAGGGAGCAGATACTTTATGTGGATCTGTCCTCGCTGGATCCTAGAGTATGTAAGATTGAAAAATATCCCGTTGGACATCCGAAATTGTACGTAGGCGACGAGTGTCGAGAACTCGTAGGACTTGAAAACGATCTATGTGTCGTCGAGGGTCTCGTGAAGTGTAGCGTAGTAGCACCGCGCGATTTGTATATCGCCGTACGGCCTGTTCGCATGCGTGGGAAACTACTGTTCCCCCTGTGTAGAACGTGCTGTACAGACATGGACACATCCGCGGGCTGCACACACGATGATACGACGGCCTTGTGTATTCGCAATGCGATTCTATCATTAAAGACCTACAGGCCTTTTCCGAGAATCCTACTAAAATCCTAGTAGCCTTGCAATAGCGGGCGATACGCGAAAGTCGTGTTATCGTAGATCGTCGCATATGCGCGCCACTTTGACCTGCCCGCTCGGAAGCGCTTTAAAGCGCAAATGACCGGCCACGTGAGGTAGCTTATTTATACTCACCAAAAGAGCGTGTATAGAGCGATATACACCAGGTGGAACTTGGTCTCCATCACCGCGTATCCGTGTTAAACGATTGAAACTCGATAAATCATAATCACCATCCTCAAAAGTTGCGAGATTTCCTACAGTAGGAACATGTAAAAGAGTCATCGGATAAGCAATTTTCCTGTCTATCGGATAAGCAATTCCGCTGTGTCTAGTGTGATGGTATGCATATAAAAAATTTTGTAAATATCGATGTAACGCTTATTTCGCGTGTATGTAAAGTAACACCACATTCGCTCTTTTATATTCGCGATTAAAGCGTTCGGCAATCGAGGCTTTTATATTGAAGTTACGAGCAGCGCGGAAATCGATATTCTTTTTCTTGAGAATTTGCTGAAATCGAATGCCGATAAATTCTTTGCCTCGATCAGTTTGCAATTGCTGCGGGCGACGATTGTTAGTCCGTGCGAGTATGCGTGTGAGACCGCGGGCTACGTTTGCGCTCGTTTTGTCACGCAAAGCCTTGATCCACGCGTATCTGCTTAACACATCGATAACAACAAGCAGATATACGCACCCATCGTTGTACGTAACTATCGAGCGAAGAGCAGCTAAATCAGCCTTCCATACATCGTCTATATTACTCACGTTGTACGTACGACGGGGAAATCGTCGGTGGACGAGACGATGCATACTATATGAATCCTGGGTCTCGAGCCATGGTAAAACTTTTTTTCGCGCTACTCTTCGATCCAGCTGGGCCAAATTCTTTGCTCGAGAATAGGAGATAGGATGAACGGTGTCATAATAGATTTTTTGAAGAATTTTCATAATTTTAACGATGACCAGTTATATGGATTTTTTTTCTTTTTCTTTTCTAACTGTCTGTGGGATCGATATTGACTGGGGTGTCGTTGGCTCTCTACTTGTACGATGTTTTGCAATCGTTCGTCCTCTTTTTCCTCTCCCTCCTCCCCCTCGATGATGTCGTTGCCCGCCGTGAGCATTAAATTTCTGTTTGAGTGTGCGGTCTCGTTATTGTTGCTACTGTTGCTGCTGCTGCTACTATCACTATCTCGTGGTAAAATGAGACGCCGCTGCGGTGTCGAGGATGACGTAGGTGTAGGCTCGTGTAGTAACTCGAGATTGCCGATAAATTCACGTGGCATCTATATCGTTCGCAGGAGTTTGGCAAAGTGAGGTCGACCGATGGGTTTCTTGTGTTTTCTAGCTCATATAACATTGTTAACAAGATCAACGATATTGTAATTTCAAATTCTTCTGCCGTCTATAGAAACAACACCGTTACGATCTCATGCCATTTTTGCAAATTGCGAAGCAACGATATTGCTTTAGATTTAAATTTGTTTGGTACGCTATCGATAATAACTGTGTGATTAGGTCGGGATTTAACTTTGTTCATTAAAACGTCGTCGATTTTATTCTCGTTACTATCGAGTATCGCTATTTTTCATTTTTGCGAAATATTCGGTACTGTATTATCGTACTCGACGAAATGAAAAGAACGCTGTAGAAACTGCCGGTACGCTATCCATTTCCCTCTCTCGATCTTGTACGAGTGAGTGTTTAGAATTTCAATCCGCTCAGAGTCTAAGCGCGATAATGGCGTACCGATAGTCTGTTCGGAGGGTGTCGGGTTGGTAGTAGTAGTAGTAGTAGTAGTAGTAGTAGTAGTAGTAGTAGTAGTAGTAGTAGTAGTAGTAGTAGTAGTAGTAGTAGTAGTAGTAGTAGTAGTAGTAGTAGTAGTAGTAGTAGTAGTAGTAGTAGTAGTAGTAGTAGTAGTAGTAGTAGTAGTAGTAGTAGTAGTAGTAGTAGTAGTAGTAGTAGTAGTAGTAGTAGTAGTAGTAGTAGTAGTAGTAGTAGTAGTAGTAGTAGTAGTAGTAGTAGTAGTAGTAGTAGTAGTAGTAGTAGTAGTAGTAGTAGTAGTAGTAGTAGTAGTAGTAGTAGTAGTAGTAGTAGTAGTAGTAGTAGTAGTAGTAGTAGTAGTAGTAGTAGTAGTAGTAGTAGTAGTAGTAGTAGTAGTAGTAGTAGTAGTAGTAGTAGTAGTAGTAGTAGTAGTAGTAGTAGTAGTAGTAGTAGTAGTAGTAGTAGTAGTAGTAGTAGTAGTAGTAGTAGTAGTAGTAGTAGTAGTAGTAGTAGTAGTAGTAGTAGTAGTAGTAGTAGTAGTAGTAGTAGTAGTAGTAGTAGTAGTAGTAGTAGTAGTAGTAGTAGTAGTAGTAGTAGTAGTAGTAGTAGTAGTAGTAGTAGTAGTAGTAGTAGTAGTAGTAGTAGTAGTAGTAGTAGTAGTAGTAGTAGTAGTAGTAGTAGTAGTAGTAGTAGTAGTAGTAGTAGTAGTAGTAGTAGTAGTAGTAGTAGTAGTAGTAGTAGTAGTAGTAGTAGTAGTAGTAGTAGTAGTAGTAGTAGTAGTAGTAGTAGTAGTAGTAGTAGTAGTAGTAGTAGTAGTAGTAGTAGTAGTAGTAGTAGTAGTAGTAGTAGTAGTAGTAGTAGTAGTAGTAGTAGTAGTAGTAGTAGTAGTAGTAGTAGTAGTAGTAGTAGTAGTAGTAGTAGTAGTAGTAGTAGTAGTAGTAGTAGTAGTAGTAGTAGTAGTAGTAGTAGTAGTAGTAGTAGTAGTAGTAGTAGTAGTAGTAGTAGTAGTAGTAGTAGTAGTAGTAGTACCAGTTCGAACTCGAGCGGGGAGGAAATTATCATAGGCTTTAGTATTAGGTTAAAGTATGGTTTATTAGAAACATTAGACAGATACATTCAAATAATTTGCATGATAATTAAATATACTCCTTTCAACTTAGTTTTGGTGATTAGGCACCTTACAAAACAAAATCGACCCGCGCTTACGCATGCCGTTTTAGATGTGTCCGCACGAAGTAGGACTTTTTATAATGAATCATTGAAATATTTTCTTTCATTGTATGGTAGTATAGTTTCTACACAAGGAAAGAACCTGCTGAGCTACCCATAGTTAATATACTATCTATATCGGCTCTGTTATTATTCATCACTTTCGGAGATAGCCTATTCTATACCTATTTTGGGTGGACTCTAGTAGGTACGGAGCTCTCGCTCGAGCGCTCTTCGCTACGCGATCTACTCGCTGGTCCCGCCGCTGATCCAGTGGAGGCGTCAGCGCGGTGAATCCTTTGTGCATCGGCGCATCGGAAATGCGACAGGAGCGTCTTTAGCTAGTTTTTTGGGTGTTTTTTAAGTCCCTATGGATTAAATATATTTTTTATCCATACCACTTGGTTTATTTTCGATGGGAAATCTTGTCGGCTCGAATGCTGGGCCTCTTGGACGGCTGGTGGCTCAGTAGTTGGACTTGGGAGATGTCCGTCTTAGCTGGCTCAGTGGTAGCAGGCCTGGTGCTTGGAGTGGTGCGGTTGAAGATGCTTCTCCTTGGGTTGGCTAGGTGGTCTTCCTTTGGCTGGTCCTCCTTTGGTTGGTTAGCTGGTTCTCCTTTGGTTGGTTAGCTGGTCCTCTTTTGGTTGGTTAGCTGGTTCTCCTTTGGTTGGTTAGTTGATCCTCCTTTGGTAGATTCCGGATGTTGGCGAAAGGGTGTGAACAGGATGCTCTCCGACTGTGGTATGTCGTCCCCTTTCATACCAACTTCCCCGCTCTTCTTCCAAGCTCTGCCGGTATAGCAGGGTATTTTTATATCTGATCGTCGTCCTGTAGCGAATCTCCTTTAGCCCTTTAGTCCCGTTAATTTCTTCTCTTCGATTATGGTTATTAACGTGTTCCTTGTGGATTCTTCTTCACACCTTTCTTGAGACTATAGTCTTACTGCCTTGTAGTATTACTATAGCTTAGATAACGCTAGTTTATCACTAGTCTTCATAAGTGTGGGTGTAGTATGGTATGGAGTCTTGTATTTGTATGTATAGATATATTTCAGGCTAGTTACTCTGGTTGTGTAATTAAGTATAAGACGAATTTGTCCTCTTAATATACACCGTGCGAGCGCTACATCTGCTTTGCACAAAATTGCATGTCGTTGTTCTTGCTTCATATAACACAGTGCTTGCAATATCATTATTTGCTTCTTATCGAGAGGTACACGCAACGCCATTACAAGCGCATTACTCATACATCGCGCATCGCATCGCGAACGTTTATTGCTTTTTGAGGGACGTAAACGTAATGGCATTGGTCATCGGGAAATATACAGGCACGAAATCGACAATTATCAGGCGTCGATTGTTTCAAGTCGAACAGTAGATGGCCGTGCGGTGGAGCTGTTGCATCGAAATATACCTCCTGCAAAAATCTCGGATTCTCAGGACATACCTGGCGTGCTAGATGTTGAATTTGTGCGCGATCTCGCGGATTTTTGAAGACAACGATATACTTAGCGTTTAAGGAGATATCGCGCTGACCGTGACCCTGATGGAAGAGATTTTGCGTGATGAAGATGACACTAACATTGTTATGATGGCTACCTTTCGTGAAAAGATCAACCACGGTATTGTTCGATACCTCGCGCATTAGATCGTCAATGACCACAAGTTTAGGTTTTGTATCATTCGAGTAGTCTCCTGCTTGCGGTAAACCTTCGCGAAATTCAATTTTATCACCGTATTCTGAATAACCGGACTGGAACTCTGAGTAATAAAAAAGTATACGCTCGAACGGGACATCCATAATATCGCGCATGTATTTATTGAATTTTTTGCCAAAATATGTTTTACCATAACCCGGAAGACCGCTTATTACAGCTATCCATGGATGTTTCCAACGTGTATCCATATCGTTGAGTGTTTATTAAAATCAATGAGCTGTCTCTTAAATAAGCTTATACCGCGACGGCGGCGGCGGCAGCGGCGGCGGCGGCGGCGGCGGCGGCGGCATCAGCTATTTTCGCGGCCTTGACGAGCTGATAACGCGCAGCGGGCCTGTTCGAGCTGATGAGGCGCGAGCACGCGGTATAAGCTGATGTTTACACCGTATGTTAATTAAATAACGATAGTTTTTATATTTCTCACAAATAAAACAATCTTTATATTTCACTACGCATATATCTCTATGTTCAAAATGTACGAATTATGTAATTCTAAACAGCAATCTTATATCAACGGAGGAAGCACGAGAAAGTCAGAACAAAAGGAAACACTCGATAAGAAAGACGGGACAAAAGGAATCAATGATAAGAAAGTCAGCACAAAAGGGAACTGTAGAGAGATAGCAGCTACTGCTATGAATATGAGCACAAAAAGAACGAGCAGACAACGGTTTTATACATAATAAATAACTATTTATTTTCTTTTATGTATTGTACACAGTAAATACGATACATGAAATTAGACAAAAAGATTATTTTAAAATACCTCGAATATAACCGTATACTGTTTTGTGCTATACTAGTTAGCATATTTCACAATAGCCGTACGGTACAGTAGAGTACATCCCGTGCCGCTTTCGCTTCGTGTTAACAATTTCGCATGATTTCGTTTCTTTACGCGTTACT